>CM076581.1:724231491-724688991 GCA_034641835.2 Pinus albicaulis
GTACATTTCTTTGATTTTGCCTCAAGCTTTGTTCTATTTTCTTTATTAATATGGACAAAGGCCTCACAACCAAATGGCTTTAAAAAAGAGTAGTTTACCTTTTTACCTGTCCATGCTTCCTCTGGAATACCACCATCCAAGGAACTTGAAGGCCCTCTGTTTATTAGATAAACATCAGTATCTATAACATCTGCCCAAAATTGTAAAGGCAATCCTGCATGCAATCTCATGCACCTTGCACACTCCATGATTTTTTTGTTCATCCTTTCTGACACACCATTTACTTGTGGTGTTCTTGGAACTGTCTTCTCTCTACAAATTCCATGATCTGAACAGTACCTATCAAACTCTTTGCTGCAATATTCACCTCCATTGTCTGATCTGAGACACTTTAACTTCTTTCCTGTCTCAATCTCAACCAAAGCTTTCCATTTCTTGAAAGTATCAAATACATCAGATTTATTTTGAATACAATAAATCCAAGTTTTCCTAGTTGCATCATCAATAAACGTAACATAATAGCGAGAGCCACCGAGAGATGATACCTGAGCAGGTCCCCATACATCTGTATGCACAAGCTCCAATTTTTTGCTCTTCTTTTCTTTCCCAACTCTGAGAAATATGACTCTCTTTTGTTTTCCATAAATGCAATTTTCACAGAAATCCAAATCAACATTCTTCAAACCTGGCAACAAATTTCTTGAGTGAAGAATCTTCATCCCCTTCTCACTCATATGTCCGAGCCTATGATGCCATAGTGCTGCATCTGCTCCTTTGGAAGTTAAAGCATTAACAGAGTTAGAAATACCATTGCATAAATACAATGTACCAACCTTTTCGCCTTTTGCTACTACCAAGGCTCCTTTGGTTACCTTCCAATTTTTATCCGTGAAAGTTGTAACACAACCTTCACTGCCTAACTGCCCTGTTGAAATCAGATTTTTCTTTAGATTTGGAACATGCCTTACCTCCTTTAGTAGCCATTGGTTTCCATTCTGTTGTTTTACAAGAACCTTACCCATTCCAACAATTTTACAGGGTTTATCATCATTTAAACGAACTCGTCCAAAATTTCCTTGAACATAGTCATGAAAATATTTCTTATCAGATGTGGCATGGAATGAAGCCCCTGAATCTACAACCCAAGAATTAGTAGCATTTTCGCAAGAAAGAATCAAAGCATCTTGTAACATATCACCTGTCACATTTGCTTCATGATTGTTTTCTTGCTGTGTGTCTCCTTCTTTTCCCTTCTGAGATCTACAGTCTTTCCTTAGGTGTCCTTTCTTTCTGCATTTCCAGCACACTATCCCCGATCTAGACTTGGATTTGGCTTTCCTTGATTTACTGCGATATCCCGAGCTCTTTCCTCCTTCCATTCTTATTCCCCTAAACTCTGCACTCAAAGCATTACCCGATGTCTCACCGGAGCTTTTTCGTCGCATTTCCTAGCTAAGGATAGCACTGACAACATCATCAAAATTTAAAGTACTAGATCCAGAGACAGAGTTACTAATGGCCATAACTAAACCATTCCATCTTTCTAGCAATGAACACAGAAATAACAAAGCTCTAACTTCATCATCAAATTTTACCCCTACAGAACTTAACTGAGGCCAAGGGTTTTTCATATAGTTTCGCCAATATCTGCATCAAACCCTCTGTTGTTGTTTCCTTTGAAATATTGAAGGCGACTGATGCCGCAAGGCACAACCGTACTTTTCCGAGTGCCTTTCTATCGAGAATGTTCCATTCCGCGTCTGTCATGGCCACCGGCTTCTTTGCTTTTCCGCTCAATGGTAGGTACAGATCTTTTTGATACAGATAATGTTCCATCTGCATCTTCCATAGCGAGAAGTTTTGGCCGTTAAATTTCTCGACCCTAAACTTAGCATCTTCCGCCATTGCTCCCACTCGAACCAGGAACCCTTCTTTCCTGCGATTTTATCAGCCAAATATACCTTCGGCTCTAATACCAGTTTTTAGAAAATTAAATATTACAGAGAAATGCAACACATAAAATATGCGGAAAATACAAGCACACAAAACACATAAAACTAGAGAGACACAGATATACGTGGTTCACCTAGTTTGGGCTACATCCACCTCGAACAGCCAGTCCTTCCTTTCTATTATCCAGCAAAATGAAGAGACAAAACCTACATCAGATCCGCTGTAATATCCTTTGTTCTCTCTCACAGTCTCCCTATCTGTTTCCCGCTTAGAGAATACACATGCATTACACAGCCGCAATACAATACCCTCATAAAAACGAGGGGTTGCCTTCTAGGGCAAAAAACCCTAAACTAAACATAAATTCTACCGTCTGATCATCCGCCTAATGAACGGCCCAGATTGACTAGAAATTATTATACTTTTACAAGGCAATTTTACATCTATTTTTGGCTTCAGGGGCGCTGGCCCCGAAACCCCCGCCGGGGGACCGCTGGCCCCCGGACCCCCTAACTAGGGGGGTCGGCCCCCCTACACCCCGTGGGGGGGACAAGTCCCCCCCGCACCCCCCCGTATGCAAGGGTGTATAATTTTCCCGGGGTATACATCCAGCTAAAACAAGGATCTCTGAATCAGGAAGAAAATCAAGCTCCACACCCAACACCAATGGCATATCACAGTGAGACATTGTCCAACACAGTTCGAAAGTATCCCACTTATGACAAAGAAATGTACTCCATTGTGCAGGCTTGTCAACAATGGAATCATTACATTTTAGGGAAGGAGACAATCATCCACATAGACCACTGACCCCTACAGTTCATACAGACACAAGGGAAGCTGTAGAATGATCACCATCAGAAGTGATCCACATATCTGCAACAATTTCATTTGAACATTAAGTACAAGAAGGGTAGCACCAATCATGTTGTAGATTGCCTCAACCGACCACCAATCGTGGCCATAACCACTGTTCTCAACTCTTGTGGGCATGAGACTTCTGGTTGGCTGCTTCTCTACAAGAGCGATCCAGAATTCAGCTACACATACAAGGCACTCTTTGGGGGTATGCAAGTTCCAAATTTTCACCTCCAAGATGCACTATTATGTCACCTGGGACACCTTTGTGTTCCTTCAAGCGAGCGTGCCAAGATGATATGGGAAGCACACTACAGTCAAATCGTTGGGCATTTTGGGGTCGAGAAAATAGTGGCAGTACTGCAGAAGTATTTCTATTGGCCGAACCTTTGACAGGATGTCAGAAAGTACATCAAATCCTGCACTGCTTGCGCCATTTCCAAATCGACCATCAAGAAGCAAGGGCTCTATACTCCACTACCTACCCCTAGTCATCCTTGGGAATCCATCTCCATGGATTACATGTCAGGACTTCCTTCTACTAAGCATGGAACAACTGTGTTTTCGTGGTCGTCGATATATTCTCAAAGATGGCCATTATGGCGGCTTGCAAGAAGAATATCATAGCAGAAGCCACTGCTAAACTCTTCTTTGAATTAGTGTGGGTGCACTTTGGGATCCCACAGTCTATCATATCAGATCGCGATAGCAGGTTCCTCAGCACATTTTGGTCTAGCCTCTGGTCAATGTTGGACACCAAGCTCACCAAGTCCACGGCTTTCCATCCCCAAACTGATGGCCAGACAGAGGTCGTCAATAGGGTGATTGTACACATTCTATGCATGTACAATTCAAAGCATCCACATACATGGGATGAGAGCCTTCCCTATGTACAACACAGTTATAACCGGGCTCTCCACAGCTCAACTGGCCACAGCCCCTTTCAGGTGGGCTTGGGATTCCAGCCACTATGTCCCATTGACCTAACCATGCCATTTGTAGCTACTTAGGCCGATTCAGCTCATGTCTAGTCTGAAGCTAACAAAGCAAATAACTTCATCGATCGCATTCAACACATCCGCCAATAGGTTCATGAAATATTGGACAGAGCCAATGCTAAGTACAAGCAACAACATGATCAACATCGGGTGCCACACAACTTCTAGGTGGGCAAAAAAGTGTGGCTACATTTGCAGAAGGAGCGCCTCACTGGACCCCACCGCAAGATTCACTTGCTCCGATATGGGCCATACACCATCACCAAAGCTGTAGGGAACAATGCCTTTGAGCTCAATATTCCACCATTCCTTGGTCTGCACCCAGTATTCAATGTAGACCGCCTTCATCCCTACTTCCCACCTCTATTGGACACCTCTAACATTGTAGAAGAACTCACACCAAAAGAGTTAAACCCAGACTGCATGGAACAGGCCACCATAGACTGTATCATGGACATGCAAATCAAGAACACTCGCTGACAGAAGATCCAACTGTATCGGGTTGTCAAAGCTGGCCAACTCCTGCACCAAGGCAAGTGGTTCACTAGGGACCAAGTTCAATAGAAGTTTCCTCATCTCATGGAAGAACTCAATGCAATGGGGACCATTGCTTCCTAAGGGGGGAGGAATTATCCAGGTGGATATTGGTGGCCACCTGCCTATTCCACTTGGGGCCCCACCATTGTCTCTTTCAATTATTTTTTCACAACTTACTATTTTTAGCAGTTTTTTGGGTCCTGAACTTCCGGAGCCATTTTGAAGCCCCAAACGGAGATAGTATGCCAAAGTTACGTCCCTGGGAAGTTGAAACACCAATTTACCCAAACGGGGCCCATAGTTTTTGCGCTTCATCTCCTAGGGTTAGGTTTTTGGACGTTTAGAATTCTCCATTGTTTCTCCATAATAAATAGGCCCTCGAGCCTCATTGTAATACAGTTCATAGGTTTGTAGTCACCACATCTCTTCTCAGAGATTCACTACCAGCACCCTAGCTATTTTATTTCCATCATGTTTGTAAGCATATTTTTGTGATTTGATATTAATGAAATGAAGCCTTATTTCCACTGTATTTCTATGTTTATGGTTATTTCTGTATTCTGTTGCGTTCCTACATAAATCCGGATCAATACTACTTTATATTGACGAGCCAGTCACAATATTATACACATAGTATCATGCTGGAAAAACTGTAAACCCCAGTTGGGGAAAAGAAAGACCTAAAACTATATCTAACTCATACATACACTAAATAAAGGAGGGATAAACTTAAATTTCAGAACAGAGTAAGATAATAACTTCCTCGATGGGAATTTATTCAAAATACTGGAAATAGTCTTCCAAACTTAAAGTATTACAACCAAATGTTTATACAGTCAAATAAACCTAAGATATAGGCTCAGAAGCCTTAAACCCTGAAGGGAAGCAAATTCATGCAACTTCTAAAACCTATATACAGAGCCATCTCAAACTAATATCGAGCTATCAACATATTTCCAAACTTTTCACCGATTTACATAAACCTGAAACAAACAACTCTTGCATGAAGGTGTTGTTGTGGCCTTAAGGCACCGTGCACACAAGGAGGGTTTTACCCTCAGCTGGATGGAAGAAAGTGATAATGTAGCTTAGAAATAATGGGACATGGTGTCGAGACTTACCTAAGAATTAGCTAGGTGCTGTAGGCCGAGCCAAAATTCCCTTTTGCAGCGTAGGTAAGAAACCTTGCTTATAAACCAACAACATTTACAGTGAGATTCATTGTAAGGGATAATAACTAAAAACACAGAAATCAGAAAATTCAATGAGAAAATTGTCGGTTATGAAGACGGGGATTACCTATTTGGAATGGGCACGCAGATTCCCAAACTCCATTCTCCACTTGAACAAAGAAACTCAAACCATGTGTTGGGTTGCGATTTAATGCATAGAACAATTTCGAGGAAGGCTGAAATCAACATTTTCGATAATGGAACCAACCATTCGGGAAGAACCTTCCATACGAGCAATGGAGTTTTGATTTTAACACCATCACAAGTTGAAAATGTAATAGCAAACTGAACGCGCAAGTATTTACAACAGGAAGAGTTACCTAACCTCCAGAACCAGAGAGAAATGTATTACACAAATTTACAGAGGAAATAGCAGTGGATTCCTTACCAGTCTCTAATGAAAAACTAGCTGCTGAGTGACGAAGGCAGGCAAACCGCCAGCCATAAGGGCGAGCTTACAGAAAACAAACAAAGAAAAAATTGAAGAAAGTTGCAGAGCCCAGCTAAGTCTCAGCGACAACAAAAGAATGAGCTCGATGATCGAGACAGGGGGTCGGGTGGTTACCCTAACCACCCCAAACTCCATCAAAAAACCGTAGGATCTAGGGTTATTCCATATCGACGAACATGATGCGGCATCAAATCATGCAGGACAATTGTGATCATAGTCTCTAGTTAGGTGTGTCTGTGCGAGGTGGAGTAGTAATAAAAAACTTAAATGCAATAATAACATGGATCGGTTTATGGATTGAGGCGTATGATTTCTAATTAAATCCAAACTCAAATTATTATCAGAGCAATCAAACCAAATATCCTAAGTACAAATTCCATCAACGTCGACATTATTATAATGTAGAATTGTGGTTTCTGTGGAACGATGAACTCCTAAGTTTATGTGTATTGTATTAAAAATTATACCAATGATTCCTCATACCTTGTATTAGTGAATTGACGTAACTAAATATGTTTAACCGAGATGCATGTGTGAACAACATAGATATGTATGTAGCATTATATGTTTAATCTATGGTTAAAATAACTGTAGGAAAGTTAAATTGGTATAGTAGAAATTCAAGGTTTTAACTTAGATAAAAAAAAATGTATGGTAAGTTTGTATTTATGTATATAGTTGTGACAAGTGGTATCAGAGAATGGTTACACACTAGGGCCATATGGGCCAAAGTGATAACGCGAGTGTTTTCATGTTGTTTCTTGTTTGAAAATTGTGCACAGTGACAGGAAACCTGATAAGTAATTACAATGAGGAGAGGGTCCAGTCATCAAACGCCAAGAACTACAGGGGAAGCCCACCCTTGTCCAATCCTGAAGTTAACCCAGAAATGTGGGTGCAATTAAGCGTGGACCAACACCAACAAACCAATAGATTACTGGAAGAACAACAACGTCAGACGAATAGATTTTTAGATATGGTGCAGCAACTGCAGGCAGAGATGATTCGGGTTCGAAGTGATAATGAGAAGTTAATGAGAGAGAAATAAAGGATATTGAAGAGCCTTTCAGATAAACTAAACCATCATACTGCACATCCCAGTCTAGATAGGGACACCTACGGAGAAGGAGAGCAACAACCGCAAGTTCATGACAATCCAAAAGGGGGTCATACCCAATAGAGTAATAAGAGTAGAACTTATAATGAAGTTGAATCTGTTAATATTTCAGATTAGCAAGAATTGAAGAAATAGGTGGAATTATAGGGTGAATTATGGAAAATCAAACCTCCTACATTTGATGGAGAAGTTGAAGAAGTGGTGGAAGCTTGGATAATAAATATGAATAAGTATTTCCAAGTTTATGAATATAACAACAAACTTAAAGCTCGCCTAGATATCTATCAATTGTGGAAAAAGGCTACATTATGGTGGGAAGAGGTGAAAAATGTGCATAGAATTGAAGACTAGAACATGACCTGGGATGAGTTCCAGCAGTATTTCAAGGACAAGTACTTAACTGAATGATTCTATGATGAGAAATCGCGAGAGTTTCATGATCTAAAATTGGGACAAATGTCTATGGATGAATTTATCACAAAATTTACCTCTTTGTTAAGATACGTGCCATATTTAAGAGATGAAAAGGAAAAGGTATAATGGTTCTTGAGTAGTTTGCCAGCTCACATGAAGGAAAGAATCGAGTTTGTAAACCCAAAAATAATGGATGAGGTAATAAAAAAATCATGGATGTGCTATCAACAGTCCAAGGCAAAGGGAGAAGTTGGCAGAAGCTGGGCACCTAAGAAAAGGAAAAAAGGTCCCTCGAATTTTAAAAATAGCAGACCAAGAAACTATAAAAACGCTGCAAGGAATTCAGCAAATACGCAGATTGGGAAAAATCAGCAAAAACCCAAATGGGTAGCTGAAGAGCGGCATACTCAGGCTTCTAGTAGGCTAGACCTTGGACAGTCCCAAAAACCCCCATTGCAATGTTGGGGATGTGGGGAGGCACATTATTTTAAGATTTGTCCTCATTGAGGGAGAAATGAAGTGACAGCCAACCTACAAGAGGCATCTACAGTGGGAGATGTGGCGCGAAACATACCAAGGATCAATGCTGCTTTGGAAGATTGACAAGCGGATTTTCAGCCAACTATGATAGAACTAGAAGGTAAGCTAAAAACCCAATCTGTTTCCATTTTCGTTGACCCTGGTGCCAGTTTAAGCTATATAAACCCCCACATAGTTGAAAACTGTAAACTGCAAAATTAGAAATTTAATAACCCATGGCTAGTTCAATTGGCTATGGGGAGGAAAAGGCGGGTCAATGCCAAAGTTCCAAATTATGAGTTGAATATAGGAGATCAGCACATAACTGTAGAACTGAACATTCTACCTTTGGTTTCCTATGATATTTTATTGGGAATGGACTGGTTAGAAAGAAACTGGTCATTAGTGAACTGCAAAGATAAAGTCATTTATTTTAAATCGGAAGACAGTACACAACAGGAAATGCAGGGGATCAAGAAGCCACTTCGATTGCACCCCATTACTGCATCCGAATTGGGTAAATGAATTAGAAAGGGGTGTCAGCTCTATGCAATTCAAGTGGGGTTCTCTAACTCCAAGGATAATTCCCTTACGCTGGAAAATATTCCTATTTTATAGAAATTCATGGATGTATTCCCTGAACATATTCCAGGATTACCACTGAAACGAGATATTGATTTCATAATAGAACTAATACCTGGGGTAGCACCTGTGTCATGAGCTCCATACAGGATGAGTGTGCTTGAATTGACAGAATTAAAAACGCAGCTGCAGGAGTTAATGGACAAAGGATATATTCGGCCAAGTGTGTCTCCTTAACTTGTTAAAAACAAATACCCATTGCCATGCATAGACAACTTGTTTGATCAGGTGAAGGGGTCAACAGTATTTTCCAAAATTGATCTAAGGTCGGGGTATCACCAAATATAGATTAAGGATGAAGACATATCCAAAATAGCTTTTCGTACTTGGTATGAACATTATGAATTTGTGGTACTACCATTCAGGTTAACCAATGCACCAACAACTTTCATGAGCTTGATGCATGGCATCTTCCACCCATTCTTGGATAGATTTTTTTTAATCTTTATTGATGATATACTGATCTATTCTAAGAATATGGAAGAGCACAAGGAACATTTATGCATAGTGTTGAAAATGTTACGGGAACACCAACTCTACACCAAATTTAGTAAATGTGAATTCTACAAGGAAAAAATTCAGTATCTATGACATGTGATATCTGTTGAGGGGATTTTTGTAGACCCTGAAAAGATAAAAACAATTATGGAATGGAATGTCCCTAAAAATGTGGCAAACATACGTTCATTCATGGGTTTAGCTGGTTATTACCGATGGTTTATTAACGGTTTCTCTAAAATAGCCTTTCCTATTACCTCACTGCAGTGGAAAGGATGAGTCTTTAAGTGGACTCAAGAATGTCAAAACAGTTTTGAGCGATTGAAAGAGATACTAACTATTGCCCCTGTACTGAAAGTACCAGATCCAAGTAAGGAATTCGAAGTATGCACTGATGCCTGCAAGGAAGGGGTATGAGCAGTTTTGACCCAAGAAGGTAAGGTCATAACATATGAATCCGGAAAGTTGAAGGATAATGAGCAAAGGTATTCTGCCTATGATTTAGAACTAAATGCAGTAGTGCATGCCTTGCAAGTATGGATACATTACTTGCTAGGAAAAAGGTTTGTTCTAAGAACTGACCATAGCAGTTTAACTAGATATTTTAAACAATATGATATAAATGCTCGCAAGCAAGATGGAGTGCATTCTTAATTGAATTTGATTTTGATATTGAACATGTAAAAGGTAAGGAGAACCGTGTTGCGGATTCTTTAAGTAGAAAATTGCATTGCATCTATGAACTCTATTTTAGCCAAGTTGAATTTAAGTTCTAGGAGCAAATCGAGGAGGCAAAAAGAAAGGACCCTGAATATAAATTCCTATAGTAGCAAGAAAAAGAAGGAGAAAAGAAATAAAATCAATCAGATTATGAGCTTAATGATAAACAACTATTGTTATATTAAAAGAGGATATATATTCCAAATCAAAAGAGTTTGAAGGGGATGGTTCTAGATGAATATCATTGAAGCTCTTATGCAGGACATCTTGGATATCAAAAGATGCTAACAGCAATTAGGAAAGATTATTTCTGGTCGGGAATGTGGAAAGACATTGATGAATACTTGACCAAGTGCTTGGAGTGCTAGCAAGTCAAGATAGAACACCAGCATCCAGCAGGATTACTTCAGCCTATCCCTGTACCTGAATGGAAATGGGAAGTCATTTCACTTAATTTCATCATTGGGTTGCCAAGAAATAAAAGGCACAATGACTCAATCATGGTGGTACTGGATAGACTTAGCAAAGTAGCTCATTTCATACCTGTCCAGTCCACATACAAGACAATACAAATTGTTGATATCTTCATGAAGTAAATTTTTAGACTACATGGTATACTAAGAATTGTTATCTTAGACCGAGATGTAAAATTTACATCATCTTTCTGGAAAACACTATTCACTGGATTGAGAACACAAATCCAGTTTAGTACCGCTTACCATCCTCAAACAGATGGGAAAATAGAGAGGGTGAATCAAGTTTTGTAGGATATGTTGTGCATGTACGTATTGCATCAACCTACAAAGTGGGAAGAGTACCTGCATTTTTTCGATTTTGCTTATAATAATGGATATCAAGAATCCCTCAAGATGAGTCATTTTGAAGCATTGTATGGAAGACAATGCTGGACCCCCATAAATTTAAGCAGTCTGGAAACCAAGATGATGCTTAGACCAGACATGCTTGAGGAAATGGAGCGTGAGTGGAGAAATATTAGATAGAACTTAAAGGAAGCTGAAGACCGACAAAAGATATATGCAGACCGAAAGAGAACCTTCCAGGATTTTTTGGTGGGAGACCACATATATGTGAGAATTAAACCGAAGAGGAGTACCTTGAGGTGGAATACTTGTGCCAAATTGGCTCTCAGGTATTGCGGACTATTCCAAAATTTGGAATTCATTGGGACACTAGCTTATCAACTCACTCTACTTAGTCATATAATGGTACATAATGTGTTCTATGTATCATTGTTGAATGATACATACATGACCCTAAGCATGTGATACATTGGCAGAGTATACATGTAAGTCATGAATACATTATGATTTGAAAATAAGAAAATTTCTTGTTGGAACTAATTAATTGTTTTCTGTGCTACTACAGGTAGAACCAGACGACGAGTTTCTGGTAAAACCTTAGCATATTCTCGATCAGAGAGAAATAACGCTTTGAAGGTGATTCATCTCCTAAGTTAAAGTGCAATGGAAGCACTTTAGCCCAAAGGAGGCCACCTAGGAGGATGAAAATTTCATTCAAGAGGCATATCCTGAACTATTTCCCAATGATTGAGTAACACCGGGGATGGTGTTTACCTTTGAGGGCGGAGATGTAACACTCTTTTTATGTTAATTATGATTAATAGACTTTTATGATACATTTGAATTATTAAAAGTAGAAGGAATCAACAAATATGGTTATTCGTTAGTGAGACTTGAATTTATTTATGAATAATTTTTTTTTTATAAATTATCCTGAGTAAAAGGGATTAACTGTATGGTAAATGATTCCAAGATTCCAGAGTAAAAAGTAGAGACAGTGTCTGACAGTTACTTTCCAAAAAGGATAAAATGGAAATCCTAAAGAAGAGAAGGGGTTATGTTTAGAAATATGCTAAGGGGTAACAACACTATGTTGAGTAGAGTTGTCTAGAGCTGGTAGGGGAAACCAATGGAGCTCTGAAAACCCATTGAAGTATAGGCTGGATTATAATCTTGAGGCCTTTCTTCTAACTTAGACTATCTACTACCTAATGCTTTAGAGAGGAGCATAGAGGGAGCAGAGGACGTGATTGCCTCTCTCAAGGTTGGGTGGAACCATCAGTTAATTAGAAAGAAAAGTACATAGATAAGTACCTTTTGTTTGTTTATTTTAATTATGCAAATGACAGCCTAAGAAAGAAGAGTGTGTGAAATGATTTTTACTATTCTGTTAATGGTTTGTGACTGATAATGTTAGGTTGTACAAAAAGCTTCTTTTTCTATCTTGAAGATGAAAAGAAAATTGGAAATAGAGATAAATGTAAACTGTTATATGTATTATACAAAAGAAACCAAATAGTACAAGTATTGCAAATTTAGATATGTATAAGGAAGCATAATTCAATATAACATATATAGAAAAAAAAACAGTGAGTAGTAGTACCACTCTATCATCTTTATTCAGATGGAAACAAATAGTGTATGTTGTCTAAAACTCATTAAATTCTGGAAATAAGAATAAAGGCGGGTTGTATAATCTTAAATCATTAAACTGTTAAGGCTCATAGGTTTAGCGTCGAGCCCCGTGTTGATAAGGCAGGGGTCATGTTCCTCTGGCCAATAAACCTCCAACTTGCAATAGATTACAATTACAATAACCGGAAACAAAATGCTATGATATATATATATATATATATATATATATATATATATATATATATAACCATAGGAAAAGTAAAACCTACTGAAAGAGAATCTAGAAGGAAAACTGGAGACAATATTTAACAGAAGCAAAAAGGAAATGAATAGTAGAATACTACTTTATATTGACGAGCCGGTCACAATATTATACGCATAGTATCATGCTGGAAAAACTGTAAACCCCAGTTGGGGGAAAGAAAGACCCAAAACTATATTTAATGCATACAGACAATGAATAAAGGAGGGATAAACTTAAATTTAGGAATGGAGTAAGATAATAACTTCCTCGATGGTAATTTATCCAAAACACT
Organism: Pinus albicaulis; assembly: GCA_034641835.2. Classification (NCBI taxonomy): domain Eukaryota; kingdom Viridiplantae; phylum Streptophyta; class Pinopsida; order Pinales; family Pinaceae; genus Pinus; species Pinus albicaulis. Next base: position 724,244,423 of record CM076581.1, read on the forward strand.
GGAAAGAGTCTTCTGAACTTAAAGTCTTACAAGCAATTTTTTTATACAGTCAAATAAACCTAAGATATAGGCTTAGAAGCCTTAAACCCCAAAGGGAAGAAAATTCACGCAACTGCTAAAACCTATAGACAAAGCCATCTCGAACTAATATCAAGCTATCAACATATTTCCAAACTTTTCACCGATTTTCATAAACTTGAAACTAACAACTCTTGCATGCAGGTGCTGCCGTGACCTTAAGGCACCTTGCACACAAGGAGGGTTTTACCCTCAAATGGATGAAAGAAAATGATAATGCATCTTAGACAATAATGGGACATGGTGTCAGGACTTACTTGAGGGATAGTTGGGTGCTCTAGGCTGAGCCCAAATTCCCTTCTGTGGCACAGGTAAGAAACCTTTCCTGTAAACCAACAAAAATTATAGTGAGATTCATTGTAAGGGATAGTAACTAAAAACACAGAACCTAGAAAATTCAATGAGAAAATTGTCGGTTATGAAGACAAAGATTACCTGTTTGGAATGGGCACGCAGAGTTCCAAACTCCATTCTCCACTTGAACCAAGAAACTCAAACCATGTGTTGGGCTGCGATTTAGTGCGCAGAACAATTTCGAAGAAGGCTGAAATCGACATTTTCCGATAGTGGAACCAACCATTCGGGAAGAACCTTCCATACAAGCAATGAAGCTTTGAAGTTAACACCATCACAAGTTGAAAATGTAATAGAAAACTGAACACACAAGTATTTACAATAGGAAGAGTTACCAAACCTCCAGAACCAAAGAGAAATGTATTACACAATTTTACAGAGGAAATAACAGTGGAACCCTTACCGAGCTCTAATGAAAAACTAGTTGCTGAGTGACGAAGGTAGGCGAACCGTCGGCCATAAGGGCGGACTTACAGAAAAATAACAAAGAAAAAACTAAAGAAAGTTGCAGAGCCCAGCTAAGTCCCAGCGACGACGAAAGAATGAGCTCGATGAACGGGACAAGTGGTCGAGTGGTTACCCTAACCACCCCAAACTCCATCAAAAAACTATAGGATCTAGGGTTACACCATATCGATGGACGTGATGCGGTAGTCAGATCATGTGGTACAGATGTGATCATAGTCTTTAGCTAGGTGTGTCTGTGCAAGGTGGAGCAGTAATTGAAAACTTAAATGCAATGAATAATAGGGATCACATTATGGATTGAGTCGTCTGATTGCTAATTAAATCCAAACTCAAATTATTATTCAAGCAATCAAACCAAATATCCTAAGTACAAAGTCCATCAACTTCGACATTATTATGATGTAGTATTGTGGTTTCCACAGAACGATGAACTCCAAAAGTTATGTGTATTGTATTAAAAATTATACCAATGATTCATCATACCCTGTATTAGTGAATTGATGTAACTACACATGTTTAACCGAGATGCATGTGTGAACAACATAGATATGCAGATAGCATTATATGTTTAATCTATGGTTAAAATAACTATAGGAAAGGTAAATTGGTATGGTAGAAATGCAAGGTTTTAACTTTAAATAAATTTTTTTATGGTAAGTTTGTATTAATGTAAATAGTTGTGACATATTCTTTTGGTATTATTTAATGATTATGGGCAATGATGCATCTATACTATTCATGAAGATCGATTAACTACTATTTATTCTTGAAGATAACTTTTTCACTTTGTCCTTGTCTTGAGGATGAACCACATTAGTTGGTTCGAAATGTTGACCAAATCCTAATGATAAGATTAATCTGAAGGACATGTAACTCCATGATAAGTACTTAAATATAAATTATGAGCTTCAAAGACTGAAAATTTTATTTAAATTTCTTAAAATAATAAATAGTTTAGAGTTAAATAGATAGTTGTATAGATAAAAAATTAAAAAAACAAACTAAATTTTTCATTACAAATATATTTTTTAACATTTATAGTTAAATTTATTAATATTTTAAGATTTATATAAAAGAATTTCATACACTAATTTAATGTGACTCTTGGTTGTGACTTTAAATTGAATAATAATAATTATTATTATTATAAGATAGATTTTTAATAATAAATTCATTCTTCTATGAATCTAATGAATTTATAAATTTAATAATACTAATGTAAATGTTTTTAAATTAAATTCAACAAAATGAACATTCTTTCGTTAAAATTCCTTAAATGTTAATTTACAATATATTTATAAATTTAATAATACTAATATAAATGTTGTTAAATTAAATTAAACAGAATGAATAAATGCTTTGAAGGTTACTTTACATTGAAATATTCATCGCTGGTTATCGCTTTGTTAAATTAGATTAAACAGAATGATTATTCGTTCGGTAAAATTCTTTGAAGCTTACTTTACATTGAAATATTCATGACTGGTTATGGCGAAACTTTCCCAGGTTAATTTAATAAATTAAATAATAAAATAATATTTTCTAATATAAATCCATTTAGATTGAATTTATCAATAAAGAAACTAAATATATAAAAAAATAAATTTTCATTATTAAATAATGATGGAATGAATTTTCATCATGACCATGTGCATCATATATTTAAAAACAATCTTAATCTTAATAAATAAAATATTTAAAAACAATCTTAATTGAAGTTGCTTCTTTTGTACATCGATCGTATAATTACAGCGCTAAATTACCACGATCATCATCGTGAAGCTCTGTTATATATTTTATCAACTGCCGCTTTCTTCACTCGACACACTTTTTCCCTGAGTTTACATCAACCATCGTCGTTGGGCACATCGGGCACATCAACCATCTTCAATTTTGGGCGGAGGACGGTTATCTAAGTACTTTAAGTTCAGTCGGAGGCACGTCAGGTTTACCACCGACTCTGGGAGCCTCTGCAGATTGGAACAGGAACCCAAGTCAAGTCTTTGGAGGCCCGTCAGGTTTCCCACCGACTCTGGGAGCCTCTGCAGAGCTTGGCAGCCGGTCAAGTAGAGACGTTGGAGGCCCGTCAGGTTTTCCACCGACTCTGGGAGCGTCTGCAGAGCTGAGCACCTGGTCAAGTCAAGACTTTGTAGGCCCGTCAGGTTTCCCACCGAATCTGGGAGCGTCTGCAGAGCTTGGCACCAAAACAAGTCAAGACGTTGAAGGCCCGTCAGGTTTCCCACCGACTCTGGGAGCGTCTGCAGATTGGAACAGTAACCCAAGTCAAGTCTTTGGAGGCCCGTCAGGTTTCCCACCGACTCTGGGAGCCTCTGCAGAGCTTGGCAGCCGTTCAAGTAGAGACGTTGGAGGCCCGTCAGGTTTCCCACCGACTCTGGGAGCGTCTGCAGAGCTCGGCACCAGGTCAAGTCAAGATGTTGGAGGCCCGTCAGGTTTCCCACCGACTCTGGGAGCGTCTGCAGCTCGGAACAGTCCCTCAAGTCAAGACGTTGGAGGCCCGTCAGGTTCCCAATCGACTTTGGTAGCTGCCGCAGCCGGGAGAACTGCAAGTGAAGACTTTGGAGTCCTGATAAGTTCCAAAATTCATTCGGAAAAGTTTCAACATCACATGTCCTCAGAAAAACTTTTTCGAGGCTCTTGAGATTCCCAATGGACCTTGGAACCTTAGAAAGGGCAGCATGAATATGCAACTCCCTCAATTGCAGAGGTGCCTGCAATGCTCACATGCATTATTAGAGTGGTTTGAACCTCTACAGCTTTTTGGCATTGTGGTATACGAGAACAACACTCTAGTACAACAGTTTTTACAATATGAAAAGAAAGTAAATAGATCTGTTTAAAAAGAAACGAAAAACAACACTACTACCTGAGATTCATCTTGCCAGAGTGTTTTGAGTTGTTCTCCCTCTATATGTAACACTCTTAAATTCTCTAATGGAACCGAGAGAGCTAAAGAGGACATCGGACATTTCTTCCAGTGGAGATATATTAGCGGTAGTAACTGACCTGTCCCGAATACTCGTTCAACAGAATGACCTTCAGCCTTAAGTATCTGTAACCTGCTTAGGTTGCAGCGGAGCGCAAGGTTTTCAAAAGATTGTTGAGGGTCATTTCCGTGAACCTGATCAATTGTTCACCCCCAGCTGTTAGTTTTAACTTTTAAGAATTCAAATTGACAGACAGTTTTGATAACACGAGGCTATTTTCAAATCCAGTGTAAATCTTCAAAATTACTTACAGGTGATTGGTCCAAGCCTTGAAATGACTCTTCAGAGTCATTTCCGGCCACCATGCTAATTCCACGCACCTGAATTGTTCAACTCCAGCTGTTAGTTTTAAGAATTCAAATTGACAGACAAATTTTGAAAACATGCTTACAATATACTTACAGGTGATTGGTCAGCTACAACATCAAGAAGAAAACTCTTCGTGAAGCGACAAAGACGACGCGGATATTCTGGATTTTCAGCTATATCTCTGCCGAGGTCTCGAACGTGGTCGTGCATTCTGAGACGGTTCCGACCGTCCACCTCCACCAGGCATCTGTTTTCCAGCTTGCAAAGACCCAGACACCCTTCCCAGTCGGATCCATCCAATACTCTGATAGTGGTACCCCTGTCATCTCCTATAAAGAAACAGGCGATGTCTAAGAATATCTGTTTTTCCTCCTTATCTAGAGCATCATAACTAATTCTAAGTGTGTTTTGTATATCCTCAGGAAGTACTTTGGAGGTTTTGCGGAATTGCGCATCCCAATGCTTCAAATCATGTTCTCCACGAAGAAGCGCCCCAATCACTTTAAGCGATAGTGGCAAACCATTGCAGAAATGCAAAAACTTTTTAACCACTTCCTCAAATCCGATAACAGGACGGTCAACACCGAAGGCATGCCAGCAAAAGAGTTCTTGCGAGTGCTCAAAATTGAGACCTTTCAGCGTATAAATGGATGATTTATCAATACCTGAGTTTATAAGCACATCCTTTTTGCGAGATGTAATTAAAATTAAACTACCTACATGAATAGTATCTTTAACGGGTGCACATAATGCATCCAGTTGGTTAATATGATCAATATCATCTAAAATGATAAGAGCCCGTTCAGAAACTCTTTTGAGCGTTTCTATGCCCTCAGCAATGCTGTTTACGTGTGCATCTGGTTGAGTTAGATCTTGAAGAAGGCTATTCTGCAGGAAAAGTAAAGAGCTGGATCTGACATCACATAAGAAGCAAGATCGATTGTAATTTGATCTCTCTCGGTTGAACAATTGTCTAGCGACGGTAGTTTTCCCAACCCCGCCAAGACCTACAATTCCCAAAACTGTAGCCTTCTCTCTCTGCCGCTGCAGCGACAATGTCCTGTCTAAATCTTTTATTTTCTCATCAACGCCAGTAGGATATTTAGCGACGTCCAAAGGTGGTTTGCGAGCCTTTTTCAGAACCTGTTGGACGACCTCATGGACGAGCTGCCACTCTTCCCTGAATAATATTCACAACCACAGTCAATTGACTAATAAGAAACATCTACATAAATAATATGTAATATACTTATCAAGCCAACAAAGTACAAAACTCAAATAATAGGGAGAGAGGGAGGTTCTTACTTGTCCTTCAACTCAAAACCGATTATATCTGCCACAGCAGAAAGAGCATTCCTCCATTTTTCTATGGTGTTCGGCTCGTATCGTGGCTGACCATCTAATGTTCTCTTCCTTTCGAGCCCGCCCAGAGCTCGAGCATAAACTCCATCTCCGCCGCGCGTCCACCGAAGATCTGCGGGCTCGACGTTGTAGAAGACCGGAATTATTGTGGATCCAGACTCCAACATCTGTACGAGCTCGTCCAGACACCATCTTGATTGAGCATAATTTGGAGAAAATATCGCAACGTGCACTGAGGCTGTTCGAATAGCCCCTTCGATTTGAGGATTCAATCCCTCTCCTTTTTCCAATACTTCCTGGTCCAGAAAAACTGCTAATCCAAAATCTGTAAGGCGATGGTAGATATGGCTAGCGAGTCCTTTCTTGACATCAGGACCCCTGTGATTTACAAAGACATCAAACACATAGCTGTTGGTATTGCCCTGGGAGGTGGATGCGGAGGATGTTCCGTCACGGGCGGGAGTAAAGTTAACGTCTGCCATTGGATACAGAATAACAGAAAAGCAAGATCCAAGATATTTTGTAGAGATCGAGAAAGTGCGCTCAGCCTCAATATTTACGTCTGAAGATTCAGGAGGGCAAGGAACTTACCAGGTGCTGGTATTATGATTTATCTGTGTTTCAAGACCCCAATGGTTGGGCACGCTATTGAAAAAAAACAGCTGTGGTATCTGGTTGATTACTGACCACCTTCTTTTCTTGAGCAAACCAAGTGGCGATATATATTGAACTTATGCCGTAATCTGAACGATGGAACTTGGAAGCATGAAGTTTCGGGCCAATTTTCCCTTCGTCCTGTCACAGCAAGCATGAAGTTTCCTGCTAGTTTCCTCCTCCGTCGTGTCACAGCAACCATTAAGTTTCCTGCCAATTTTGTCACAGCAAGCAAGAAGTTTTCTGCCAATTTCCCCTTCGTCGTGTCACAGCATTATTGAGCATTGCCATCTATCAGTTCCTGTCCGCGAAAAGCGTTTGGAAGGCCCGCGTTGATTTCCTTGCGCAAATCTGCTTTACCAAAGATATGATTCCTTCAGTTGGGACCCAATTCTTTATGCAAACCAGCTTGCATCCACCAACATGTGATATGATTCTTTGTGATGAGCCTAGAGCAAAACAGGTGGCATCCACCGACATAAAAAGCAGGTGGGAGTGGACGTGCATGCGTGGCGATTTCGTGGTGTACCCATTCCGCATTTTACGCGTCTTCCCGTCAACTAAATGCTTTCAATAGACGATTCATTTCTTTTGACAGCGACAGGATCTCTTGTGTTCGATTCATTATTATGCACTACGTTTGGTAGGTTTCGGAGTTGTCTTTAGTGCGGCTTTTTGAAGTTTTAGGAGCTGGAATCCGGTGAAAAATTTTGAGATAAAATCTTGGTTTTTGTTATACAAATTGGTTTTTTGGCTCTATATATGGATTTAGCGCCCTCAAAAACCTCTAGTGCACTTTGATTGTGCAAAGTTAGCAATCAAACTTCTCTTTTCAATAAATTCCTGCCGGAATTTAGATAAATTACACCATAAAAGTCACCGTAAAACCTTCAAAAAGTCGCACTAAAGACTACTAGATTTCTCTTTCCACTTTACCAGACGATTCGTTTCCTATCATCTCAACAAGACGTTATGTTGTCCCATTCTCTTCATGGTAACCCATTGGCAGTTTACGACAGCGTCATATTGTTAAATGCCATGTACATCAATTTGTTGAAAATTAGAATAATGAAATTAAATTAAATTAAATTTTAAAGTTTATGAAACTAAAAATAATCTATGGGATCATGACTTTTTATTTTTTGTTTTTTGTATTTCAATGTTTTTTTTAATTCAAATTGATGATGAGTTGGCCTAGCTTTTCAATAATCTCATTGCTGAAAAGATAATGTCAAGAAACAAATGCTAACTCTAACATACATGATTTTTTTTTTTTACATTTACCATAACTTTAAAGTCTAACCAAATAAAACCTATGAAATTCTTTCCATAATAATTATATAACTTAAAACTAAGGATTATGTAGTAGTATAATCATTTTCTCGTCATTTGTTTACATTGAAATTTACAAATCTTAAACCATAGCCTACTTGGCACCTCCGACAATTTACAATAGGCTTTTCATAAGTGTTCATTTACCAACGCCATTCATATTAATACGCATAACGCATTTGTAAAGCTTACCCACCATACACATCCAAACCATTGTATCTTCGATCGAGAAGCTAGGTGGCACGATGAGGAGTTAAGGCGGTAAGTTTGGTAATAAATTCCATATGACAGCTGTTGAGACCGCCATTATTCGATGTTGTTCTCGATGGTACCCGCGTTCTTCTCCACCATTCGATTCTTGGCAGATCGAGGGTCTAGGTTTATGGCGGGAGTTTATCCTGGATAACCACGCTAACCCTAGATCCTTCTGCCATTTTCTCCATTTGTCCCTGCTAAGAAACTCTTTCCTTCAGAACCCTAGCTCTTCGCTCTGGAATCGAGCTTTGTGCTTCCAGTATTGGGTTTTACAGTCTTTCGGATGTAGCCTCCATGAGCCTCAACATTAAGGTTAGAGGAGGTATTCACTCTATGGTGTTACTTTGTGATGGTGGAGAGATTCTGCTCACGCACTGCAGAGCCTGTCGATGGTAATCTATCTCCAAACTGCCATGGTCGCTCCTTCAGGAGCTCGAGCTTGCAACCACAGAACTAGTAGGTAAAAAGACACATATCTATTTATTTAACCCGTTCAATGCTTTACCCTCTGCACAGTTTGTAAGACCATATCTTTTTCTACTTATTTCTATTTTGAATATTTAGTTTCCTGACCCAGAGAAATGGAGAAGCTTCCTCTTCAGGTAGTTCTTCTCATACTCCATTCTTAAGTTTGTATATTCATTGTTTTGCCATGGATTTAAGCATTATTAGCTACTCGGTGCTCTATATGATTACTTACATGAGCTATGTTCTTCATTCGTTGAAGTTAACAGGTGAGACCCTCTGATGTACATGAATACAAAGCTTGACAAATCAAACATGGAGATAATTTTCCAGTTCGCCCCAAACTACCCATTAATAACTTCACCTTTCACTGCAGGTATTTCCAGTTTAAGGAACTCATTTCTAGTCAAGCACATTCGTCGATTCCGGTGAAGGGTTTATTGGTTGGGTCTAATGCATAAGTTAAATATGTGTTTATGTAAATAAACTGGTCTCCTTTCTGGAGGGTTTTAGACAGTAATATTATGGACGAAACAGTGGGCCCTTTTGTAATTTATTTTTTGTTTCAAATTTAACAGTACGCAGATGACCTTCGTTTTTCTTTTACCTTGTAATTGTAATCTTTAGGAACTGTTTATGCTTCCTCCATGTCGAGGCTTGACCGAGATTATAATATTTATGTATCTGGGTATAAATGGTTATTCAAGCTCTTGTTCTTAATATTCTGTTATTTGAGAGGTTGTTTTCACATTCCTTGTCTTTTAACTTTTACGGGGAACTACTCACAGTCTTCTAAATTCGGTTTAAGTTTTAAAAGAAAAGGTCACTTATTTAAATAGTCGGTCCAATTATCCTTCTTATTACAGTAATTAGTATTCTGCAATTTCTTTTGTCATATGGTTACTAGGCTTTTAATATTAAAGAAATATTTACCAAGTCTTTCGACCTGCATACTTGTTTATTCCCTTTCAATAAAGTCAACATATAAGGGTTTCTATTGTTTTCTTTGGATTAAATAATTAGTAATGCTTTAATACTCTCAAAGTGTCTTTCGAAAGTGTGATCACACAATTTTATTTCCTGTTCATGTTATTCGAATATTTTTCTTCTTTTGAATACACAAGTGTATAGTTCATATTCGGGTAACAGCTTATTGTACAGTATTTCCATTTATTACTCTTCTTGCAAATATTATTTATTTCGTAGTTGTAGAGTATTTATGTTTTTTAATATTATTTTCTCCTAGTATGGGGTGACCAGACCACCCAGAAAATTGTCCAAATATAGTCAGAGAGGAATGAACAATGCATTTTGGGTTTCTTCCATTACCCAAAATCAACAGTTCTATTTCGGCAGTGAGGATAAACTGTCCTACTAATTTCTTGATCATTTCTAGCAGAACTCAGTAACATGTTTACCTCAACTCTGTGATAGTTTAAACAATAGCCATACCCTATTTATAAATAAATGTATAAATACAGTAGCAACAGTAAATACTCTCTATTTAAAAATAAATGCAGTTTATCTCTGATCTTTAAGTCCATGTTCCCTTCAATACAGTATTCAGAAATTTACATTATTCGACCATTCAAATACTTATTTGGGTTCCAGTGTACTACTCAATCCGAAAATTAGACCAAGTACTTATCTGTACAATACGCTCTATTGCTGATGTTCCTCCCAACCTTAAGAGAGGCAATGACATCTAGTTGTTCCCCTGTGCTTCCACTGAAAAGCTCAGGTTGATAGTAGACTTGTTCTGCTATGACCTCAGGACTCCAGGTCCAGTCAAGCCATAATACATCAGGGATTACTGAATTTTTTCCACTGGTCTCTACCAACTCAAGAAAATCTCCACCATTCCTTAGCCCATGAACATAACCCATACTCCTCATTGGGATGAGTCTCTTATCCCCAGAGGAGCAGATAATTCTTCAAACTGTCCAACCACCTTTCAGTTCTTGGAACAGCATTACCATCAGCCTTTTTACTTTTATTTTTCTTAACTAATTTTATTATTTCATAATAAAAATATGGAAAATAATTTTTTCTAGCAACATAACAATTGTCTCAATTTTTTTCCTTAAACAATATTTAAAAGCTATTTTAACTAGTTAGCAATAAATGCAGTTGTCACACTAACATATTCCCATAATTTTCTCTAATGTCTTTGAACTCATCACATTCCAAAATGAAATGTTTTTCTGATTCCACTTCCTCAGATGTGCAAAATGTACACATGTTCTTCCCAAGCTTCTTTAGGTATTTTCCACCGCCCCTTTTTACACATAAGTTAATGCAAGTTGGTTCTTAATTGAGCAATAAGAACCTTGCCCTCCACTGAATGTTAGCTCTCCAATATATTCTTTTTGTTGGAGAACAATAGCCATGGATTTCAAATAAATGTTATGACAACTTCACATCCTTCAATGCCTTAATCAATCATCAAATTTTTATTTTTATTTTAACTTAATGGTCTTACTTTCATAATGGTTGGATAAATTACATTCCTAATTTTATAATTTTTTAAAATTTTATTATTATATATACATAGTGTTGAATTTGCACCATATATATATATATATAATCTAAGTTTAGATATATTACTGTTTTATATAGATTCGATACAATTTTATGATATATAATCATAGTTTGGATGTATTTATATAACTAGCACAATCACATTAATAAATACAAATATAGTTTATATACAGTAAGCATATAGCATACACACCAACATTACAAAATTTGGTTGATATACCACATTAATAATTATTAGGTGTATGGGAAGGATTTAACATTAATATTAATTATTACATAATTATAATAATTATATAAGTAATAATTACATTTTATAATATCAAAATATTGGGTTTTAATATTAGAGTTTTAGTAACGTGTTTAGTATTGAGGTTTTACTATAGAGTTTTAATATAAGTAAGAGTAAGTTAAGTGTTCAACTAAGTGAGTAAGTTTTCAATTAACATTGAAACCTAATATTATAAACCCTAATATTATAAAGTCAATAATATATAAGTATATTATAAATTTGATTTGTGTTTATATAATTAGAGCTTAGACATATATCATTAGAGTTTGAATATATAATTTTTTCACAAATATTTGACACAATTTTATGAGTAAGTATTATTGTTTATACAATTATAATTTGGGTACATATTTCATCATTGGGATTTATACAATTAGAGTTTCAATATACATTTGATTTGTATTCATAATTTTTAGATCTCTAATTTTTTTACAAAGAATTTAGATAATCTTATGTAGAAGGCATTTTAAGGATATGACAATTCTTTGTTTGTGGTTCTTTTAACTTGTCATTCGTACCATTGTTTAAGTGATTTTACATTACAACATATTAATCATGACATGCATGCTTCAATCTTTGATTTCTTAATTTTTCTTATTTGATCATTTTTTTACACATTTCTTATCATATTATCTTTAATATTACAACTCATAGACCTAAGCAGATCCAATTCCTCTATAACCTTCAAATTTACAATACCTTGAAGCTTAGGTATACATAGTGTATTATAATAAATGAAAGGCATATCTCAGTAAGTAGCTTGGCCTTTACTCAATTGATTAATCTAAGACCATTTATTTGCTTCAATATACCATGGACTACACAAGTTACACTTCAAATAAGAAACTACTATGATAGTTTTGAATGAGATGTTTCTGCAAGATGTATTTATATGCCCATGTCTTAAGAGGATGATAAGGGGTTTCATCTCAATCTTCATTTTTTTGTATCATCACCAACCTTCTGTTAAGTGCTTACCTTTATATTCCATTAACCACCTTGTGTTTCCATCCACCAACTTGTCATCTCCTTAAATGCCATCAACATCATGCTACTATTATGCTAATTTATGTATAGTTTTTGTGATTCAACCAAGCACCAAATTTTTGCTAAGGTCCCAAATAACTTGTTATTCTCCTATTTAATCCTACAATGGCTATCAATTGGGATTTCACTACCATAGAAAACAAAGTCATGAATTTTGTATCCTACCATAGTGCAAGTCTTTATCTATTTTTAGAGAAGCAATAGTAGAATTGAAAATTGTAATCTCAGTGTTTCCTTCATTTTCCATTATAGGTACTCAAAACTTGGAAAATCACATGACTTTAGGCCATGTTTGCTAATCACCCATAAAGCTCTTTCTCCACTCTCTTTTATCACAATAGAATTATCAATGTATATAGTGTTTCTCTATCCAAATTAATGATCAAAATATCAATACTGCTTATCAAGATGTTTAGAAGATGGGAATTTATGTTCTCTATGCTACTTAATTTTATGTTTATGGCATTGGCTCTCTAAGAGGTGTCAGGAATCATGTTTATAGAATCATCCTCATTCTCTCCACTCGTTTTCCTTCCTCCTCTCAATTTATTTATTGATAATCTCTTCCCACAATGCATTAAATTCTTTGTGCGCTATCTTATGCCCTCGAATGTCCTAAAATTCCAACCACCGTACACAAGGAATGAAATGTTTGATATTAAAAGCATTGGATGCAACACATAAACCCCACATAAGTGTCCTCAATCCTTTAATTCCCACCAACTTGGCCAATGAGGAACATGGAAGAGAATAAAACAATGTAGGATGAGGAGTCAACATCGATGGTCGCATCGCCAGTGACTTATCTTCATCCATGTAATAACTCATCATCCCTATATCTTTGTTTCCATTTATGGTCTAGAGAAAACCAAATTAATATATATATCTTGAATAGTAATCGAGCTTGTGTTGTTATAGGTGAGTTTTTTATCACTTGAGACTCGAACCTAAAAGCTACTTTGGTAACATTATCCATCTCAAAAACATATCATATGTGTGATGGTTTTTACAATTGAATGCAAAATAGTCCTCCATATGTTTTAGTAGGATTAACAATAATTTAAAATTAACAACAAGAATACTAGTAACTTAACCTAACTAATCCAAACCTTATGTGTCATCTTGAGACACCAATGCCCTGCATGGAATTTGGTCACATTGATCCAAAATATTTTGCTTTGAGATGTGTTAAAAAATTACATGTAAAATTTTCATCTTAACCATGAAACTTTAAAGGCATAAGCATAATAAGAGAGAAGCACATAAAATCATGCAAGAAGACACAGAATTGATATCGGAGTTCATCTAGGAGGGACTATGTCTCTGGGCCTTGCTAAATCAGTGGGGAGGCCCTCTTTCACTAAGTGGCAATAAAAATGAAAGTGCAAGCATAAATGCAAAATTACACCCTTATACCTCCATTGCTAAAACTGCCCAAAAATTGGAGACCTCTGATGAATAAATGGACAACATCGTTGGATTCATGGCGCTGAGAGGTGCAGAATCCATATAAAATTTTCCTGATTCTAACAAAGTGAAAATCTAGCCCCTCTATAAATGGCTTAGATCATGGTTCCGCACCTCTCCTGCAAAGCGCTCATGGTTCCACCCTGTCTCGCACTCCATGCCGGTCTTGGCCTGCCTGGGCGCACTTATGAAATGCAATTTTATATATTAAAAGTCGAGCGGACTCCTCAGTTGGTTGATATTCTACATTGGAGGGAGGGGGTTGGGTGGTCAAACCCTGCCCCCTCCGTATTAAGTCAAATTTTGTTTTAAAAACCATGGCATGCCTTTTTCTAAAACCCCGATGCATAGAGTTAAATGCAAGTGGGTATGTTATCTATGCCAGCTCTGTTTTAAACACATGGAGTTTGGTTGCGTTGGGTGGTGGGGTTGACAACCACCGCCCACCCATATTTAATATGGTGTTGTCGTATGTTGTGGGGGCAGTGGGGTCATGGCCTCTAACCCCCCTTATTTTAATACATTTTTTATATCCATTGGATGGAAAGGGTGGGGGTCATGGCTCGCCCTCCAAATATATATTTTTTTGATATTTTTAAAACCAACTGATATTTTTAAAAATTCTAGAAATTGGCCAAAGGAGTCAATTTAACCATCCCACAATTTCGCTTGGAATCCTACTGGAGTTGGCCAGATTTTTGCAAAATTGTCACCTCCTTAAGTTGCCACATCACCAAGTCAACCCTCAAACTTTGACTACTCCTAACTCCTTCATACGGACGCGGAATTGAGTGTCGTCTACGCTGTTGGAATCAGAAAGACGAGATATTCAACTTGACACTAAGTTTGCCACATTTCTGACCCTTATATTTTTGAGCCTTTGTACTGAAGCCACTTGTACTTGGACCTGTTCTATCCACTTGGATCATTCCTCCCCACTGAAGAGCTTTTGGACCCCTAAAAGCCTTATCAATCAACAGGTAAGTGAGGGAATTTCTCCCTCACCTTATCCTTTTCAAGCCACTTAGGCTTTTAGCTTTACTTGGGTGCATCCCTCTGAAACCAACACGGAGATATTCCACATTTCCTTGTCGCAAAGTCATGGTTCGTCGATCGAGATTGATGTCTTCTGGCAATTAATCGAGATAATTTAGCACAAATTCATCCACTGTAGGCACTGATCCTACCTCCTCGGTGTCCATAATCAATGGTGGTTCATAAAGCTTCAGATTCTCGACATTCACGACTAAGTACATCTGCATGTATATACGCAAATCGAGTCAGAAAGCATTGTTCCCAATCTTCTCCAATATGGTAAATGGACCATACCAGATTGGTCGGAATTTCTTGCTTTCCCCCTTCATTTGATCCTTGCTGATATGGAACCATACCTTGTCAACAACTTGAAATTGATGGTCAACTCGGTGCTTATCATGTCAGGCCTTATAGTGAGCCTGACTCTTTTCCAATTGCTCTTGCACTGCTTGGTGAATTGTCAGTGTCCATTGGATGAACCATTGTACTTTGTCCTTATCATCACGTCCATTGGCATATTCATCCCTTCCATAGATCATGCCAAACGAGTCCTTTGGTAAGTAACCAAAACATGTCTCAAATGGTGAGCGTTGCGTAAAGGAATGCACTGCTCGGTTGTAGGCGTGCTGCACATATGGAAGATGCTCATCCCACAACTTGGGATATTTGCTGCAATAGCCATGTAACAAGTGTACAATAGTACGGTTGACGACCTCTGTCTGTCCATCAGTTTGTGGATGGAATGTCATACTTCTCTTCAACTTGGTGTCCATCATTTGCCACAAGCTGGTCCAAAACTCTCCAAGGAAGTGAGAGTCTCGATCTAGCACAATTGATGTGGGAAACCCAAAGTGGACCCAAAAAAACTGAAAGAAAAGATAAGCAGTCTGCTCAACAGTGATCTGCTTTTTACAAGGCATTAATATGCACATTTTACTAAAGCAGTCTACAACGACATACAAATAGTCGTGACCCTTTCTAGACATAGGAAAACCTCCTACAAAGTCCATTGACTCACTTTCTCATGGACGACCCGGAAAAGGGAGTGTTGTGTAGAACCTGAGTTTTATATTAGAGGGCTTTGAAATAGAACACATCACACATCCCTTTACAAATCGGGTTACAATTTTTTTCATATGAGGCAAAAAGAAAAACCTTTGCAAATGACAAGGTTTTTTCGAAACCAAAGTGACCCGACACAAGAGAGGTATGTGCCTCTCGAATTACATGTACCCTTTATGTTGTAGGTATGCACAATTTGCCTAGGTGATACAACAACTTCCCCTACAAATTATGGTTGTCCACTTGTGATCCATGAGTTATTTTTGCATATATTACTTTAAAGTCATCATCGTTAGCGTATTGTTCAGCACAACTTTCAAAAGACAACGAAGCATTGTGCAAAAGAATAGAAGCAACTATAGGAGGGCGAGAGAGCATATTTGCTACTTTGTTACTAGTGCCCTTCTTATACTTTATTACCAGATGAAACTGTTGTAGAAAACCCATCCACCTAAAATGACAAGATTTTTGTAGCTTGGTATGTGACTGAAGGTATTACAAGGGCTGGTGATCCGTATGGATAATGGTTTCCTTTCCGATCAGGTAGTGTTTCCAGTTTTTCACACTTTGGACCAAGGCATACAATTCCTTGTCATAAGTGGGGTAATTGATGACAGACTGGGAGAACTTCTTTGAATGGTAACATATTGGCTTCTTCTGCTATAACGATACAGCTCCCATGGTGTACCCACTGGCATCGGTTTCGATCTCAAAAGGATGTTGGAGATTGGGTAAAGCCAGGACTGGTGCGGTTCTCATTTTCTCTTTCAGTGCTTTGAAGGACTTCTGCTGATTTCCTCCCCATAAAAGGCTTGTTTTATACTTGTCATTGCGTGTAAGGGTGATGAAATAACAGAGAAGTTGGTAATGAATCTCCTCCAGTACTGTACTGCACCTAGAAAACTATAGACCTTTGTTACACTGGTAGGCTTAGGCCATTTTACAATCACCTCAACTTTGGAGGGGTCTATTTTTAATTGACCATTACTGACAATATGACTTAGGTAAACCAAAGAGGTTTTCCCAAACTCACATTTTGACAAATTTACATACAATTCTTCCCTCTTTAATATATCAAGCACTTTCTTTACATGGCATACATGTTCACCCCCTGTCCCACTAAAGACAAGAATATCATCTAAATACACAAGGAAAAATTCATCATTGAAAGGCCTGAAAAGATCATTAAGGACCATTATGAATATGGCTCAAGCGTTGCACAGTCCAAATGGCATCACCATCCATTCAAACAACCTTTGTTCAGTCTTGAAGGCAGTTTTCCACACGTCCTGCTCTGCACACTACAAGGAAAAGACCCTCTAGCAGATTTTTTTGAGGAACCCCTTATAAAAATACCCCAGACATCCGCTTCTAGTGGAGGTTACTAGAGGAGGTTGGCGGGCAAAGGTTTTTGCGGATGTATTTCGTCCGATGCGCTTATCACCGCAAAACGCACCAGTGCGTTCAACAAGAGAAAGCACTAGTGCACACAAAACATTAGCACACCAGACACCGTGCGCTCCGTACACACCCTCCCGATGCGTCGTATTACTGTAGTGCACCGATGCTTTACAACACTTCCGCACCGGTCCCTCATAAAAAACGTGCGAAAACATAAACATTGGCACACCGGACACCGTGAGCTTCGTACACACCCGCCTGGTGCGTCGTATTACTGTACCGCACTGGTGCTTTACAACACTTTTGCACTGGTGCCTCATAAAAATTGTGCGAAAACAGAAATTGCCCGGTGCGGAATGAAACAAACGCACCGGTGCGCCCATAAAAACCCCATGCACCGAACATGGTTAAATTAAAAAAAAAAATTACGGCCAAAAAACCGTATTTTTCACTTTTGTCAGTGCTCCAGAGCTCTCAAGCACCAGTGTAATTTATCCTTGTCTGAGCCGCCCTGACATCGGTGCTCCCATTGCACTCATTGCACGCACTACTGCTATGCATTGCCCACTAAACTCCAGCTTGAATTTTGCAAAAAGGTCTAAAAATTTTCTTTTGCAAATTCTACAGTCAATATGCCTCCTCGACAGCAAAATGTACAGGTATTTTTCTTGTTTTTCCATAATTAAGCCTTTTAGCGGATTAGAATTTCAAATAACCTTAAAATTAACCATTTAAAAGAAAGAAAAAAAAATTTGTGTCGCGCGGTGAGCTCGAGCTGTTTAGCTCACATCGATTTGCGGTGCTACCTATAAATTTACACGCCACAACACAAACAGTGCTAATGGTATTCACACCTGTTCTGCGATGGTATAGATAGGCGTACCATGTTATTTTAACCATTTAAAAGAAGAATTTTTTTTTTGCGTGGTGCGCTTGAGCTGTTCGGCTTGCACCGGCTTGCGATGCTGCCTGTAGATTTACAGGCTGCATTACAACTGGTGCTAATGGTATCTTCACCGGTTCCAGGACGGTACCAATAGGCGCACCGTGTTATTTTAAATTTTTTTAAAAAATGTGGTGCAGTCGTTTACCAGGCCGCACTATTGACAATGTGGAATAGCAGCGACATGGTGCGTTGACTGAATTATCCACCTAGAGGTGGATAATTCAGTCAACGCAACGCATTCCACATTTCGATAGGGTCAACAGTTTGGCCTGGTAAACCAGTGATAATAGTATCCGCACCGGTTCCAGGGCGATACTGAAGGCGCACCATGTTATTTTTTTAAAAGTGCGGTGTGGTCATTTACCCGGACGCACTGTTGACCTAGTGGAATAGCGGCGACGTGGTGCATTGACCAAAATCGCTGCTCTGGGATGGCTATATTTTTCAGTGCACGACTTTCTATATTTTTCCTGCGTCAACGGTGCGACCTTGTAAACAACCACACCTTTCACTATGTAAGGATGGCAGAAGGTTGGTCCGTTGAATTAACTATATGCCCCGATATGCCCATGGGCTTAGAGTTTAGTCAGAGCATCACCCTCCTGACACCGTACATAGTCAACGATGCACTACAAGTTTTTCTAGAGCACCGCCCTCGGTGCACTGAATATTATCTGGTGCACCGACACCGGTGCGCTCCATAAAAAGATGCACTAGGACCAATGCATGACTGTTTTTTGGCACACCGACTGTTTTTTTATTTTTTTTCCAAAAAAAATTATATATTTATATTTCTAAATACATGTCTCATTTAATAAAAAAATTGCATTTAATATGCCAATCATTCTGAGATGTGAAAGGAGAGAAGAGGGGGAACAACAACAACAACAATAGGCGGAGCAGTATAACATGGTTCGCCTGTGGAGGCACAAGAGAGGGAGAGAGATGCATACCCTTGCCCTATTACAGCAGCTACGCAGGGGCTCCTAGGGCAGGTAGGCCTTCTCAAGTTTTATGAGGAGGCTACTTCCCTAAAGGGCCATGGTTTGTTTTTGAGACATCTTATCCGAAGGTGGAATGCCCACCAACAGGCTTTCCGGGTTGGTATCGACCAATGGTATATGCCCACCGAGGAGGATATATATTTCATTACAGGGATATCGAGGAGAGGGGTGGATTTTCCCTCGTTCCCAGAGGTTCTAACTGGCTATGTAGCAGGGAGTCATTTAGTTTACTCCCAGAGATACTTGAGAGAAAATGTACTGTCTCTTGCAGATTTTCAGGTTGCTGGAGGTCAGTTACATATTAGTGCATTTTGTAGTGAGGAGGTGCAGTGTCTCTCACTTATCATTTTGACCATTTCGCACAACACCAGTGATGGGCAATGCATTAGTTGCTTGCTTCTATATCATGCACATGTGGGGGTAGATGATTCCCAAGAGGGGCGAGACTCTGTTTCCAGTGAGGATATCGCATGATGCACTGGAGTTGCTAGCCAGTGTTGACAAGCATCCCTTCATTATGGTCCCATGTCCTTATTCGGGTTTGGACTGCCGAGGGTGTGCCAACATCCTCTTCACAGTTGATGAGCTGCCAGATGATAGAGGTAATATTACTATTTTATTTAAATTTATTCTAGCATGTTCTTTAACTTGTTTTTATTAAATTGTGTAATGAAATTGTCTAATTATTGTTGTGTACTTGGATATATTTTGCAGACATTGGCTCTTTTGATGGCGAGGACATTCTGGCACCACCACATGATCTAGGTGTGGATCCTGATGACGATCAGGGCATGCCAAATACCGAGGATCATCAGGAGGTCGGTGCAAAGATACCTGCTCCTGCTACTGTGCCAGTACCATCTTTTTCTAGGCATGGTCGACTTGATTCTAGATACAGGATGGAGTTGGGTGACCAACTCACTGAATTGGTTGTTGAGGCGAGCATTAGTACCGCTCATTAAAGAGACATACAGGTTCATGATAGGCTATTACAAATGTGGAGAGGCATGCCGCGTGACATGTATAGCCTGATGCGGCATGTCGTAGGAGCTACGACTTGCGTTACGTGGCTGAGGAGGATTGTTGCACGTTATAGGCGTGGTCGAGAAGCATCACGTGATCGACAGTCCTCGAGCAGCGACTCATCATCTCATGATCGTTCACCTCGTGTTGCGCTAGATGAGCAGCCTCCATTAGCATCTAGCAATAGTCATCATGGAGATGAGGCTGGACCATCGACCACGTCCAGTCAGCAGCCTGCAACATCCATCAGTACTCATGATCATGAGCAGGCTGGACTATCGATAGTCGAGGCTGCACCATTGACTAAGCAGGCCTCCACTAGTACTGCTATTGATGTTGTACTACCGCCAGCTGATCCATGACATTTATATTACAATTGTATATTTTTAACATTATATATATATATATATATATATATATATTGATGTTGTACTACCGCCAGCTGATCCATGACATTTATATTACAGTTGTATATTTTTAACATTATATATATAATGTTAAAAATATACAACTGTAATATAAATATCATGGATCAGCTGGCGGTAGTACAACATCAATAGCAGTACTAGTGGAGGCCTGCTCAGTCAATGGTGCAGCCTCGACTATTGATAGTCCAGCCTGCTCATGATCATGAGTACTGATGGATGTTGCAGGCTGCTAACTGTATATATATATATATATATATATATATATATATATATAGTCCATGTATTTTATGTTCATGTTGCAGTTGTACTTAATTTACATGTTAGTGATCATCATGATGTGTATATTGTTAGGTCATGTTAGATATGTTCATTTAATATGCAGCTTGCAGATAGATGTGTATGTGATAGCATGAGTTATTTGACATGAGATGTATATTTGATGTTTTTGATGTGATGATGTTAATATATAATGTTAATTGTGTTTTGTTAGATGATCATGATCATGATGACGTTAGTGATTTTGAATGTTTTTTTTAGTCAAATATGATGTTTGTATGATGGTTATCATGAATGTGATGTTTATTAATTAATTTAATATTAAATGATTATGATATTGTAAAATTGTAATATTTGTAATTCTAATTGTATGTAAAATTCTAAAATTGTAATTGTAATGGTATATATGTAAAATTCTAAAATTGTAATTGTAATGGTATATATGTAAAATTGTAAAATTGTAATTGTAATGGTATATATGTAAAATTGTAAAATTGTAATTGTAATTGTAATTTTTCAATTTGTAAAATTGTAATTGTATATATGTCAACTTCTAAAATTGTAATTGTAATTGTAATTGTACATGAAATTGTAAAATTGTAATTCTAATTGTATGTAAAATATTTGTAAAAATTTAATTGTATTACTGTGAATTGATTGTAATTGTATGTAAAATTCTAAAATTGTAATTGTAATTGTATGTGAAATTGTAAAATTGTAATTGTAATTGTAATTGTAATTCTAATTGTATGTAAACTATTTGTAAAATTTTAATTGTATTAAAGTGAAATGATTTTATTAAAAATTTTAAATTTGTAAATTTGTAAATTTTAAATAATTGTAAAATAATAAATCTAGAATAATATGAATTATTGTAACATAATAAAGTTTAGAAAATAATGCAAATAAATTCATGTTCTTTAGAATTATCATTATTTTATTATGATCTTAGATACAAATAAAATAACTAATTTATACAATACGCCATTGCTTTTTAGATCAACATAATTGCAATTTATCAAGTGAAATATTGATTTTAACATTAACACAATGCAAATTACCAATTAATTCAAAATACATATTATAATGTTTCGAAAAACCCGTCTTAAAAAGTATAAATATTAATGAAATAACACATGTACCATATCACTCTTGGCTCTCATGATCACGCTCATTATCTTCCAGCTCGCATGGCATGATAACATTATTATTCTCAAAAATATGTTTTGATCTAGGGTCATGTGTCAATATGAACCACCAATCCCTATCCAACACATCTAGGTAAAAAAACACCTGGTTGCAGTGTTTGGGGAAAACATAGGTCTCCTTAGCTTCATCCCACATCTTTCTAGAGTTGATACATATCAACCTACTATCGCGATCTTCTTTTACATTATTCCGATCAAAGGTGTCCCACCACTTGCACCTAAAAATAACACATTAGAAAGAAGATAAATCCCCTTCAATGATCTCTTGTATCTTTCCAATGTAACATAATGTCCCTCGTACTAAGTTTTGATCACGGTGGCTAGATCGACTAGATTGATCGAACTTGACTTCCACTCCATAGTCTTGTGTAATGTTTCTAGCATCAACATTTTCTATGAGAAAATGATGTCCATATGCCCACATAGATGGGAACAAATGCACCTATTATAAAATTTTTTAAAAAAATCATAGTGTCATGTGTCTTATAATAACCCAACAGTTAAAATATGAAATATATATGTCTTATAACTTTCAAATTTACATATAAATTAAAATTATTATTACCGAGTTGTTGCACCTAATCCCTACGTTTAGCGCATCTTCTTCAGCACACGGGTAACGACTGGTTGCACCATATTTCTCTCTGACTTGGTCAGCAACCCAACTGTTGGGGCATATTTTTGGCATATTTTATTTTAAATGATCAGGATAAGGCACACTTCTACCATTCAACCGTATGAATTCTTTCCTGTCACTATCCTTTTTCATCCTTTTTTGTTCGTACAATGCGACCCATAGTTGTGTCGCTTCAGAATTGTAAAAAACGAATTTATTGATTGATTCAATTTCTGCATTCGCTAATGAAACCAAACTAACATTATATAGTACTTAGAGATCAAAATATACATGATATCAAAGTTCAACATGAATATTAATTACTTTTTGTAAATTTGAAAAATTATAAGTCGCTTACTCTTTATCAAGCACTTTTTTCTACTCGTTTGGAGAAACTCCCCTTCTCTTTTGTCTTCATCCCTTTCATCGTCCCAAATCACCACACCTCGATATGATTGATGTACTCACTGGAATAATAGAAAAACTCATACGATATGTACCCCTCTACCACAGACCCCTTAGGTTTTTCCCTTTGTCGAACAAACCTTTCAATTTTTTCATGTACCTCTCTAAGAAGAACATCCAACGACAAGAAACCACCCCAACTAATTCAACCTCATCTACTAGGTGGATTGGAAGATGAACTTGTAAGACTATGAAACTTGTCGGTAGTTCCTTCTCAAACATACAAACAATTTCAACTATCTCTTAACGCCACCATGGAATGCTAGCCACATGAATCTCCTTTGACATGATCCAAAGTACAAATGAAGATAATTTAGATATGACACGTCCTAGGTCTTGAGGGAATTCATGTTTCACACAACCATGCATGAACAAAGGATAATGACACTGCAAATTTATAAACACGTGCAATAATATACAATATTAGTTATGTTTTATGATCCCCGCATGGGATATTTTTTTTTAAAATAACAAATAATAAAATCATGCTTGTGAAATTATATGTACTCTTAGAAGATTCAAATGGTCATGCGATTTCAACCCCGAAAAATGGTCATCCACGGTGAAGCAGCGCCATAGTGAAGACCCGTATGAAGTTGGCACCCTCACACCCATTATAACTTCCTTTGCCAAAGAAATATCATATTTTTTAAAAATCCATGGGACATCACCTTCTTTGAAAAACCATGAATTAGAGGGACCAGCACCTGCCTCTGATCCCGTACCTTCTAATAATCTTGGCCAATGTTTCTTTTTAGTTTTTGAAGTAATAAGATCTATCCTAACAGCTAATGTGTCACTTTGTTTCTATGATATGTGCCTCCATAAAGAAGATGAAACATTTTTAAATATATGTATGGGATCTAATAAGTGGGTAATCTTAAGATTCTCCCAATATGGGAGGTTATTAAAGATAGATTTCCTTTTCATCCCAATGGGAAATTTCTCAACATAGGTGTCGAAGAAATATGGATCATCGAGAATAGGCTCCCCATTTGAATCGAACATTTCTATGAACTCCTTCTCCTTCTCTCTCTCATATGCTCGAAGCCATTCAACTAGTGTCAGTATTGGAGGCCTTTGGGTTCTCTCTCGTTTACCATTGAAAGAGGATGCTGCTCTTCTGTAAGGGTGTTCTTCTAGTAGGAATACCCTGGCGCAATCATACACTGGCTTTCGTAGGTCCTTGGACCATCTAGCTTTCAGAGAAGGTCCACAACATTTACATCCAAAATGCCCTTTTGTTACAAGACCTGCAAGATTATTGTATACATTAATTAATATGCATGGCACATTAAAGAATATCATGAATATCAGAAAAAATATTTCAATGAATTACATAACTAATATGTGAAAGA
The DNA here is from genome assembly GCA_034641835.2 of Pinus albicaulis. Taxonomy (NCBI): domain Eukaryota; kingdom Viridiplantae; phylum Streptophyta; class Pinopsida; order Pinales; family Pinaceae; genus Pinus; species Pinus albicaulis. The sequence goes on from CM076581.1 coordinate 724,268,871, forward strand.
ATATTGTTACGTATATAAACAAATCAATAAATTAAACATGTAATTTACCAGAGAAAACTCCTAAGCCTAGATAATCATGTGTCGTGTAAGCACTTATGCCATACAATGTAAAAATCCTCTCTACTGTGATGGGTCTTGATACTTCGTATACATTTATCCCATCCCATAATTCCTTCAATTCATCTACCAGTGGTTGTAAGTAGACATCCATATTCTTCACTTGTCTTTTATCAGGGACTATGAGAGCCAACATAAGATGTTCATTCTTCACAGACAACCATGGGGGGATATTGTTATTGATCACTACTACAGGCCAAATAGAATATTTGGTGTTCTGGAGGGAATATGGGTTGACGCCATACATGGTTATGCTGAGTCGTAGACTTCGTACTTCATCCTTGAATTTTTCGGGGCATGTATCCTCTATATGTTTCATGGCTATTGAATCAGTAGGGATTCACATAACTTCCAACTTAGTTCTGTGTGAGGGATTCCATTGCTACAACATAGCTAATTATTTGCAATGAAAGAGCCTTTAAATCCTTGGGATTATAAGCATGTGTCTCAATATCTTAAAAGTAATACCATTACGTGATTTGCCCTTATTTTTTGATTTATCATAACTGTCATGCCCACATTTCGGACACATATATTTGTCTACATATTCTCCTCTATATATAATACAATCATTTGGACATGCATGATATGATATGTATTCAATACCCAACATTTTCAATAATTTCTTTTCCTCTTCGCAGCTACTAGGCAAGACATTATCACTCGGAAGAACCTTATCTTTGAATAACTTAGAGTTGGTGATCATGGAAAAATATATTAATAAATGTACATTAATGTCAATATATTACAAAATTTCATAATTATTAATGTCGGGCGCACCGATGAAAAAAATCTATTTTGTTTTTTATCGGCCCTTGCATGAATTAAAAAACAAAACAGATTTTTTTCATCGGTGCGCCTGACGTAACCTAGCGCACCGGTGCGTTGTATTATCCCAGTGCACCGCGAAAGTACTATGATAAGAAATTAAAAAAATATATATTTTTTTATCAGTGCGCCATACGTAAAATATGGCATCGATGCGCTATTTCACTATGGCGCACCGCAAATGTGTTGTTTTGTACAAAACAAATCCATTTTAGAAACAAACCCTACATTCTTTTTGTTTTTGCCCTTTCTTCTCCCTCTTTTTGTGATTTCAGAATTAGGGCTTTTCAATTTATATTTATAGGGTTTGTATTGCTAAATATAATCCTAATACATCCAACCCACAGGACAACTTACATAGTCGGATCCTAATCCATGTCGGCCCTTGCATAAATTTAAAAAAAATATATATTTTTTTCATCAATGCGCCCTGCATAACCTAGCACACCGGTGCGCTCTATTATCCCAGTGCACTGCGAAAGTACTGTGATAAAAAATAAAATAAAATAAAAAAATATTTTTTTCTTAGTGTGCCATATGTAAAATATGCCGCCGGTGCGCTATTTCATTATGGTGCACCGCAAACATTCTGTTTCGCAAAAAAAAAAATCCATTTTAGAAACAAACCCTACATTATTTTTGTTTCTTCCTTTTCTTCTTCCTTTTTCTATGATTTCAGAATTAGGGCTTTTCAATTTATATTTATAGAGTTTGTATTGCTAAATATAAACCTAAGACATCCAACCGACGGGATGATTTGCATAGTCGGATTCCAATCCATGTCGGCCCTTGCGTTAATTTAAAAAAACAGAATTTTTTTTCATCAGTGTGCCCAGCGTAACCTAGCACACTAGTGCTCTGTATTGTATAAGCGCACAACAAAAGTACGGTGATAAAAAATTACAAAAACATTTTTTTATCACTGCGCCATATGTAAAATATGGCACTGGTTTATGCTACAAAAACCAACACTAGACGATTTTTATTATTTTATCTATGTTAATTGGTGCGGTGGTTGACATGTAATGCACCAGTGCTCCTTTTTGACATAGAACATCGTATGGTCTATTATACTATTTATGCGGTGCATTTATAAGATCCCCACGCACTGGCGTCGAATCGTACACCATGAATGGCGCACTGCTTTCTTGAGAATTTTTTTTTTTTTTTAAACCTGAAAAGTTGACAATTTATTTATAAATATATTAATAAATGATATGGTATAGGTTTGAGATTGATAAAGAAATGGCTAACAAGAGATCAAGTAACAAAAATATTGATAACACATCAATAAAAGCAATGTATCATGTAGAGCCACAAAATGACGAAGCTCGATAAGATTATTTATGATCTAGGACCAAAAGAGCGTAAAATCTTGATGGAAAAATTGAAAAAGGATGAATCAGGTGAATGAAAAAATACTATCGATCCAATATGAGTTTCTTTTCTTAATTTTCATTAATAATATAATTAAAATTATTAGATAACATATGTCAAATAGTCTATTAATTCACATCTGCTTAATGTTCTACAAGGACCAAAAACTCAGAAAATGAATGTTTTTCTAAGAAAAGAAAAAAGATAGAACATGCAAATGAAAATGAATTTCTCCTTTGCTCATCTCGAGTGGTGCTGGAGGTTAAAGAAAGGGGGGAAATCTTTTACAAAATTTTGAGGGATCTAGTGGAACGAATGTATAGACGTTCTTTCCACTTACAATACAAAAACCAATCCACTGATTCCAAGAACCAAATTTTATCTAAACTATAGGAAGAGTTTCCAGAGAATTGGTCAATGAGACATGTTAGACTTTTAATAGCAAAAACGTACAACAACAAAAAGAAGGAATGAAAAAGTAATATTCCTTTAAATGTTTGTCTAGAATTATTTATAAATATCACTTTTGTTATATTTACTTTTCATATATCAATATAAAAATTAAATAGTTTATTGTCATGTTACATTTTCAGGAATATTATGAAAATCTCAAAAGATGAACGAGATGATATTAGAAATATGCCAGTAGGAATGTCCAAAAAGGTGTACAAGGAGATGGTCAAAGAAATGGACAAAATTTCATTGTAGGAGGAACCATCTCAACAACAATATACTTCAAACACTAAAAGGAAAAGACCCTCTAGTGGATGTTTTTGAGGAACCCCTTATAAAAATACCCCAGACATCTGTTTCTAGTGGAGGTTACTAGAGGAGATTGGCGGGTGTAGATTTTTGCGGATGTATTTCATCCAGTGCACTCATAACCGTAAAACGCACCGGTGCGTTCAACACAAGAAAGCACCGGTGCTCACAAATATTGGCACATCGGACACCGTGCGCTCCATACCCACTCGCCCGGTGCATTGTATTTATGTAGCGCACCGGTCCTTTACAACACCTCTGCACCGGTGCCTCATCAAAAGCGCATGAAAACAGAAACTGCCTGGCGCATAATAAAGAAAAAGCACTGGTGCACCCTTAAAGTCTCATGCACTGGAACAAGGTTAAATAAAAAAAAAAATTACGGCCAAAAAAACCACACAAAACATTGGCACAATGGACACTGTGCGCTTCGTACAAACCCACCTGGTGCATTTTATGTTTGTAGCACACTGGTCCTTTACAACAATTCCACACCAATGCCTCATAAAAGGTGCGCGGAAATAAAAACAACCTGGTGCAGAATTAAGAAAATGCACTGGTGCGCCCATAAACCCTATGCATCGGAACAAGGTTAAATATTAAAAAAATTACGGCCAAAAAACAGCGTAAAACCTTGGCACACCGGACACCGTGCACTCCGTACACACCTACCCGGTGCGTTTTATTACTGTAGCGCACTAGTGCATTACACAATGTCCGCACTGGTGCCTCATAAAAAGCGTGCGAAAACAGAAACCGCCCAATGCAGAATGAAGAAATGCATTGGTGCGCCTATAAAAACGTGTGCACTGGAATGGGGTTAAATAATAAAAAAATTACGACAAAAAAACCGCACAAAACATTGGCACACTGGACACCGTGTGCTCCGTACACCCCCGCCTGGTGCGTTTTATTACTGTAGTGCACCGGCACTTAACACAACATCTGCACCGGTGCCTCATAAAAAGCACGCGAAAACAGAAACCGCCTAGTGCGGCATGAAGAAACACACCGGTGCTTTACACAACGTCCGCACCGGTGCCTCATAAAAAGTGCACGAAAATAGAAGCCGCCCGATGCGGAATGAAGAAACGCACCGGGTCGCCCATAAAACCCCGCGCATCGAAACAAGGTTAATTAAAAAAAAAATTACGGCCAAAAATACTCATTTTTCACTTTTGTCAGTGCTATAGAGCTCTCAAGCACTGGTGCAATTTATCCTTGTCTGAGTTGCCCTGACATCGGTGCTCCCATTGCACTCATTGCAGGCACTGCTACTGTGCATTGCCCACCAATCTCCAGCTTGAATTTTGCAAAACAGTGGACAAATTTTGTTTTGAAAATTCTACAGGCAATATGCCTCCTCAACGGGCAAATGTACAGGTATTTTTCTTCTTTTTCCATAATTAAGCCTTTTATCGTATTAGAATTTCAAATAACCTTAAAATTAGCCATTTAAAAGAAAAAAAAATTGTCACACGGTGCACTCGAGTCGTTCAACCCGCACCGGTCTACGATGCTGCCTGTAAATTTGCAGGCCACACCGCAATCGGTGCTAACGGTATCCACACCAGTTCTAGGGCAGTACCTATAGGCGCACCGTGTTATTTTAAAAAATAATTATAAAGTGTGATGCAGACATTTACCAAGCCGCACCATTGACAATATGGGATTGCAACATCATGGTGTGTTGACTGAATTAGCCGCCCTGGGGTGGGTAATGTTGTCAGCACACTGCATACCACATTTCGACATGGTCAACGGTATCCGCATCGGTTTTGGGGTGGTACAGAAGGCGCACTGTGTTATTATTATTATTTTTAAGTGTGGTGCAGTCCATTACTCGGCCGCATAGTTGATCTAGTGGAATTGCGTTGACACAATGCGTTGACTAAAATAACCACCCCATGACGGTTATTTTTGTCAATGCACAATTTTCCGTATTTCACCTGCGTCAATGGTGCGGCCTTGTAAAATACTGCACTGTTCACTGTGTCACGATGGCAGGAGGTCGGTCCACTGACTTAACTATATGCCTCGGGGCGTAGAGTTTAGCCAGCGCACCACCCTTTTGACACCGTACATAGTCAACAGTGCGCTACAAATTTTCTGGAGCATCACCCCGGTGTGCTAAATATTATTAGGTGCACCGAAGCCGGTGCGCTCCATAGAAAGTTGCACCGGGACAGGTGCGTGACTTTGTTTTTGTTGCACTGACTGTTATTTTATTTATTTTTCAATATATATATATATATATATATATTTCTTTCTAAATACATGTCTCATTTAATAAAAAAATTGTGTTTAATATGTCAATCATTCAGATACGTGAAAGGAGAGAAGAGGGGGAATAACAAAAACAACAAGTGGAGCAGTATAACATGGTTCGCCTATGGGAGACACGAGAGAGGGAGAGAGATGCATACCCTCGCCCTAGTACAGCAGCTATGTAGGGGCTCCTAAGGCAGGTAGGCCTCCTCAAGTTCTATGAGGAGGCTACTTCCCTAAAGGGCCATAGTTTGTTTTTGAAACATCTTATCCAAAGGTGGAATGCCCAACAACAGGCTTTCCGGTTTGGTATCAACCAGTGGTACACACCCAATGAGGAGGATATATATTTCATTACAGATCTATCGAGGATAGGGGTGGATTTTCCCTCATTCCCAAAGGTACCAGCTGGCTGTATAGCAGGGAGTCAGTTAGTTTACTCCCAGAGATACATTGGAGCAAATGTACGATCTCCTGTAGATTTTCGGGTCGCTAGAGGTCAGTTACGTATTGGTGCATTTGGTAGGGAGGAGGTGCAATGTCTCTCACTTATCATTTTTACCATTTCGCACAACACCAGTGACGAGCAATGCATTAGTTGCTCACTTCTATATTATGTTGATTCTTTAGTACAGAAGCCACGACTTGTCAGGTGGTCTGCCATTTTTTTGCAATAATGTTGTACATCTTTAGATAGATGTCGTGCTCATGCACAAGGGAGGGTGAACTTCCCTTTTGCTTAAGAGCTTTTCTGTTTATTTTTTGAGAGGTTTCTAGAGATGAGGCCTACTTTTCTTTGGCAGCCTCGTAGGCCGATGTTTGAGGCACGTATGCACATGTGGGGGCAGATGATGCGTAAGAGGGACGAGACTCTATTTCTAGCAAGGATATTGCATGATGCACTGGAGGTGCTAGCCAGTGTTGATGAGCATCCCTTCATTATGGTCCCCTGTCCTTACGCGGGTTTGGATTAGTGAGGGTGTGCCAAAATCCTCTTCACAGCTGATGAGCCGCCAGATGATAGAGGCAATATTACTGTTCTAATTCTAATTAAATTTATTCTAGCATGTTCTTTAACTTGTTTTTATTAAATTGTGTAATGAAATTGTCTAATTATTGTTGTGTACTTGTATATATTTTGCAGACATTGGCACTTTTGATAGCGACGACATGTCGACAATACCACATGATCCAGGTGTGGATCCTGATGACGATCATGGCATGCCAAATGCTGAGGATCATCAGGAGGCCGGTACAGAGAGACTTGCTTCTACTGGTGCGCCAGTACCGCCTTTTGCTAGGTGCGGTCGACTTGATGCCAGATATAGGATGGAGTTGGGCGACCAACTTAGTGCATTGATTTTTGAGGCGGGCATCAGGCCTGATCATTACAGAGACATAGAGGCCGATGATAGACTATTACAGATGTGGAGAGGCATGCCACGTGACATGTACAACATTATACGGTTTGCCGTAGGAGTTACGACAACTGTTACGTGACTGATGAGGAATGTTGCATGTTATAGGTGTGGTCGAGCCACAACACGTGATGGACAACCCACGAGTAGCGTCTCATCATCTCATGATTGTTCACCTTGCGCCGCGCCAAATGAACATGAGCCTCCACTAGCATCCAACAACAGTCATCATGGAGATGAGGTTGGAGCATTGGGCATGTCCAGTCAGCAACCTACAACATCCATCAGTACTCATGATCATGAGCAGGCTGGACCATCAACCGTCGAGGCTGCACCATTAACTGACCAGGCCTCCACTTGTACTGATATTGATGTTGTACTACCATCAACTGATCCATGACATTTATATTATAGTTGTATATTTTTAACATTATTCAGTTATATTTATATATATATGGTCCATGTATTTTATGTTCATGTTGCGGTTGTACTTAATTTACATGTTGGTGATCATCATGATGTGTATATTGTTAGGTCATGTTAGATATGTTCATTTAATATGCAGCTTGCAGATAGATGTGTATGTGATAGCATGATTTATTTGACATAAGATGTATATTTGATGTTTGTGTTATGATGATGTTAATATATAATGTTAATTGTGTTTTGTTAGATGATCATGATCACGATGATGTTAGCGATTTTGAATTGTAAAATTTTAATCATAATTGTATGTAAAATTGTAAAACTGTAATTGTAATTGTAATTAAAATATTTGTAAAATTTTAATTGTATTAATGTGAAATGAATTTATTAAAATTTGTAAATTTGTAAATTTTAAATAATTGTAAATAATTCGACAAGCCAAACTTTTCTTTCAAGTTGTATAGTAACATCCTTGTCCCCAACTGGGTAGACTTTGACTAATCGCCAAGTCCAAAGAGAGGGGCGGTGGAAGCAAATTTAAGGCTTTCGAAAAAGGTGTCAGCGATATGAGCATCATCCCCTAGTTGATCATCGTTTTGGAATGCATCTAACAACATTGTCTCCATGGCAGTTGTATCCCTTACATAATCATCCATACAAACCTCTATTTTATTGCCTCCATTGCCAGCTTGTGAAGAACTACTATTGCTGTATTCATTCCTAATTGGTGAATCTAGACATAGCAGGAATTGAATCCGTGGTTGATTCAACCATTCTTGGTATCATTCCTCTCCGATTTTTTCTCTTAATTTAGTCTTCTCTCGATTTGACATTGTCGTGGGGTGCAACGGAAGATGGTAAGTAGGTCATTCATCATCACTGGAATCCTAATAATATAAAAAGAAATATTTGAACATGATTAGTACAAAATATATGATATCAATTAGTAACCGCATTGACAATATTTCATGATTATAAATTGGTTTGACATTGAAATAATTACATATTAATCAATATATATACCAAAAAATTATAATTGTTACCATCATTGTCCCAGGATTGTGGCTAGAAGATGCAATATTGTTACGATTGGCAGGGTGAAGCCGCTGTCCATTTTCATCTACCAAATGCGCCTTGCGATATGCAACTCCTGATAAGAAATTCTGATGTTTTGGAGTGCCAGTTTGAATATTTTGTGCATCTCAACGCGATGTTGAATATGCATGAACCTGCAAATTTGTATGCATTATAAATCTAATCAAGATGTGCATGATTGACTGCATGGATTAAAAACATAAATTCAATTAGATAGTGAAAATATAAATAAAATCTAAAGTAAATATTACGTTTTAAGATGGATAGGGAGAAATTTGCGATGGACTTTGAGAAATATTATGGAACGAGCTGGATTTTGAAGAATTATCCATTCGATATAATTATGATATTTCCTCCCTGCATTTGAGCAAAACAACGATAAATTTTGGTGCACACACATAAATGTAATTTTAGTGCCTAATGTACAAATCACCGGACCTGTGCATTTTTGGTAATGCGCACCAGTGCCGTTTTACACCTAGACGCACTGGTGCAGTTCGATTAAGGGACACACCGGTGACGAATAACCACAAATAAAAAAAACATAACTCTATTTTCTTTTAGTGAAAAAAAGCGGTAAATTGAAAAATGGATGGAAAAATATTTTCAAAAATATAATTTCATTAAACATTTCTTTAAATACTAAACACTTTTCATTATTTCACTATTTTTGCAAAAAAATTCAGCCAGAGATTGCAGGAGACATACCTGGAGCAAACAGAGCATGAGAGCACTATCGAGCAGGGAAATACGTTCGAACAGAAGTATTTAGACAATCAGAATTCTGAACCTCCGGTGATTCAAACCTTGTAGCATAGAATTTCAAATGATCTTGTGAATAAATTTTATTGCTTTTTTTTACTTTTTCTGCAGTTTGTTTTATGCAGTAAAAGAAAAAAATCAAATTTTATTGTTTTTTTTTACTTTTTCTGTAGTTTTTTTATGCAGTAAAAGCACAAAATAAAAATTTATTACTTTTTTTACTTTTTTTCTGTAGTTTTTAAACTTTTGTTACAGTTTTCAGGAAAAAAAAATCCATTTTTAGAAACAAACCTTTCATTTTTTTTTTTTGCCCTTTCTTCTCCCTCTTTCTGTGATTTTAAAACTAGGGCTTTTCAATTTAGATTTATAGGGCTTGTATAGTCGTAAGACATCCAACCCAAGGGATGACTTGCATAGTCGGATCCCAATCCATGTAGGCCCTTGCGTGAATTTAAAAAAAAAACAGATTTTTTTTCCTCAGTACGCCCTGCATAACATAGTGCACCGGTGTGCTCTATTATACCAGCGCACTGCAAAAGTGCAACGATAAAAAATTTAAAAAACAAAATAATTTTTTATCGGTGTTCCATAAGTAAAATATGGCACGAGTGCGTTATTTCAATATGGCGCACCGCGAATGTGCTATTTTGCACAAAAAATCCATTTTAGAAATGAAACCTACATCCTTTTTGTTTCTGCCCTTTCTTCTCCTTGTTTCTGTGATTTTAGAATTAGGGCTTTTCAATTTATATTTATAGGGTTTGTATTGCTAAATATAAGCCCAAAACATCCAACCCACAGGACGATTTGCATAGTCGGATCCCAATCCATGTTGGCCCTTGCATAAATTTAAAAAAAAGATTTTTTTTCATCGGTGCACCATGCGTAACATAGCACACTGGTGCGCTCTATTATACTAGCGCACCGCAAAAGTACTGTGATAAAAAATTAAAAAAACAAAATATTTTTTTCAGTGCGCCATTTGTAAAATATGCAGCTGGTGCTCTATTTCATTATGGCGCACCACGAACGTTCTGTTTCGCAAAAAAAATACACTTTCAAAAAATACAAACCCTACATTCTTTTTGTTTCTGCTCTTTCTTCTCCCTCTTTCTATGATCTCAGAATTAGGGTTTTTCAATTTAGATTTATAGGGTTTGTATTGCTAAATATAGACTTAAGACATCCAACTGACAAGATGATTTGCATAGTCGGATCCCAATCCATGTTGGCCCTTGTGTGAATTTAAAAAAAAACATATATTTTTTTTTCATCGGTGCGCCCGGCGTAACCTAGCACACCGGTGCTCTTTATTGTACAAGCGCACCGCGAAAGTAATGTGATAAAAAAATTAAAAAAAAAAATTATACTATTTGTGCGGTGTGTTTCGAGACCCCCACGCACCTGCGTCGATGCGTACACCATGAATGGCACACTGATTGCTTGAGATTTTTTTTTACCTGAAAAGCTGACAATTTATTTATAAATATATTAATGAATGATATGGTATAGGTTTGAGATTGATAAAGAAATGACTAACAAGAGATCAAGTAACAAAAATACTGATAACACATTAAGAAAAGAAAAAAAGGCAAGTTCTTTGTATATTCTTTACAAAAAATATTATTTTTGAACTATATGTAAGTTTAACTAATATGTATTGTTTGTTGTGTATCATGTAGAGGCATAAAATGATGAAGCTCGAGATCTAGGACCAGAAGAGCGTAAAAGCTTGATGGAAAATTTGCAAAAGGATGAATTAGGTGAATGAAAAAATACTATCGATCCAATATGAGTTTCTTTTTTTTAATTTTCATTAATAATATAATTAAAATTATTAGATAACATGTGTCAAACGGTCTATTACATCACATATATTTAAGGTTCTATAGGGACCAAAAACTCAGAAAAGGAATGTTGTTCTAAGAAAAGAAAAAAATAGAACATGCAAATGAAAATGAATTGCTCCTTAGCTCATCTGGAGTGGTGCTGGAGGTTAACGAAAAGGGGAAAAACTTTTACAAAAGTTTGAGGGATCTAGTGGAGCAAATGTATAGACATTCTTTCCACTTACAATACAAAAACCAATCCAATGATTCCAAGAACCAAATTTTATCTAAACTATAGGAAGAGTTTCCAGAGAATTGGCCAATGAGACATGCCAAACTTTTAATAGCAAAAACGTACAACAACAAAAAAGAAGGAATTAAAAAGTAATATTCCTTTAAATGTTTTTCTAGAATTATTTATAAATATCACTTTTGTTATATTTATTTTTCATATATCAATATAAAAATTAAATATTTTATTGTCATGTTACATTTTCAATAAGATTATGAAAATCTCAAAAGATGAACGAGCTGATATTAGAAATATGCCAGTAGGAATGTCCAAAAAGGTGTACAAGGAGATGGTCAAAGAAATAGACAAAATTGCATCGCAGGAGGAGCCTTCTCAACAACAACGTGCTTCAAATGTAATATGTAATCATTGAATTTTTCGATCATTAGGTACAATAAATAAACAATTTAGCATTAAATATTAATTTTCAAATATTTTCTTGCAAAAAAGAAAAGAAAATGGAACCCATTCAGCACATAAAACAGGATGACAAGGAAGAAAATGGTTGATATCTAAGTTTGTGAGTAATTGTTACTTCCTTATAACAACTTAACTAGATTTCATTTTGGTATTTTTTAAGTTGTTTTACAAAAATCATCATTGAATGTCTTCAAATAGGTGCTAACATACAAAGAAGAACCATCAAAGGAATTGATTGAAATTGGGTTAAATATGGGTTGTGAGTATATGTTGTCATATCAGACATTAATTGTGGAATTTGTAAGCATCTATCAATCTTGTTTTACTTAGCTCCATCTATAATTAATAGAAAAGAAAATTATTTTATACTAAATATATGATTTGTTATGAGGCATAAAACTTGCAGGAAACAAAGTATGGAACTGCGCCAACAGATAAAATTTTGAAATATGGCATGGTACATGGTTTTGAAAGAATGTGTGTAGTTTATGAGTCAATTGTTGCTATGGTGCATCATTTTTCTTTTCGATTTACATTGATGTATATTATTTAATATTGAAATTTTCATTATTCTCACCAATGTATATATACTCATTTCAGTTTATTTTTATGTTTGTAGATGGAAGGTAAACAAGAAGAAAACAATCAACACTGTGAACAAAACATTCTTGAAAATAAACCAAGTCATGGAAGTAGCTCTAGCAGTGACAGTAGTTCAAGCGAAGAATAATGATCACTATGTTTGGATATCAAAGCAAGGTGTAGTATTTTTTGAAATATGTCTATGAAATCATACATTTTGTTTAATGTAATGGACATAGTGTCCCAATTGAAAGACAGAGGGATACCAATAACTGTCTCATTTTGTATGATAAAGAGTGTCTTATATATATATATGTGTGTGTGTGTGTGTGTGTGTGTGTTTTAATTTTGTTCTATTATTAAATTCTCCATTGTCTCTATTGCGTTCAACCATTGTAAGTTTCTCAAATGCATAATAAAATTTAATTCCATATGAATATTGTTATAAGATATATATGTGTTGAATTTTGATGCATAATGAATTTTAAAAAATCACAATAATTATGATATGATATAACAAATTAATCCAAACATCACATTCAAATGCATTAATAAAAATTTAATTAATATGAATATTGTTATAAGATGTGTCGAATTTTGATGAATAATGAATTTAAAACAATCACAATAATTGCACTGTCACAGGTCGATGTTTCTAAAAAATACAAAATGAAAATCGGTGCGTGTCAGTTACTCTACACTGATGCATTTGTATTCTGAAGCGCACCGGTGCATTTCTACGACCTATGGGCACTGCACGAATACCGATACCAATTATAAATCTCGGTGTGTTTGTGTGTTACTGTGCATTGGGGCGTTTATGTGTCTATATGCATTGGTGTCATTGTATGACCTATGGGCACCACACGAATATCGATACCAATTATGAATCTCGGTGCGTTTCTATGTTACTGCGCATCGAGGTGTTATGTGTTTATACGCACCGATGCATTTGTATGACCTATGGGCACTACACAAATATCGATACCGATTATAAATCTTGGTGCGTTTGTGTGATAATGTGCACTAGTGTGTTTCTATAAGTCTACGCACCGGTGCATTGATATGACCTATGGGCACCGCGCAAATCCCAAGACCAATTAGAATGGCCCTATGCATTGTATTACCAACACTACGCCCGGTGTGATTTTATACCTTAACGGCCTGGTGCATTCTCCTTTGACTGCCCTGGGGCACCTCCTACATGTACACATCGGTGCGTTAAAGCCATAGTACTGATGAAAAAAAACATCCGTAATAACCTCCGACCGCCCATTTTTTTTTTGTTGTGTTGAATTTCCATTAAAATCTCTGCCAAAACCTCTGTAACCATAAACGGATGTTGTAGAAAATGTTTTTTTGACAATTTTGGCCATTTTTATAACACTAAAAACCTCCTTTATAACCTTCGCTAGAGGGTCTTTTCCTTGTAGTGAATGTAATATGTAATCATTGAATTTTTCGATCATTAGGTACAATAAATAAACAATTTAACATTAAATATTCATTTTCAAGTATTTTTTTGCCAAAAATAAAAGAAAATGGAACCCATTCAGCACATAAATAGGACGACAAGGAAGAAAAGGGTTGATATCTAAGTTTGTGAGTAATTGTTACTTCCTTAAAACAACTTAACTAGATTTAATTTTTGTATTTTTTAAGTTATTTTACAAAAGTCATCATTGAATGTCTTCAAACAGGTGCTAACATACAAAGAAGAACCATAAGAGGAACTAGTTGAAATTGGGTTAAATATGGGTTGTGAGTATATGTTGGTATATCATAACTTAATTGTGGAATTTGAAAGCATCTATCGATCTTGTTTTCTTAGCTCCGTCTATAATTAATAGAACAAAAAATCCTTTTATATTAAATATATGATTTGTTATGGGGTATAAAACTTGTAGGAAACAAAGTATGGAATTGCGCCCACAAATGAAATCTTGAAAGACGACATGTTTCATGGTTTTGAAAGAATGTGTATAGTTTATGAGTCAATTGTTGCAATGGTACGTCATTTCTTTTCGATTTACATTGATGTATATTATTTAATATTTCAATTTTCATTATTATCACCAATGTATATACACTCATTACAATTTATTTTTATGTTTGTAGATGGAAGGTGAAGAAGAAGAAGACAATCAACACCATGAACAAAACATTCCTTAAAATAACCCAAGTCATGGAAGTAGCTCTAGCAGTGACAACAATTCAAAATTGTTGCAATGGTACGTCATTTCTTTTCGATTTACATTGATGTATATTATTTAATATTTCAAATTTCATTATTATCACCAATGTATAAATACTCATTACAATTTATTTTTATGTTTATAGATGGAAGGTGAAAAAGAAGAAAACAATCAACACCATGAACAAAACATTCCTGAAAATAACCTAAGTCATGGAAGTAGCTCTAGCAGTGACAACAATTCAAGCGAAGAATGATGATCACTATGTTTGGATATCAAAGCAAGGCATTGTATTTTTTTCTGATATTATCCTGTGAAATCAGACATTTTGTTTAATATAATGGACATAGTGTCCCAATTGAAAGGCAAAGGGATACCAATAACTGTCCCATTTTGTATGACAAAGTCTGTCTTATATATATATATATATATATATATATATATATATATATATATATATATATATATATATATATATATATATATATATATATATATATATATATATATATATATATATATATATATATATAATGTTTTAATTTATTCTATTGTGTTCTCCATTGTTGCTGTGAAATATAGCACCACTAATTAAATTTATGGATGATTAAATATTACAATGAAGAGATGTGAAATTTGATGATATGATATAACAAATTAATCCAAACATCACATTCAAATGCACTAATAAAAATTTAATTCATATGAACGTTGTTATAAGATATATATGTGTCGACTTTTGACGAATAATTAATTTTAAAAATCACAATAATTATGATATGATATAACAAATTAATCGAAACATCACATTCAAATGCATTAATAAAAATTTAATTAATATGAATACTGTGATAAGATGTGTCGACTTTTGATGAATAATGAATTTTAAAAAATCACAATAATTTCACTGTCATAGGTCGATATAAACAATAAAAAATGAAAACCGGTGCATGTCAGTTACTGTACACCGGTTTGTTTGTATTCTGAAGCACATCGGTGCGTTTCTACGACCTCTAGGCACCGCACAAATACCGATACCAATTATAAATCTCCGTTCATTTGTGTGTTACTACACACTGGTGCGTTAATGTGTCTATACGCACCAGTGCATTTGTACGACCTATGGGCACCACACAAATACCGATACCAATTATAAATCTTGGTGCGTTTGTGTGATATTGCGCACTGGTACGTTTATGTGTCTATACGCACCGGTGCATTTGTACGACCTATGGGCACCACACGAATATCGATACCAATTATAAATCTTAGTGCAATTGTGTGATACTACGCACTGATGCGTTTCTATAATTCTACGCATCGGTGCATTGATACAACCTATGGGCACTGCACAAATCCCAAGACCAAGTAGAATGGCCCCGTGCGTTGTATCACCAACACTACGCCCGGTGTGGTTTTATACCTTAACGGCCTGGTGCATTCTCCTTCGATCAGCCCGGGGCACCTTATACATGTACGCACCAGTGCGTTAAAGCCCTAGTAGCACACCAATGAAAAAAACGTTTGTAATAACCTTTGGCCACCCATTTTTTTTAGTTGTGTTGAATTTCCTTTAAAAGCTCCGCCAAAACCTCCGTAACCATAAACGAATGTTGTAGCAAATTTTTTTTTTGACATTTTTGGCCAATTTTATAACATTAAAAACCTCCTTTATAACCTTCGCTAGAGGATATTTTCCTTGTAGTGGTAATTCTGACCTGGTGATAACCACTACGCAAATCCAATTTGGTGAAATAGATAGAATTCTTTAATTGATCTAACAAGTCATCAATGTGAGGGAGAGGGTATCGATTTTTCACCATGATTTTTTTTAGTGCCCGATAATCCACGCATATCCTCCATGTGCCATCTTTCTTGGGTACTAACACGATCGACGAGCCACGTGGAGAAGTACTTGGCCTGGTGAACCTTTGGTTCAACAATTCTTGTACCTGCTTTTTTATCTCCTCCATCTCGATAGATGACATCCTGTACATACCAATGTTTTGCAATGGAGCATGATGCTGCAAATGGATCTCATGTTCGCTTTCTCATTTCAGAGGCAATCCTCTAGGTTCCTGAAACTACTCATCATAGTTAGAAATAAATTCACATAATTCTTGTTTATGAGTCGGATCACATCCTTGGAAAGCGTTAGATTTTTCTGCATCTTTTTCTCTCACAACCATGAGAAAACACCCCTTGCTGGAATTGACCAATCTCTTCAACTATCTTGCACTTGCAAGACTAGCACTGATCTTGGTTTGATGAGCTCTTACAATATACTC
The DNA here is from genome assembly GCA_034641835.2 of Pinus albicaulis. Classification (NCBI taxonomy): domain Eukaryota; kingdom Viridiplantae; phylum Streptophyta; class Pinopsida; order Pinales; family Pinaceae; genus Pinus; species Pinus albicaulis. The sequence continues at coordinate 724,285,530 of CM076581.1, forward strand.
TATCCCATATTTTGTGATGGTATTTATTTTCATGTCGAAAGAAAGCTACTTTCCTATCGTAAATATAGGGACTCCCTAACACAATACCACAGATATCCAATGGTATGATTTCCAGTTCTACTTCATCCACTAGTTTAGAAGTAATTACGAAATTGACCGTATACTACTTGGTTACATTTAATTTTACTTTGTCATGTATCCATCCAAGAGGATAAGGTTTCGGATGAGGCTTAACTTATAAGCCTAACTTTTTAACCAAGGATTCTGAGATTAAATTTTCTTGAGAGCCTGAATCAAATAAAGTTTGTACTTTTGTATGATTTATGACAACTTTAATATGAAACAACTAAATTCTCTTTCGTTCATTGGGAAGAGGCACATCTGTTGAACTAGTGCTTCCATGTGATTCAGAATTAACATGAAGAGAAAGAGTATCTTTTGTGCTTGTTTCTATGATCAATGCCTCATCGCCAGATTCAGATCCAAGGTCTTGTTGTGCGGTTGCTACCGTCTTTTGCTTGCCTTTTCCACCATATCTCTTTGGCTTCTTTTTCAGGTAAAACTTCTAACAATGATCATCGTAATGAACTTCCTTTTTGTAGTGAGTGCAATAAGGCTTTTCTCCTTCATCTTTATTCATCAATGTCATCTTCTTTTCCTTTCCCTTTCCTTTCCCTTTGAATTTTACATTTGAAGGTTTGAAAGGTGGTTTCTTTTAATGATCATATTTATCAATTCTGCCCTTGTTTCAAGATGAATGGCATTTACATTGGTCGAGTCAATAGTAGTAGGTTCAAACATTAACAATGAATTTCTAAAGTAACTATGTAATGACCCAATATACTTAGTTACCACTTCAGGTGAATCTAATGAAATGCCTAAACTTAGTGCTTGTTTCTAGATTCCTCGGTAAAGCTTTGCATGTTTTTTCCTTTACCTTGCCTTAGGTACTGCTGCTCCATCAAGGATTTTTTCTTATAACCCAAGGGATAGAATTGATCTTTAAGTGCAACAATAAAATTTGAACATGAGAAAAGAAGGTTACCGAAATTACTACTGCCTTGAAGTTTTCTCTCCCACCAGATGAGAGCAGTGCCATTCAGTCGAAGAGAAGCCAACTGGATCTTTGCCTCATCCTTCACAATTTGGTGAATCCTGCAGTAGAGTTCTTCAAGCTGCCTAATCCATTTGTTAAGTTTCTATGCATTACTTTCACCATTAAACATGGGTAGATCAAATTTGACATCTAACTTAAAGAAAGGTTTATCAGATGCATGTCCTGAATTCCTATGATGATGGTGAGAAGAGGAGGATGAGCTTTCACTCGCTGGAGGAGAAGGAGATGGATCTAAATCTCCTCAATTATCTCCATGCCCTGAACCTTGTCCTTCTGAAGCATTCTCCCCTACTTTATCTAGTTTCTCAAGTCTATAAAACAACTTCTTGGCCCGATCAGCCATGGTGTAGAAGGTCTTGTGGAAGTTTATCTCTTCCTCATTTCGAACATCGTCATCCATGTTTCTTCTTTGATGTGCACGCCCTGCTTCAAGATCAAAAGAATTTAGTGTCCCTTCGCCTCTTCATAGCCTATTTCTAGTTAGCATACAAACATGTAATTCACATCTACAAACACCTGCTCTGATACCACTTGATCCAAAAAAAAATTCTTTGAGATGTGTTAAAGAATTACATGTAAAATTTGCATCTTAACCATGAAACTTTAAAGGCATAAACATAAGAAAAGAGAAGCACATAAAATCATGCAAGAAGACACAGAATTGATATTGGAGTTCTTCTAGGAGGGACTATGTCTTGGGGCTCTATCCAATCAGTGGGGAGGCCCTCTTTCATTAAGTGGTATAAAAAATGAAAGTCTAAGCATAAATGCAAAATTACACCCTTATACCTCAATAGCTGAAAGTGCCCGAAAATTGGAGACCTCTGATGAAGAAATGGACAACACTGTTGGATTCGTGGCACTGAGAGGTGCAAAATCCATATAAAATTTTCCTGATTCTGACAAAGTGAAAATCTGGCCCCTCTGGAAATGGCTCAGATCATGGTTCTGCCCCCCCTGCAAAGCGTTCATGGTTCCACCCTATCTCGTACTCCATGCCGCTCCTAGCCTACCTGGGCGGACTTATGAAATGCAAGTTTATATATTAAAAGTCGGGTGGACTCCTTCCCCAAGGAGTCCATTGGCTGAGTTGGTTGAGATCCTGCATTGGAGGGAGGGGGTTGGGTGGTCAAACCTCGCCCCCTCTGTATTAAGTCAAAATTTTGTTTTAAAAACCATGGCATGCATTTTTTTTAAACCCTGATGCATAGAGTTAAATGCAAGTGGGTACGTTGGGGGGGTCAGGCCTGCATTAGGCGGCCTGCCCCATATCTCTTCCAGCTCCATTTTAAACACGTGGAGTGTGGTTGGGTTGGCGGTGGGGTTGCCAACCCCCGCCCACCCACCCATATTTAATATGTTGTTTCCATAGTTGTGGGGGCAGCGGGGTCATGGCCGCCGACCCCCCTTATTTTAATACATTTTTTATATTCGTTGGATGGGGAGGGTGGGGGTCATCGCCTGCCCTCCATATATATATATATATCTATATATATCTATATATATATATATATATACTTTAAAACAAATCGATATTTTTTAAAATTATGAAATTGAATGAAGGAGTCAATTTAACCATCCCACAATTTCACCCGGAATCTGGCCAAAGTTGGTTGGAATCCAGTGGTCGAGTTTCTGCAAATTTGTTTCCTCCTTAAGCTGCCCAATCACCAAGTCAACCCTCAAACTTTGACTACTCATAACTCCTTCATACGGACTCGGAATTGAGTGTTGTCTGTGCTGTTGGAATCAGAAAGACGAGATCTTCAACTTGACACTAAGTTTGCCACATTTCTTACACTTTGATTTTTGAGCCTTTGTACTTAAGCCACTTGTACTTGGCCCTGTACGATCCACCTGGATCAATTGTGGAGGAAGGTAGCGAGATTTGAGTAATTATTGAATCTAAAAGTCTAGACATAATTGCAACCTACAAAAATCACATGGATTAATAAAGCTTAGAATGACAAATATACAACTATACAAAAACATTGACAAATTTCTCAATATCTCTTTGTGCTCAAGATGATGTCATAGTAAAGTTCATATGTGAAATGAGTGACAAGATAATGGTCCCAATATGCTTTATATTTACGAAAATGGCATGCTCCAACTCAATAATGGTGGAATGATAAGAGACAATGGAAATCGTAAATTCAGAGTAGGAATCCCTAAGTGTAACATGATTGCATGATGAGAATGATGTATCACCAATGATAACCTCCATTCCTTGATCCCATTCCCATTTTTGAGTGGGTCGCAATCACTAAGTGGTTGATTTCATATTTTTCTCACACTACAATATGCTTTCTTTGGCATATACTTGTCACCTTTCCCAATGCAAAATTATCATGCCATATAAACAAATGTTGAATCACTTACACTATACAAGGAGGAAGGGGGGATCAAATATTAAGATATATACAATTTTGGAGAAATTTAACAATCACTAAGTGGAAAATTTCATATTTTTTTCACAATACAAAATGCCTTCTCTAGCATATACTTGTCATCTTTACCACTACAACATTAACATGCCATATAAATGTGTCGAATCATTTACATTATACCAGGAGTGTGGGATAGAATATTGAGATATATAATTTTTTCGAGAAGTGCAGAAAATGCTCACTTTATTAATAACCTCAAGAAACAAATTCCATAAAGATAAATATTTGATATTTGTGGAGGGGTTTTCACGTAATACCCCTAGTTGTAAACATTTATGTACATATATTTTATCTAGGCTAAACAACCAATATGGTTTTGGGTTGTAGAGCTTGTAAAGACTAAGTTTTGAGAACCTAGTAATGTAAAGTGTACATACACTCACATATATTAATAAAATAACATCATAGTTGCAAAATACTAGACCAAAAGAGTATGGGAGGCTCAGATTCCATAAGAGGGAAATGTGAGGGGACTAAATTAAGAAATGGTTCCCAAGCCAAAGTCATAACCTTATATTAGCCTAAGGCCACTTTATGGGGATATATTCCCAAGGTCATAAAGCCATGCATATTACCTAAGTCTTAAAGGCATAATATACGCCTAAAGTCATGAATTGTTATTTATGTTATATTTCTAAATTGAATGGACAATTTTCTAAGTAAGTTCCAAAGTTTTGGGAATTTAGTTATTTGATTAAATCTTGAAAAAACCTAACATGCATATATAATCGTTATTGTACCTGTCGCTGGTAGGATACTACGCATCAGGTTTTTCCTGATTGTGACATTAATTCACCTTGATTAGACATATGTTTTCAAAAAAACATTATTTTTTCCATGGTTCACTATAAGATTTATTATTGTTTATTTATTTTAATTATTTTAATTTGAATTATCTGTTATCTAATTGGCCAAAAAATTTCACTTGTTATTGCAAAATGCCTAGATTTTATCACCATTATTTGTACAATCGTTACAAAAAGATTCATATTTATCCTGCAGGTCTTGTACTTTATAACGAGACAGTGTTGAATGTGTTTTCCCTGTACGAGCTGCCCATTATGGTCTGTAAGATCACACACACATACATAGAGAGAGCGTTTTTCTTTGTATCAGTGACCATTTATGGTCTTTGACAGATTGTTATATACGGAAAATAGAAAAGAAATGTTTATAAAGCAGTATTATATGCGTAGTCTGCAATAAATTTGAAAAACAAAGAATTAAATATAAAATTAAAGTTATATTTTTTTAAATTGATATGGTAAAAAATAAAATAATATAATAAATCTAATGGACAGAAGAATTTATTAACCTTGTGGGACCCTCACGAATCGCATCGGAGAAAATCATAATAGCGGAACATGTTAATAAAAGTCCCGATGGCGATTGCGGAGCCGATGTGTTTATGGACAGTGATTTATATGTGTTTGAAATTCTGGCTTAAAAGGCATTAATCGCATCGGAACGTTTGTGAATGCATCAATCGTATCGGAGGAGGGGCATCGCACCGGAACTTTGGAAAATGTATTAATCGCAATCAAAAGCATTGAGTTGTGATTAATCACATCGGAAAATAGAAAAGAAAGGTTTATAGAGCTGTGGCGCCCAAACTTTTCAAAGGTTAGCGTTGGGGTTAGAATATGAGAGCATATTATATGTGTAGTCTGCATTGTTTTAAAGTGGACCCGATCCATATTATTCAGCAGATTTGATAAGCAGGTTTGGTGTTGGCTTTTAAACCATTGGCAAATGCATAAATTATAATAAATCGAATGGACAAAAGAATTTATTAACTTTGTGGGACCCTCACGAATCGCATCGGAGAAAATCATAACAGTGGAACATGTTAATAAAAGTCCCGATGGCGATAACGGAGCCGATGTGTTTATGAACTGTGACTTATATGTATTTGAAGTTCCGGCTTAGAGTGTGTAGATTTAAAAAATAAAAATGAATACAATTCGTATATGGACAGAGAGTGTAAGCAGGTAGGCTAAGCACAAAGATTAATTATGAACAAGAGATTGCATAGTTAAAAATAAAATAATAAATTTGAAAAACAAAGAATTAAATATAAAATTAAAGTTATATTTTTTTTAATTAATATGGTAAAAAATAAATTAATAAATCTATAGTGATTTTGTTCAAACAATAAAGTAGATTGGGATATGTATTTTTTAAACTATACATAATAAAACAGGTAAAAGTATTACAAAAGAAAACTTATCAAAGTTTTCCATTGCGTGATAAAGTACAACGTATCAAATGAACCTTTTGCAACTGTGAACCCCGCTGAATGTGAAAAAACTTAAACCAAATATGGAAAATAAATTTGCCTTATAAAACATATCGGGTCCAAGACTTGCCAATGCAATCGGCTGAAGACATAAGAACTTGCGATTTGCGATTGCGGTTACGCGAATCGTGTTGCATCATTCAACAGTAGCAAAGAAAACATATGCCCAAATTTTTATGCGATGTGGAAATCAAATCTGCCTTATAAAACTTATCGGATCCGAGACTTACGATTGCAATGAGTCCAAAACAAAATAACTTGCGATGCGATTGTTATTTTGCCTTTAAATTTATTCATTGCATCGCAAAAGATCAAAAGTGAATTTTAACATTTATTAGAAGGATTTACTGATTTTCGATTGTACGACAATATTAATTCAAAATCAAACGGAGGATCATGGGTTATTTTTTTCTCAATAGGCGAATGTCACCCCTTGGAGAGAATTTATATTGAAAATACCGGGAGATTAAATGGTAATTAAAATCTTTGTTGCTGTTCTCATTATTGTGTTTTATTTCGGCTGAAAGCATTCATTTGAATTGGAGAACAAAAGTTTGAACCCTTTCATTCACAGAACTAGAGAGAGTTTACCCGACTCTGAAATGTCAAAGAGAAGCAGAAAGTCTAAAGCTGCTTTTGTTACAAATGCTCCTGTGCTAAACATGCCGCCCAAGGAAAAACCAGCGAAGCTCAAGCTAGTCACAGACACCTCCTGTCAAGGACTGGGGAAGATGACATGGGAGAATGTATACAATTTTCTTGAAAAAGAGAAACCTAGGGTTGTTGTGCCCAAAGCAACTGTTCCTGATGAAGAAGATTCAGACTCTGAGTCTGAATCTCAACTTAGTGCATTGGAAAATTCATTTTTACATCGAGTTGCTGCCCGGGTGAGTATTTTTCCCTACTATGATGTTATCAGATGGGTGATTGACAATGTGACCATTCAAAACAAGACTTTTTTTTCTGCTTCTGGATCAGTGTTCGGGTCATTCAGGGCAGAAGATATCAAAGCAATGTACCATCTTCCCAATCCACAAAAGATTTACAACAAAGAATTCCTTAAATAATATGCTGCAGAACATGCAAACCAGGCAGAGCCAATCAAAGAATGGAGGAATAACCCTGAGAAATATAAGCAAGAGGCATCAGGTATGTACTTTGTGGAGTCTCTCACACCTCCATATTGTTATGCCGCAGTAATGATGTGTAGGTTGTTTAGAAACAACAACTTTGCTAGATTTTCTATTCAAATGGTCCCGTTAATTCATTCTGCTCTTAATTCTGAAATTATGGATTGGATTGTCATTTTGTCGGATAAGATAGCTAATCGAATTCTAGAGTATAGAAAAGATAAGAATTCAGGGAATTCTTCCCCTTTCCATTTTTGTGGTTATATTTTGGATGCCCTCTGTTTCAATTCTGAGTTCCCCATGCTAGGTTGGAAATGGAATCCAAAAGAACCTATTCCTATTCATGTGTATCATAGTTTCTTATGGAAAGAACATTTAAAAGTTCATGTTTACATAGTCTTCCATGGTTTTCTAATTCCAATCTACCAAACCATTTTTGGTCATTTCCCTCCTAGACTGTCCAATAAAGCCAAGACTGATTTGTCTGCTATCAGAGATTGGTTCGAAGAAGAAAAATTCACTTATATCAGAATTTTTGGGAGTATTTTTCAGCCACATATCCTTCCCCTATATGTTCCAGATAAGCTATTAGCTCAAGAGATTTCCTATCAACTGACAGTTGAAGGAATGTCTAGAGTTTTGAAAAGCAATAAAAAGCTTATGTGGCCTACCTTCCCTTTTAACTGTGGTGACTATACTCTTAATATTTTTGCTCATGCTGAGAAAGAAGTTGGTAAGATTTCTAATCTTAAGTTTTCAACAATTCCTGGAAGACAATATGACCCAAGGAAAGTGGCGCATGATTTTGCTACCTCTGTTTCAATTTCCCAATTCGAGCATGAACCAGACATTTTTGATGATTTATTTGTTTCCATGGATGATATATCCCAAGTCTTTGATTCAGCCAAGTCCAAGTTACAAGCCGACTACTTGAAAAAAAAAATTTTGTATAGAAGCCAAAGGTTACTTATTGTGCCTCTTGATCAGTTAAGAGCTCCCACACAGGAGAAAGCATCACAACAAGCAGGAAGTACTTCTGGTAAAGAAGTAGAAGGAGATGATCCTGTTTTAGGGAAAAAGGATGACAGCATTAAAGCCGACAGTGCCAAAACAGAAACAGCTTCTCAAAAAGATATACAGAAATCCTTTAGTGCAAACAGAAAAAGGGAACAATGGCACTGATGCCCAGGTACATATTGAAAAGGGAAGTACAGAAAGTAAAAATACTGAACAGACACCCAAGAATGATGTAGGTTCTCAACTTGGAGGACAAGTAGATACTAAATTGGTTGTTTCTTCTCATTTGCTAAATCAATATCAACAATTTGCACAGCAGATAGGATTGCAAAAAAATCCTCAAGTTGACGATCCCAAAGATCAGGACATGGAAATCATTCCTGAAAAACCCATTAGATAAATTATGCTAAAAATAGAAGAAATCCCTCCTTTAGATATATTCTAAAGTCCCAAACATAGGGCTGTGGTAAGAAAACAAAGGAAAAGGAGGAGAACAGATCAAGATGCTCTTTTGGCATCATAGGGGGAATTGCTAAATGTTGTTTATAAAAATGTTGAGGTAGATCCATCTGAGGATCTCACCAAATTGTCTCAGTATGCTGGTGCCTATAGTGCTGCCACTATAGATAAAGCTTCCGAAGTTTCACAACTAGTAAAACAAAAGGATATGAAAATTGCTATGTTTGAAGAACAGGTTGCAAGTGATCAGCGAAATATTATTGAGTTGGAACAACGGGTATAGGATGCAGAACTCAGAGCTAAACAAATAGAAGAGCAACTCAACCTTGAAAAGAAAAATATTGATGAACAAGCCTTGGGCAAACAACAACAGTTGACTCAAGAAGTAGAAAAGCTACAAAATATTTTACAAAATGAGAGAAATTCAAAAGTTGAACAGGAAAAAATGTTCCAATCAGAAATGGACAAGTTCAAGGAGTATCCCAAGCTAGATCAATTCATTACTGAAGCTCTTGAAATGAAGAAACTTCTATCTCAACATTTAAATGAATTTTGTTTAAAGTTGACACAAATTGAACCTTTGTATGAAATTACATCATCTTTGATAGATAAATCAGTCACTGTTAGGCGAGAAATTGAAGACGTTGATGATAAGATTTCCGAGTTTCTTTCATGGCAGGATACAAAGGAAGGAAGAAAAGCTAACCTTCCTAGAATTGAAGAGATACACAAGGAAATTCTATTTATGGAATGGGAACAACAGTTAATGAAATTAGAAAGAGCTACATCAAGGGCTAAAAGTTTAATGAATAATACAACATAATTGATTAATGATAGCCTGTATACTACCAATTGGATCTCAGATTGTACTCCAGGCGAGTTACCTAAAGTAAAAGAAGATGATTCTAGGTGGAAGCAAGAGATAATCGATAAAAATAAAAAAATTAGCAAACTTCAAGGAATTTCATGGGATAATATTTTGTCTTATCTGATCAAGCCACACAGCCAACAGATGGCCATCAAATTCCTTTCGAATGCTATTCAATGTATCATTCCTAAATTCTCTGATGCTACATACACTAGACAGTTACATTCAAAAATGAGTCGGCCAACAGAAGTCCAAGATATGCTCAATGTCTGCCACCTTCGTTCATCCACCTCAATCGATGATTAATGAGCCAGTCTACTACAAGCTCGCATTTTAGTTTAAGATATTTTATTTTAGATAGATTGTAGGAATAGTTTTAGTTATTTTTTTTATTGAGTACCTATTTAAACCCCTTTCATGCATTTAGAAAGGGGTCCTTAATTTGTAATATTTTTTGACTTGGAGATTACATTTTTGTACTGCATTTACTTCTATATTCTTTTATAAAGGATCACATCTGGTGATTCTGTATGGAATTATTTTTTAAGAGTTGCATTTCTGTACCTTGTAGTTGATTTTGCATTGGAATTGCTGGATTAGTGTACCAAATTTCATTTGAAAGTCTCAAGATGGATACGGTATTTCTATCTATTCACTGTTAATTTCTTTTGTCATATGATATTCTGTTTTAAATTTGCTATCATTTATGTGTGCTTTGTTTTACAATATTTCTTTATATATATCATTTTTGAGTATATTAGAAATATTTATCTTTCATAAGTGTATGTAAATGATATACAATGATGAATACACTATGCTAATATAACTCTGTTTAATTTCTTAAACAAATTTGTCTTTATTCGTTGCTGCACATTTCAATTAAGCTATAATACATTTTTGTGGTTATTGTTCAATTGAAATAATTTTAAGTTGTATTCACATATGATACCCGGGCTAGTTTTAGAATTTCTTTATCAGTATTTAAATTAGATTAGCTAGTACTTTCATGTCAAGTCATTTAGTCCCATTTCCCCATCCAATCATTCCATTACCAACCCATTCAAATTACTAGGAAACTGGTCCTACAAATCAAGTCAGGGCCACCATTCCAAATGAAAAAGGAGCCGAGAACACATCAATTATAGAACTGCACATAACATCTTCAGAGTTGTCAGGAATTTTTTTCAGAAGAGTAGTTGGTTTAAGTATAAATGTGCGTTCGTCTATTGGTGTTGTGTTTATAAAGTTGCATTCTCTTGAACTATGATTCAATGGTAGTGATAGAGCTATGTGGACTGCTTGTTGAGCTAAAATTTGTTGAAGGTTAAGCAAAGCATTGCCTAGAGACCGTATCAATTGAATAGCATCAATTTTGCTCTTTTCATGTTCTTTTCATATCCCTTTGAATGCATTTGTCATAGATCTGTCAACTTTGGTCATATATGAAGTGCAATATGAAGTTGTAGCATATGCATTTAAAACATATTGAGCATCTGTATTTTCATTCCATAGGTGTGGCATATTGTATGCAAAGCTATTATTCCATATTTCTGATGGTTTTCGTTGCAAGAATACCATTGGTTGTGTTAATGTACTTTGTATTAATTCGCTGTAAGCAGTTTTTGTTAACTGGAATTCATCTAAGAAATCTTCATGACTAGTTGATTTGTCATAGTGTTTTTGCTCTAAGGTGCTTTGCAAAGACAAAACTTTTTCATTTATTGACCCATGTACCGAAGTAATTGGTTCAAGAATCCTTGTTCTTTTCATTGGTAGCATTGGAAATTTGTATCTACACTGTGACACTTTTCTTTTTTATAGCTTTTGGTATGATGATGTTCATGTATCTTTGCGACTTCTGGATCAAGGTGGTTTGTTCTACAAGTTATATAGTTATCCAAGAAGTTTTCAATTTCTAAGTTAGTATTAATTCCATATACTGGAGAATTTTCTATCCATATAAGAGCATGTTCATGTGCACTACCTCTATTTTGGAACTCAGTTACAAAGTAGTAATCTAATATTTTGCCAAAAAATGTGCTATCTTGACAGATCAATTGCTTCAATGCACTTGTCTTATGTCTATAGTAACGTGTACATGTTATTGGGTCCTTTTTGACAAGATAATCAATGTTGCATTCCTCAATTGTTTCAATGTGTTTCTCTTTATTTCTATTGCTATGTAATTTAATAAGAGTTTGTACTAGTGGTGTCCAAAGATGCTCTGCACCTGTAAATGTAAGAAAGAAAGTTGGAGGACCCTATGTATCCAATGTGACTTTTTAGTAACTTTTCTAAATTGGGCTTGTACTTAACATCTTTTGCTAACAACTTTCTTCCTTGTAATTTTCCTTTTCTTATTCGTACTGAGATGCATGACATGACATTTTCAATGAGTATTTGCATTGTCTTGAAGAACAAATTTGTGATGTGATAGGGAAAGTGACCACTGCAATGCATTAGTTCCCATTTTACTATTTCTTGGTAACGAAATATTTGTAGTATATGATCGTCACGTGGATTTCCAATGAATAGTGTTGGGAAACTCATTTCTTCTGCATGTTTGTCTTGAATATCCCGAGTGGTCATTGTCCCTCAGCTTGTGCTATTTCAATAATCTTGTCTTGTGAATCATGAATTCGTCGTGAAGCTATGAATCCATGTACCAAGGTTTCAGTTGGCCTTTCAATTTCTAAAATGCTATCAATTTCACTTTTGCTATCAATGTTGTCATTGTCGGATTTATTACCTTTATTTTCCAATTCAAGTATATGATTCCAATTGCTATTAATGGAAATGTTTTCAGTTTTATACAAAGTAATGAAAGTGCAGAAGCACTTCAAATGCATTGAACAAACAATCTCCAGGAGTATATGCAAATTGTTGTAGTCTAAAGAGACTATGGTTCATTAAAACGATATCAATATTAGTATCTATGCAATGTTTTTTTGCTGCATAGTAGTTTTCAATGTCTATGATTTCAACCATTTTTTTTCCATGTATTTATTCTTCAGATTCATATGGTGATTTGTTTACTAAGTACTATGTATCTTAAATTTTTTTTCGTCAAAAATGAGAAGAGCTTCTATAACATTTTTTGCTTTATTGAATATATCTCTATGATAATGTTTACTAGCACAAAATACTAATTTTACTATTATATTGTATCTTTGATTTCAAAACAGTGAAATAAGAGAAGCAAAGTTGCAAGTAACTAGTTCCTACTTTGCATCTCTATGTATTTCAAAAGTATCACTGCAACACAAAGAAGATGCAACGTTGATTATTGTCTCTGAAAACATGAATCTCACATACAAGCTATGTATTCTAGAAATAATTCACTTTTGTATACAATAGAAAGCATGAAATACAGATTGTATATGTCTTGATTAGTAAAGCTAATCTTGCCAGTTGTAAACAACATAGTTGTAATTACGAATATGTATGTACAGTTAGATATGCACTATAGCATAATAGCATCTTGAAGGCAACAATATGCTTCATACAAAGACAATTAATAATTCAAAGAGAAGTAGGAGAAAAAAAGGTTAATTGGGTAACAGCCTTGCAAGAATATGGTATTGACATTAAACTAGCAAAGATTGTTAGAGGACAAGGTTTTTGTAGATTATTAGCAGAAGCTCATAATATATCATAAAATCAAGATCTAGAGAATGCTATTTCAATAAGTTAGATAAGTGTTACAGATTCTGAATCTCAGTATGCTGATCTGATATTTTACTTGAAAAATGGGTACGCTCCTTCTAATCTCAGCTATAAGAATAAACGTGCTTTAAGATTAAAAGCTACTAAATATGAAATCATTGATAATGTGTTATTCAGAAAAAATTATGATTCAATCTTACTAAGATGTCTTGAAAAGACAAAGGACTATTGATCAAAGCCAAAGGAATTGGCACAAGTCTTTAATCTTTGAATTATGGGTTGATCGTATTACTCTTAAAGCTTCTATTGGAACTTCACCTTTCAATTTAATTTATGGTAAAGAAGTTGTAATACCATCAAATCTAGGTCTTCCATCATTAGTCCTGGTGCAATTCATTGAAGAAAATAATATGCTCTCATATTCTAACCCCAACACTAACCTTTGAAAAGTTCGGGCGTCACAGCTTTATAAACCTTTCTTTTCTATTTGCCGATGCGATTAATCGCAACTCAATGCTTCCAATTGCCATTAATTAATTTTCCAATGTTCCGATGCGATGCCCTTCCTCCGATGCGACTGATGCATTCACAAACCTTCCGATGCGATTCATGCCTTTTAAGCCGGAACTTCAAACACATATAAATTACAGTCCATAAACACATCGACTGTGCAATCGCCATTGGGACTTTTATTAACATGTTTTTCTATTATGATTTCCTTCGATGTGATTCGTGAGGGTGCCACAAGGTTAATAAATTCTTCTGTCCATTCGATTCATTATATTATTTTATTTTTTACTATATCAATTAAAAAAAATATAACTTTAATTTTATATTTAATTCTTTGTTTTTCAAATTTATTATTTTATTTTTAACTATGCAGTCTCTTGTTCATAATTAATCTTTGTGCTCAGCCTACCTGCTTAGACTCTCCGTCCATATACGAACTGTATTCATTTTTATTTTTTAAATCTACGCACTCTAAGTCGGAACTTCAAATACATATAAATCACAATTCATAAACACATCGGCTCTGTTATCACCATCGGGACTTTTATTAACATGTTCCGTTGTAATGATTTTCTCCGATGCGATTCGTGAGGGTCCCACAAAGTTGATAAATTCTTCTATCGATTCGATGCCTTTTAAGCTCTGAATCAAAGACATATAAATCACAAATTCATAAACACACGTTCCGCAATCGCCGTTTCTGGACTTTTATTAACATGTTCCGTCATATGATTTTCTCCGATGCGATTCATGAGGGTCCCAATAAAGTTAATTTTTCTTCAGAGTATTTGATTTATTATATTATTTTATTTTTTACTATATTAACTAAAAATATATAACTTTAATTTTATATTTAATCTTTTGTTTTTCAAATTTATTATTTTATTTTTAACGTAACTTCGGGTTCATAATTAATCTTTTCAGGTTTCGATCCTACCCGTTGCGTCGTCCATATACGAACTGTATTCATTTTTATTTTTTAAATCTACACACTCTAAGCCAGAACTTCAAATACATATAAATCACACTTCATAAACACATCGGCTCCGTTATCGCTATCGGCACTTTTATTAACATGTTCCGCTGTTATGATTTTCTCCGATGCGATTCGTGAGAGTACCACAAAGTTAATAAATTCTTCTTTCCATTCGATTTATTATAATCTATGCATTTGCCAATGGTTTAAAAACCAACACCAAATCTGCTGAATAATATGCATCGGGTCCGCTTTAAAACAATGCAGACTACGCATATAATATGCTCTCATATTCTAACCCCAACGCTAACCTTTGATATTGCATAAGCTAAACTTGAGAAAATCTACTTACTTTATTATTATCAACTAATCAAAGCTTGAGATAATCCAAAAAAAAAATTTATCCTTGAAGAATTAGAAAGAAATTGTAAGTGATTTTTATTCTTTTTCATAGTTAGATTTTATTTGAATTATCTTAAGAAAAGTTTTCATTATCTTTAGAAATTTTTACTTACTTGAAATATAGTATTCATTTCATTTTTTCAGAGATAACTGTTCCTTCCAGTCAATCGCCAATTGTTGTGATGTACAACAACCCTCCCCATTTTTAAATTTTTGAAATAAATCCCATTTAAAAATAGGTCCCCTTTTTATATCTTTTCCATAAATAAAAAAATTCATATCACATTTTATTCACAAAGTTTACAAGTTTTAAAAACTTTCTGATCCGATGAGTTAAAATACCTTTTAACATATTTCGAACATATTAGAAAAATTTTATACTTAGAAATATGTTAAAATGAATAGTAAATCGCAATCGGAAATTCGGAAAAGTTCTTTTAAAGACTTGTTATTGCTTTGAGAAGTTCCGATGCGATCGTGGTAAATCCCAATCGCATTTTGGAATAATATTAAGTATTACACTTTTTCTATTTATAACAATGTGATGCGATTTATCACAATCGCGTCTTGGGAAAAAGATTAAACATTGCATTTGTCTCATTGCAAAATTTCGATGCGATTGCGCTCAATCGCAATTGCATTTTCGGAGATAGATTATAACAGTCCACTTCATTTTAAATCTCCCATGCAATCGGGATTTGGAAATAACGTTTTCACTCAAACAAATTGTGATGCGATCATCGCAATCGCAAAATTGGCATGAATCATATTCTATTTATCTTGCGCAACATTGAAGACTTGCGATGCGATTGTTATTTTTCCTTTATATTTATTCATCGCATCGCAAAAGATTAAAAGTGAATTTTAACATTTATTACAAGGATTCGCCGATCTCCGATATACCATTACGATTTTGTAAAATCATCACTATTGAATGGAAAATTCTGAGTCAATAAACTGATTCCCAGTACAAGTTGCATCATTGACCTGGAAAATTGTTGAAAACAAATGAGTTGAATAAAGTTTAATAATTTAAATTGCCTCGATGTATTTATTTAACATTTTGCTATAAATCTTTGAGATTCTATGATATAACATTACACAACAGCAGTGTATACAAGCAATAACAGAGAATGCAATTATAGAAATTTAAAATTTAAATTAAATTGTGTTCTAAATAAACTTTATCATTTTTTATTATTGTTTATTTTAATTATAAAAACTTTAAAAAATTATTTAAAAAAAATAATTGTAAAAAAATATTAGGATTGAAATTTGTTAAAATGTTAAATAAATCTAATACAAATAATAATATTTAAAATTCTGATTTTTTAAAAATAATTTTAGTAATTGGGATTATGTTAAATAGTTATAGTGAATAATTCTTATTTTTCTAATTCAAATTCAAATTTTCACCAATTACATGATAAACATTAATATGTTGATGATTATTACTTAAATTAGTTATATTTGAACTAACCTATACGAATTTCGTATATATGTAGATTAACTTCACAGTTTGACAGTTTTCGAACTCCACACCTCTGACATACTTCAGCCAAGAGTATTAATTGTACTGTGAGTAATTATATCAATTTAATCGTTTTGATATTTCTCGGGATCTTATCTCATTAAATGTTTCGTGCCAATTTTTATGGCTCTATTAATTCTGTTCAACTTGCTATTTTAACTAATTCGCTTTCTGTTTCCTGTGTATAGAAATGGATGTGAGTCTAGGCAGTTCATTCTATTAGTGTTGTACGGAAGCTTGTGCATTGACGGTTATAAACCTTTTCAATTAATATGAGATTAACAACATTCAAGTCTTACCACATTAACTTTACCCTTCAAATATGCTTTATTCTGAATGTAGTATGGTTGAAACCATAGGTAATAAAGATAAGGTTATAAGGCCATAGGTAATTATATAAGGACTTTTATCGTAAGTCGTGATGAGTAAATTAAGTTATGTTTGTACTATATATTGTACAGTGACAAAGGAAGCTGACCCCCGAGCTACTTGACATCAGTGGTGAACTTCTCTAGACTGATCCGCAGTCATATATAGCATTACTAAGTACACATTAGCAACATTCTAATAAGAACATCATAAATAAAATTGTGATGCATGGAGCTTTTATTACTTGTATGATTAGAAGTTGCAAATAGAACATATGGATAACACTTTAAAATTGGAATCTATCACGTTGAAAATGCTCAACCATAGATTAACTAATTATAAGTATATTATAGTTAAAAAAATAAGTTTTTATTTGCCTTAATTATAATTTAATACTTAATAAATATATATATATATATATATAGTAGATATTTATTTTGTTCAATTTGCCACTTCTCTTTAAATTATTTGTGCTAATAGTTTCTTTATTTATGATTTTATATTACTATGTTTATTTATTATTTTATACTATTAAATATTGAACTGCAATTGCAAAATAATCTTAATTTATATAATTTTTATTAATGTAAATTTAGTGAATTATGATAAATAAATATAATAAATTATTTTTTAAAATAAGTTTCCACTTAAATTATTATTATCAATAATTTTTTGTATAGTATTTAGGTATGATGAAGTTCTTATAAATTTAATTTGCATAATATTTATACATCCTCCATACTATATATATATATATATATATATTAAATAAATATTCAATTTTATTTTTAGTTCTTGCTACTTAGTTTAATTTAATTACTAATTTATTTTGTATTGTTATTATGTAATTAGTATTGGTTAAATGTAATTAATATTTAAGTTGTTTCACACCGTTGTTAAAACACAAATTAATCTTAAAAAGGAAATTAGGCTGGGGGCGTTGTTTAGTCTTCATTAAATTATAAATATTCATTAATATATTTTTGACTTTCCTATGAAATTTGTTTGAAAATGCTTTTAAGAACCATTGGATCCAGGTCATTAAATAATTTATTAAAAAACATAAATTACAGATTTATCTTTGTCTGATTCGAGGATTACGTTAAAGTAAATCCATATCAAATCTACATGCTGCTACATGAAAAGATTTGGTTGACTGATCCCATGTATAGCAATAAGGATCAGACCCCATACAACTTATTCATTAGCAATATATTCCTCCAGTTACGTCACTATATAGGCATTGAATCTTATTACAGGGAATTAAATGGGGTAGAATAAATATTTCAATTTATTTAAAGAGAGTTAAATGATGTAGAATATGAACTCAATACAATTTCGGTTTGTGGAGTTGTTTTAGTTTTCATCAATTTGTAATGTTATCCACATAGTTTTTACTTGCCGCCCCAAATTATTGAATTTTGGTATGTGAAGTTGTTTAGTTTTCATTAAATTATAAGTTAGTTATTAATATATTTTCTACTGGGTTGAAAATACTTTTAAGAACCATTGCATCCAGATCATTAAATAATTTATTAATGAACACAAATTACAGATTTATCTTTTCTCGCTTCGAGAATTACATTAAACTAAATCCATGTCGAATCTACATTTATCATCGGTCATTTCTTGATTGTACAAATGCTAACAGCTGTCCACCTATTCTGCTGCGAAAACCATCATGGAAAAAATAAAATTCAAATTTCAATGTTATTAATTATACATAGAATCATTATTAACAATAAGGTTTTCTGCATCAAATATGTAATTTATGACATTCATTATCCAAATGCAGATTTGAGTTGGAGGATCTAGTGATGTCATAGACATCCCATGTAGATCTCTTGATATCAACAACCATTAATTCAAAATTAAATAGCATAAAATTATAGCAGTTGTACCAGTTTCTACTTTGCAGTTGTTCTTTTGCTTGGAGCTCTGTGAATTTTATTTCCGCTCTTTAGATTTTCTGCTCTTGACCGTCGAAATATTTGTATTCTGCTCAAGACATTTTCAAGTAGATTTATCGTGCGACTCGACACTCTGCAAGCAAGCTTTCACAACTCAGGCTGGAACTGTGCCCCTCCGATTGCAAGGTTTGCTAAGCATAATTTCTCTTACTCTTTCATGTAATTCCACACATTAAATTCACTTTCTTGCTTTGATTCTGAGTGCAAAGTAGATGATATTCTACTTGCAATTTACATATTATGGACTGTGTTTTTAAATGATAGCCGATGGACCATTGATTATTGCAATTCCATTCGAATTTGATAAAGTTGGTGCGCCCTACAATTCTCGTTTCTTTTTAACAAAATTACAAAGTTCCTAGAAGTACTTCTCAAGTTTATATCATAGAGAGGAAACATAGAAAACAAAATTTTGTTAGGTCTCTAACATGAGAATACCATTTGTATCAGCCTAGGAGGATTCAAAGTCATTTCCCTTGGAACGACTTTGTTTACTAAAGCCTCTGTTCATTAAAAAATGTAGATTATTATCATCATCATTTTCTGGATCAAATTCCACTTCATTTGTAGCTTCGGTATTAGCAAATGAAAAACTATGTTCTTGTTCGACTTAAAAAGTTTTTGCCATAATTTTAATTCTCAAAAAGATAAAATACTTTTCCTAATTTTAATTTTTTTTAAAATTATTATTTAATTAAAAATTACTTCGTTGTAATTTTAATTTTTCCTAAAACCTTCAAGATTACATCGTAATTTTACTTTTCAACAAAAAATACATCACACAGACTGTATCTTTTGAAGTTTGTTTCTATTTTCAACAAAGATTACACTGTAATTTTACTTTTCAACAAAAAAAAAATATCTCAAAGAGTATGTTTTGAAATTTGTTTCCATCGCATTATTTTATTATTTGATTGAAAATTAAAATATATATATAATTTGATATAGAATAAATTTTGACATCCTATAAATCCTTGCCTGACTGGATTCTATACCATTTATCTGGCTATCAAAATGCATTGGCTCTGCATTATTTGGGCTTTTTATTTTTTATTATTTTTTTGTTCTTTTGCAATTTTAACTAACCTGAACAGTATAGTACTGCTAGGAAGATGAGTTTGAGTGACATTTTCTGACAAAATAGTCTTTTGTTCTCTTAAGCTTTCGATTTTGTCAGAAAAGTTTTCATTGTGGTCCTCCAAATTCGATGTATGATCATGCTCTTCAAGAAATTCTCGAGTCATCGCTATAGTCTCGTTCTCTTAAGTTATCGATTTTGTCAGAAAAGTTTTGATTGAGGTTCTCCAAATTCGACGTATGATGATGCTCTTGAAGTAATTCCCGACTGATCGCTACAGTCCCATTTCTTGCATCTACAATCTGTGATAAGGTTCATAGTTTTCCAGTTCCCAATCTTTAGGTGTTTAGTCTAATTCTTGAAATATCGTCTGAATTTCGTGTTGAACTTCCTGCTCACAGAGGGTTTTACAAAATAGTGACTGCTGCAAGACACAGTGCACAAAATTTGATTCTATGTCTCTCAGTTCAAAAAATAATAATATTGTCATCTAAACCTATTCTATTTCGCACTCTGCTCTGATTTTTAAAATAAAAACATATGACATTGTTACAAAGACTCTCAGGCCTTTTATATGTGGCAGCACATATTACACTAAAAATAAAACTAAAGGAATACGCCCTTTCGGAGCCACCCAAAATGAAGGCTCATATTAAAAACATTGAAATGTTTTAACATTGGCTCTTATAACAAAGTACTTTATAAAAAAAAATTCGTGCATATAAAACATATTAAAACCTTTCACATAGAACCTTTTGATTGTTCACCATTTTAGAAAGCAGTTCGAACACAAAAAACTGGAGATAAAAAATGGAACAGTGAAAACAGAAGTAGCTAATAGAACAGATGCAAAGCCAAGGGTAGTTAACACAGCCCCAGAAACAAAACTATATGAAATAAATTAAAGTTCAAGCTATTTTGTGGTCATTGGTATCCTCCAAGAAATTATTGCATCTTGTGCATATTATGGAGGCAATAAAATGCAAGCACCTCAGTTGAAAGTTAGTGAGAATTAATCTTTAAACAATTGCTTCCAAAATACAAGACACCTAACAAGAGTCATCAGTTTAATTGATCGAGTAAAAGAAACACTAGGAGCAGTCAAAACAGAAGTAGCAAATAGAACAGATGCAAAGGCAAGGGTAGTTTATAGGTTATTTAGTTATAGCTTATTGAGAATAGTACTTGTTACACTATAGTCTAGAGATTTATAGAAAATTAGAGTAGCTACCCAAATAGTCACATTAGTCTTATTTCTATGGACCTATGGTAGTGGTAGTCTTAGTCCCATGCCCTAAGTTATTATTATAGGATCTTAAAGATTTCATACAGTATAAATCAATATTGTTCTATGTCATCTATTATTCACATTATCCCGCACAACTTACTATGTCTCAACTTCTGGTATTGCTCTTATTCTTCAGTCAGCTAATACCTTTGGATAGTTAATTTGTTGTTTTTTTCTTGATGTTTTAACAAATTTAGGTGCCACTTGTTGCATTGAATTGAATATATAAATTTGAAACGATGGAATGTAGTCACATGCAACTTTCAAAGATGCTGCAACAACTAATAGAAGAAGAAGACACCGCTAATATCAGAATAGACTGTAGAAACAAAGCAACAGAGAAAACAAGTGTTGGATACTTTGCATGTAGACCTTGTAAGAAGTGGTTTAGCTGCAGTTTCAAATGGTGAAAATGTTGTTTTTGTATGCAGTACATTTTTTAATATGCAAAAAATAATAAGCAGTTGTCAAAGATCAACACGAAGGAAAGCAAAGAAAAAAATAAATAGTCAATACCCTAAATCTAGATGTTGTACCAAGTCGTATAGATACGACTTCATATAATCCAAATGTTGTTGTTGTATACACCACCATTGTTAATGTCCATAGAAAAATGGCTAGTTATTAGCAATCGTCATAGAATACATTTATTCGTCATTGAAATGAATATTTTGACTTATGACAAAAAGTAGTGTAACTACCAATTTTTCAAAATATAGTGATAGAATTAGTCCATATTATGTTGGCCTATCTTGTCCAATATTTGCTACATTGACTTGCAAGTACATGCTTTCGTGCAATAAAATTGGGACTTGCATAAGGGATGAATGCTTTGTAATAACTAAGACAATTCTCACGTTTAGCTATTTGTATGAAGCCTATTTTTGCCTTCAAGATGCTACTATGCTATAGTGCATATCTAACTGTACATACATATTCGTAATTACAACTATGTTTTTTACAGCTAGCAAGATTAGCTTTACTAATCAAGACACATTCAATCTGTTTTTCATGCTTTCTATTGTATACAAAAGTGAATTATTTCTAGAAAACATAGCTTGTATGTAAGATTCATGTTTTTAGAGACAATAATCAACGTTGCATCTTCTTTGTTTTACAGTGATACTTTTGAGATACAGAGAGATGCAAAATAGGAACTAGTTACTTGCAATTTTGCTTCTCTTATTTTATTGTTTTGAAATCAAAGATACAATATAATAGTAAAATTAGTATTTTGTGCTAGTAAACATTATCATAG
The DNA here is from genome assembly GCA_034641835.2 of Pinus albicaulis. Taxonomy (NCBI): domain Eukaryota; kingdom Viridiplantae; phylum Streptophyta; class Pinopsida; order Pinales; family Pinaceae; genus Pinus; species Pinus albicaulis. The sequence continues at coordinate 724,307,918 of CM076581.1, forward strand.
AGATATATTCAATAAAGCAAAAAATATTATAGAAGCTCTTCTCATCTTTGAGGAAAAAAAATCTAAGATACATAGTACTTAGTAAACAAATCACCATACGAATCTGAAGAATAAATACATAGAAAAAAATGGTTGAAATCATAGACATTGAAAACTACCATCCAGCAAAAAGACATCGCATAGATACTAATATTGATATCGTTTTAATGAACCATAGTCTCTTTAGACTATAGCAATTTGCATATACTCCTGGAGATTGTTTGTTCAATGCATTTGAAGTGCTTATGCACTTTCGTTACTCATCTATTGAATTGCGCAATGGAATAATAGACCATTTTCTCAATTGTCTACAGCAAAATGACACAGAGGCAAAAGAATCATACCAATATGAAATAGATCCTGTCATGCTATATCAACTTCATGGAATTCACGATGTTGACACATACCTTCGTAGAATGCGTTTTTCTGCATCTAATAGAAATTTCCAATCTGAAAGAGGCCTATCGGGAGACACATTTTGCATACACTGGCTATCAAAGTGGTTGAACATACCAATTGGAGTCTGGTCGCTAACAATGAAAACAAGGTATTTGTTCTTCAACCAACGATCTAGATACAATTCCACTAAAGCTCAATATGTTCTAAATTCATATGCCGTGCCTTCATATCGCAATTCATATAGACCAAAGTTGATGTATCTATGACAAATGCATTCAAAAGGATACGAAAAGAACATGAAAAGAGAAAAATTGATGCCATTCAAATGATACTGCCTCTAGGCAATGCTTTGCTTAACCTTCAACAAATTTCAACTCAACAAGCAAGCCCACATAGCTCTATCACTACCATTGAATCATATAGTTCAAGAGAATGCAACTTTATAAACACAAGACCAATAGACGAACGCACATTTGTACTTCAACCAACTACTCTTTCCGAAACAAATTCGACAACTCGAAGATGTTATGTGCGCTCTATAATTGATTACTATATCAATAGGCCTAATGCTATTAAGCATATATGTTTAGCCGAATTTGTATCAAAGTATAGGAAAGATGGCGTACCTCAATATCAAAAAGAAAAAAGAAAAAGCAATTCGATTCATTAAATACACAAAAAACACATTGACTATGAAAACTATTACAGAGAAAAATTTTGCTATATGTTCCATTCGAAAACAAATGAAAATGCACTAAAGCAAGACTCCTCTACGTGGAAGAGTGCATACATGTTGCATAAGAACACACAAAAGAACAATGAAACTAAGTTCACATATAACATGAACAAGAAATGGGGTGATTTGGAAGAAGCAATTCAAAAATTGATGTTAAAGACCGCAACTTCTAATCATACAATAAAAAAACCCGAAATATCTAATGATGTTACCGAGAAGTATGACTTGGCTAAAGATTTGCAATTTCCAATGCAATGAGAAAAAAGACATCTTAACATTGGTTTTCAATTTACAGAACATCCATTTATGCTTAGCAATGAAGAATACTACAAGATTAGAGAATGCTTAATAAAGAACAACAAGCAATACTCAAAGACATTGCAATGGAAAAACGAAAGAACATAGAAAAACCATTCTACTTATTTTTGACCGGAGGAGATGGTACTGAAAAACATTCACATCAAAAAGCAATATTCCAAATGCTCATGCGCATCTACAATGAACATTACAATACGTACCCTTTGAAACCAAAAGGTTTGATATTAGCATATACAGTAACGCCGCATATAATGCAAAGTAGTTACAATTCATTCCGCATTGCTAATGCCTTTCAACAAATCTAGTTCTTATTCCACTTAGCAACAATGTATTAGACAACTTAACACACCAGTAAATGAAGAATTAAGAGTTGTTCTCATTGATGAAGTATCTCTAATTGGAAGTTGTTTTCTATATCAAATTGATGATCAACTAAGAAACATTAAGCACAATCAAACAAAAAATATTTTGGAAACATTGATATCATATTTTGTGGCGACTTGTACTAAGCACAACCTATACAAGATTCACTAATATTTGAACAACCTACAATAAGAAGGCAACCAATAACATATGACTTCTTTGAAAGTTGAACATGTAAAGTACTATGAATTGCACATTGCAATGAGTCAAACAAATGAAAATTCATTAGCATTTTGAATAGGATGTGTTTAAATAATCAAACAAAAGATGATTCAATTACCTAAATAGACATTGTATTCGAAATGCTCCTAATGATCCTACTTTCCCCTATCTATTTTTAGGAATAAAGATGTAGCATTACATAACAAGAAAATGTTGTCCATCAAGTTCTCGGTGATGAAATTGTAATTAATGCAATTGATTACGAAGAAGAAAACCATGGACACATACCATCTCATGCACAAATAGCAAAATTGCCTTCACAAATTGTCCTAAAACTTAACATGCTAGTTGAAATATATGCAAGAAACTATGACTTACAAGACTCGTCTAGTCAATGCGTATGGTATCATTAAAGCATATGTAAAGTTAGACAACTTGATGTAATATGGATCAAATTCTATGATGACCGTGTCAGCGTCAACAAGCACATAAATTTTCTTATATAGCAGAAATTTCTAGTGTTTGGACTTATACTACGCACAACAAAGCCAATTTCGTATTAGCAAAAACATGCAACTTGAAAGTCGAAAAAAATTCCCAATCCAACTAGCATGTGCAGTATTAACACAGCGTATCACAAGGCTTGACACTAGACAATCTTGCATTTGATCCTTTAGGAATACGACGCCGTGGATTAGTATATAGCGCCTCTTTTCTCGTGTGAGAAACATAGAATCATTGTATTTTCTTAGTCCACTTAAGAAATAAAACTTCCGAATTCAACACAAAATTTCTGAAATGGAACGTTTACACAAAAAATGCAAAGTGGCAACTAGACTACAACTATTCGTTATTAGAAACAAAAGCATACATTTCAATTCTTTCTCTTCTAAACACTTGCGCTTACAAATACATATTGATGATTTGTTAAATGACTATGATCTAATGCAATTCGACATCCTATGTTTACAAGAAACACATTTGAATAATTCAATGCTTCTAAAAAAGACTTGAAACATTCAATTGCATATCAAATCATAGTAAACATGGTTTGCTACTTTGTATTAAAAATCATATAAAGATCTTGAACCATATTCATTTTGAAGAAAAAACATTGAAGCTACACTAGAAAATATGCTTCTTCATGACATGGATATTATAGTCGTGAATGTCTATGTTGTGCCATATGCAACATTGAACAATACATTGGATCTTCTTTCAAAAGCATTATGCAAAATACATTCAAATCAAACAATAGCAATTGTCGGCGATTTCAACATCAATATGCTTGAAAGCAACAACAAAACAAACAAACTAAGATCGTATATGCACAATTACAACCTTCATTTTCTTTTAGAGACAAATAACAATCAACAATTATCAATCATTTATCACATATGGTCAAACATAACTTGTAGCTATAAGACTTTCGTGTTAGATACATATCGGAGTGACCATGATACTATTTGTCTCATCATTGAAGACAAATGCAACACAAACATGGGCAAAATGAAAGTAGTCTAATGCTTTTTCTAGTCAATAGTATCGTACTTGCATATTCATGTCCTTATTATACAAATGAAATCAATAGTGAGAATTGTTACCAAACATACCTTTAATTTTTTTCTAAAAAGGCTTTGAAAGTCATGACAATAGCCTTTTAACTACTATGACTTTGACTTCTAATTGTATGTCTTGCGTATTACTATAGCTTTCTACAATGAGTCAAATAGGCAAAGACAAGTCACAAAAAGAAATAAACACATTCAAAGTTTGCTTACTACACTAAACTTACTTACCCTTCAATGCATATGTATATAGATATCTCTATGTTTAACCTGCTTATTTCTTTCTACAAAACTATTGCAAGACCTATTCTTATATTACTACCGCCGACTTCTATAGCACCGTTCTTTCAAGTACAGAATTATACTATGCATCAATGATTTATTTCTCAAGCATCACAGAATTCATTTTAATTCTTGAATTTGTCTTTCAACCCATTGTAATATTTTCATGCACAAATGAGACACGCCCCATTGCAAATTTCAAACTATATATAACCACTTTGGAGTTATCTAACAATAAACACCACAATACTCATCTTATTCTATAGTATTTTAGCACTACGACACAATTTGTTTCCCTTTTCATCATCTCAATAATGTTCCGTGCTTAAGCTCGACAATCATCATAAATTGCTTATTTACATCGAATCGTTACACGCATAATTCTATGAATCCTGATTTTCTTGTTCTTCTTTTTCGTCAACTCCACCTTTTCTCACCCTTCCTCTAGAAACTTGTCAAGCTTCCCGTTCACTTTACATTTGAACCCTTTTTCACTAAGATCTCCTCCAATTTCCCATGTCAGCTCTTGTCAACCTCTAAATTGCAATAAAGATAATATCAAATACAAATTAAATCGTTCAAAATTATAGCTCTATTTCCCCGGGCTTACATCAAACTAAATTATTTCATAATCCATATGCATCTTAATTCACATCATGAAAAATTTGAACAAAATGTTTCCAATCTCATCATTATTTCTCTTAATATCCCTATTATCTTTGAAATTTTATCCGTACCTTTTTTTTTGGTTTCTTTTGTCCTATGGTGTTTCTATAATATTTTTCGTTGGGTAGTACAACAAGCTCAAATGACATATCCCTTTCGATCAACATATTCATTGTGTAACCGCCAACTACCCATAATAAGTAACAACATCTGAAAGTGAGCTTGATCAAGAAACACATCTATATTTGCTTATTACGCCCAACTTACTTAGTTCTCGAGATGCATATGCCACTGTTTTTCATGCCAATCGCCAGTGACTCGAACTTTCATACATTTGTACTAGATGCGTTTACATGTTTCTATAGTACTCGAATTGAATCATTTTTTCTCTCACCCAAAAAAACTTTTAATATTTGCAACTCAGATCAAGATATATCTCTTGCACCACAATAGAATTTTCGAATTTAATATTGTATAGTTTATAAGTATTCCATTATCGAAGTTTTTAAATGCAATTAATATTTCTTCCAATAACTAATATTCATTTCCGCATTAACATACAATAAGCTTATACTTTTATTTTTATTTTTAGTTATTAAAATTTACTAAACACTTCATGGTTGCGTTCAAGTGCACTATTCGACGTTGCATCTTTCATCTCACAGCTTCCGGAAAACAAGCTGTAATAGACAAAGAACAACAAATATCAAGTGCAATTGAATCGTACAAGTAAGTAAATTTGAAAACCAAATTTATACGTACCATTCACATAACATTCATATTTATCACCAATATATTTTACTTCTAATTGTTTCTTTACACATCAACATCATCAATACACAGATCGAAAGCAACATATTTAGTTCCGCTTACCATTGAAGAACTAAACATTCACAAAACCGGAAAAATGTTCAATGGAGATGTTATGAGCATCCATAGCACACATTCAGATAAATTCCACAAACTACGACAAATACTACGTGCGCATTTGACAGATAAATGTATGAATCATGACAATCACATCATTCATACCAATTGAGTTTATCGAACAACATGGACAAAAATATCACAGAAAAGAAATATCTATTACAAATTTTAAATTTCTTCCCAAAAAAATTATGACCGTGGTTATTGTGATTGGATTTTCAGCCGCTAACCGAACTAAGCACCGTACAAAAACATACCAACAATTTGCAAAGAATACAAATTCATTCCGTATACAATGTAAGAAAAAAACAAGCCTACAACAAATACAAACTTAAACATATCCAATCGTAGGAACAATTGCAAAGAACTTGTCACTCATTTACCTGGAAGTTTGTTTCCAATATACATTGCAAATTAAAGATGGAAATTTCAATGACAATAGAGTTAACCAGAATATAAATTACTTTGCAATGTTTTTATATTGCTAGTTCCATCCTACATTTCAATTCGCCTTCAAAAAAAAAAAAAACTTTCTATGTTCTTTTACACAGCTATTTGGAACATTTGCACCGCCTAGATGAAATTGAGCAAGAATTGCAAAAGGCTATCTTCCACCATGTTATTCAAAACATAACAAACAGAAAGAACCGAAGGACAAAACACTTCGAACAACCGCAAGCTACATTCATCACAAAATTGAATGCAAAAGCAAAGCAGAAGAACTCGAAAATTGAACCCTCCAACATTCTATGTAAGTACAAATGAAACAAGACCTCTACTACTCAATATGCAATTGTTATCTATCTCTGCTTATTTTGACATATACTACTTGTCCTCCTCTATGAACAGATAAAAGGAAATATCAATAATTTCAAGCATTTACTCTACGCCATTTGAACCAGTTTCTCTTGTGTTGAATGCAATTCACCAATACTAGCCTCTACAATGATAGAGGAGAATACAAATTTCTGATTGCCTAAAGTGCAATAAAAATTCGTCCTTTTTCCTATTCAGCGTGTCTTAATTGCATAATCAAGTCCAACAACACCAATTTTCAATGTTGCATCCGAAGGAAACTTTGAAACAGCTTACTTCCCAACCTAGCGCATATGTCTTTTCAAGACTAAGTAAAAGCAAACAAGCAACAATGTATATGCTAATACGCGATTTCAAAATCAATGGTACATTTACAATCAATGAAGACAACGAGATCCAATCGTTGACAAAGAACGAAAGCCCTACCAAGGCTAGGTATACTTATAATTATTCTTCATCTTTCAACACAAAATCGTATATATGCAATTTAAATTATGCTATCCAAAATAGCAAGATTTGTACTAATTTTTCCTTTTCTTTATAAAGCATCAAAGACTTCTACAAACATTGGCTACAAATGTGAACACATAGTAATCCGTAACCGTGCAAAGTTCTTTCAATTTTTGTACAAGATTTTACCGTCAAATCTCGCCTTTCTCAAAGTGCAACAGTTCCGCAACATTTTGCCGTACCAAGAATGTTTTCATAGAACAATTACAAACAAAAATCACTAGTTATACTTATAGTGTTTCTTCTACTCATTCACAAACATACTTTCGTACTTAATATATATATATTTAAGAAATATAGCTTTTCCATTTGACATTTACAAATGTTTTCGCATTTTCATACATATATGTTCAATAAATAGAACATGTCTTTACAATATGACATTATATATATAAATATTATAAATCTATTTAAAAAAATTCCCGAAAAAAAATATTCTAGCCGCATGATCCCTGTGCTACTTCTAGTTCGTCTTGTTGTTTATTGGTTTTGCAAAAATCAGAATCGACATCCGGAACATTAATTCATCACTATAAAAGAGCGAGAGGCACTAAGATTATTTGTCCATAGGATGTGCACCAAGTAACCGCCTCTCGCAAACGAAGCAAGGACATTAATTTTTCATATATTCTTATGTATCAACTTTGAACAACATCTCTCAATTTGCACAATATTGTTATGGTAAATGTAATAGTAAATCGCTATTTCTAAGTCTATGCTTCCTTAGCTTATTAGTTCATTTTATATTTTTTTGCAAACATTCCTATATTCATTGTTAAGGTAATGCACCAAATTTAAGGCCTAAACACCTGTACTAAGACTAAAGTTAGTCTTATCTTCCCTACTCTTCGCCTTTGTTATAATTTGCTTTACAATATGATTCTTATTCACCCGCACTTTACGACCGAAAGCTTATATATTAAGCATTATTGGGTCATTGATATTTACTTTGTTAAGTTCTTTTTCTACTTTAATATTCAAATACTCCTAAATTTTAGCTTTTGATAAGTATTTGTTTAAGAATTTTCACTAAATCTTCGATTCCATGAGATAATATATATAATCAATAAACTATGCACGTACAACCATGGGATGCCACAAATGGTTTGAACAAAGATTTCAAGCCAAGAATACAAGTCTCCTTAAATAGTAGAATTTTGGTTTTTGTTTTTGTTGTATTTAATTGTTTTGTATTTGGAAAACTTTCATCGTGCACTAATTTCTTGAATTTCCAATTTAACTATACTCCGTGATTTTTTAATATCTCAATCAAAGGACTTCATATGAGGCTTGGCCACATAATTGTTCATGCTTTTTCCATTTCCGCCTTTCTCCCTCGTTCGTGGTTTCGCTTCCCCTCTAATTCACATACAATTGCATAAAGAATGGGCATTCTCGCGCAAATACCGATTCAAGCCACGAAGGTTTCCTTACATGTAAGCTTTCTTTTATGCAAAGGTTAAGTCACTATACAATGACCATACACAAGTTCGAGCCTCCAATCTTGTCTTCTCCGCCAGATGTCCGCGACGACACTTCACTTGACATCAAGCCAAATGAAGGTTTTTGTCTCAACCGATATTGCTCCAATAACCGAGGGTTCAACACAGTTCAAAAGGAGTTGACAAAGATTTGGCATCATGTACTACTACGTGCACAGACCAAGCCACGCCCACCGAATACAACTTTGGTTTACATCATACTCGGTCTCTATTATTGGGCCATCTCCGGTATACTAGTGCTCCACTTTTTTTTGCTCTTTTCGATACTTTTGATCGCCGGTGCTCTACTTATATTGAGATTTCACTATGACTCGTACTTTGTGTGCCCGCACACACATATTCCTTTCGAACAAGATAGTTTCTTTTTGTAAAATGGGATGGGTTCCTTCTATTTTTTTGGGTATATCTCCGCATGCATGCGCCGTATGTCGATATAGAATCTTTCTATATATATATGATTAATTGCCCGTCCGGTACATTATGTTAAAATCGTGCTCAAGCATGTGGTGACTTTTGATTTGGTAAATAGTTGAGATTTACAGTATTGTTTGTTGTGATTGTTTTCGAATTCAATGGAGAAACATGTGAGAAATGTAAAATTAGATGGTACAGATGGCATAATTTACCTTTCGTTTGACCCAAATTTTTTTGCTTAAAACTCTTCTAATATGTCACCTTTATCCAATCCGACAGGCATTTTATGTTATGGAATTTTTGAAATCAGCCCTTTATAATAACTAGCAAATTCAATATTTTCCGAAATCATTCGACATATCGATCGAATTAATCGAGTTATTTTTACATCTCTTACAATAAGTCACCTACCAATTGAGTTATTACTACACTACGAACTTGTAACATATGTAGTACGTAACTTCGAAAGTCATTTTAATACAATTCACATTTAAAAAAATATTAATTATAACTATATATAAACCTTTTTAAACCAAACTATTGTTTAAATATAATATATATTTCTTTAAATTTATTTAATTTTAGATTTTTTTAGTAACGCCGAGCAAAACATTTGACCACGCTTGATCATGACTATATTTTGCCGGCCGTTCACTACAAAAAAATAATGAAAAAAACAATACACACTCTATGTTTTTTTTTTGTTTACAAAAAAAATAAACAAGAAAAAAAAAAAATTACATACCGTCTTTTCGTTTTGGCTTTCGAGCCTTTTAAAACTTATTCATAACAAAATTATTTAAAAAAAATAAAACAAAATAACATATTTTATATATTTAGTTATAAACTTTAAAATATATATATATATATATATATATATATATATATGCATTTACCATACATATACATTTAAAAAGTCAAAAGACTTTGGAATAAAAGTCCATCGTGGCGCTTTTATAAAACAAAACTAATCCCGATACGTTTTCCAACTTGCAATACAATATCATAATGCCGCGTGGTCTTGGACCTTACAGACCTTGGCTTAAGGAGGGCGCGATTGTTATATGAAATAACATGCGATGAATCTATCGCACGGCCATAACAAAAGGTCATGGATTATATGAATTATCTCCCATTGCAATGAATGCATCGAAGCCTCCATCATCAACAAGACACCCGCACTTGTAGAAACAATACAACACAATATTTTTTTTAATTAAATTGAAAATTAAAAAATTATAAATATTATTTCTTAAAATTGAATTAAAAATAAAAAAGTTATAAAATAAATTCCACCTTTTATTTTATTTTAGTACTAAAAATATTATTAGTGCTAAGTTAGAAATAAAAATATCGTTAGTACTAATTTATAAAACCGATCATTGATGAGCAAAAGATTTATAGCTTACTCACATATTCATTTTGATGCCAAAAATAAGCTAAGCATATGTAGCAGATCTAATCTACACATCAAATGCATATGCTCATTGGTCGTCCTAGTAATTATCAATTGGTTACCATCATCAACACAAAAAGTTGCTTTACTATAATTTAGATAGATTTAAACTACTACTATATAGTGCATAAATTTTTAATTTTTACTTTGATTTAATTATATTTAAACTAAATTAAGTAGCAACTTTATTACAAAGCAAATCCTCATAGACATGCACATACTCAAATTGCAACAATTATTTCTAATTTAATTTAACTATACTTTATTACAAAGCAAATCTTCATAAACATGCTCAAACTCAAATTTCAACAACTATTTCCATTAACTTCAAAAAAAAAAACTCGTTACAAAATATCCTCTAACCGAGGAATACAAAATGCCGGGATCGGCTTTTAACACAGTACAAATGTGACTTCATTGTCTCCACAAAATAACACACTCGTCTTTTACAAAACGCATTGTTGTCCAATGTAACACGTTGTCTCTCGTTTTTTTACAACACTCGCTTTGTTTTTTTCATTTCGCACTCTATTGTGCTTTCAAAATAAAACATTACACCTAGTTCTCCGTTGGCAATAGCCTCTCAAGCCATTTCTTATATATGCCGCGCATATTAAAACATAAAACAAAAACTATATGAAATGAAACTAAACCAAAGTTTGTGGGCCTATTACAAATGCGCATTGTATATATTTAAAACAATACAACAAACCAAAGGTTGTAAAACCTTTTGTCGCATGATAAAAACATTAAAACATTTCATTTGCACATACACCGCTCTGACCCGAAAAGAGATTAAATCCGCTTCATAAATCGCATCGGGTCCAAAAAACATAATATTACAAAGCGGCCCAATACAAAGTTTCGATGCCGAATAAAGGCTAGACTCGATCAACTATTAATCGCACGATAATAGATAGACGGTCCGACTTATGCAAGATAACAAATGAATTAAATAAAAAACTCCGATGTCGATTTTTAATCGGACCCGAGTTCAACTTTTAGCCGCGGCCTATAATATGCACGGTCCGGTTCCTTTCACTCGTTCAATTGAGCAACAAACAAAACGCTCCCGATACGCTCTTCAACTTGCGATACAATATGATAATGCCGCGTGGTCTTGTGGACCCGCTAAACTTGGCTTAAGTGAGGGCGATTGTTATATGAAATAACATGCGATGAACTCATCGCATCGGACCCATAAATAAAACGCCGTAGATTATATGAATTACTTCCGATTGCGATGAAAGTTGAAAATAATTAATATTATTTTATATTAATGGAGAAATGGTTACACAAGTTGTAACGTATCTCCTTAGTTTAGGATTAGTCTCATAATTTAGGAGTTTGTTTGCAACTTCCTAATTCCTAGTGTTGTACTTAATGATGTAATTTCTCATTCATGAATGTAGAGTAAACTCGTATGTTCTCTCCGTTTGAGTGGCCTGTGCGCACTCTCACCCGTGAGCCGCAACTCCTTTTTTTCAATTCAAGGTGATTTTTTATCTGGCATCGGAAAGTACGTAGTAGGGAGAGCCTTATTTACTTTATTTTTTTAGCATCATTGATTACGTAACCGTAGTGGTTGTGAGAGCAAGAGATGTCTTTTCCAGAATCGTGGATCATAGTAACACCCAAAACATGTGCCTTGGGATGACCGATCATCTCTCGAGCGCGGAGAAAGGGATTGGCGCAGCTTTGTCGCGATCAGCCGCGTGCGCCGCCGCGCCAAAATACGCTATCGCGCGAAGTACATACAAAAGGCGCGCGCTTTGGGAGACAAGACATTTGATTTGGGCGCGGATTTTTCGCATCGAAGAAGCGCCACCTTCTTCTCTTTGGGAAGGCTTGCAATTTTTTTTGGCAGATCGGCCATGCCCGTGGTGGCACATTGAAGTTCCGACCCGCCTTGGTGGCAAGACGGACTTCTGTCTTGGTGGCTCATTGGTTCGACCCGCTCCTATGGTGGCAAATCTGACTCTGCTCCGGTGGTGGCCCGTTTGTGCTTCGAATTCGCCTTGCAGGCAGACGGGACGGTCTTGCAGGCTCATCGGGGTTCCGACCCGCCCGATGGTGGCAGACGGACTTCGGGCCTTGGTGGTGGCTCATTGAAGTTCCGACCCGGCCCGCGGTGGCAGATCGGACTTTCCGTGGTGGCGCATTGAAGTTCCAAATTCGCCCGTGGTGGAAGATCGGACTCTGCCCTGGGTGGTGCCATCGAGGTTCCCGACGGTTTCTGGTGCCAGACGGACTTGCCCGCTGGTGGCGCAAAGGAAGCTTCGATTCGGCTCCTCGTGAGGAGTGCGCATCGCATTGCCCGTTGGTGGCACATTGAAGGTACAAAATTTTTTTTTCCGAAGAAGACAAGGTCAAGACCTAGTATGTGGTGATTTTTTTTAGTATCCCGTACAATTGTTCAGCTTGGGTAGAATTATTCATCGCAGGATCAAGTAAAGTTTATCACTCAATATGAATAATAAAAGAGGAATCGTATCTCCACGATTCTCGTTAAACTCGATGGATCTAATTTCACCTCAACTAGAAATTCAAGATACGTACACATTTGAAAAGCGCAAATGCGTGGTCGATCGTTATAGGAAATGAGTTGAGACCAGGGAGCAACCGCACAAGAAAAGATTGGGATAAAAGGGAGACTAAAGGCAAAGGTCATACCGAAGATGTCCGTCGATGACAATATTATCCCGCATATTAGAGACCGTAAATCGTCCAATCGACATTTGGACGATGATCAAGAACCTATACCGTACGCATAATACAAACCGTGTCTTTGTCACTCAAAGGCAAGCTATTGCAATGAAGATGGAGGAGAATGAGTCCGCCGGATTCATTGCTAGAGTCAAAACCAAGGATGATTGGGAGATATCGGGAGAGAAAGTTTCGATTCAGATTCGGTCACGATCACATTGAATGGAATGATGATGAATATCTATGTCTATCACCGGACTGGCAACAGGGAGAAAGCCCCTACAAGCCTAGAAGAGCCGACAGTGATTCCGCTACAAGAAGAAGAGCGACGACAAAATTTGAAAACACAGAGCAATGATCTTGCTCCGATGGCCAAAAGGCGACAAGATAGAGGGAAGTAGCCTACAACAAAGAACAAGAACTACAACAGCTAGTAAAAGGAGCCAACACATTTCAAAAGAATCCATTTAAAGGTATGTTCCGTTAATAATTTTCCAAAGAAGTAATGCTTTACCGTGAAAACCTTTCGGTCGATTAAAGAATGTTATAAGAGGTAGTCGTACGAAGCAAGAAATAAACTCGGGAAAGCAAAAAGGGATACTTTGTTGAGGGAAGATGACACCAGAAGCCATGAACTTCGACTATTTACAAGCCTGATCGTGCCCTTCGGGCCTTCAAAGGGAGATGAGGACGACATATGGTATGTTGACTTCCGTGCATCCTCACATATGACAAGAAGGAATGGTTTGAATGTCTTGAAGAAACTTCATGTGGGTCGAAAATCTATTTAGGAGTTGATAGCGGATATGAGATCAAAGGATACGGTCATATTCCTAGTAGTTACCTAGCGGTGACATTGTAGACACCTTAAAATGTATTGTATGTACCCTAATTAAGAAAATTTGGTCTCTCGTATCTATGATCACCGATCGTGACATGCAAGTTCAATTTTTAAGACTAACTGTGTCATAAAGGATAGCCAAATGGAAACAATGGTGTCAGGAGTGCGCATGGGGAGCCCGTACGTACTAGATGTGAAAATTGGTGCCACAAAGAAACCATGGTCGCAACCGGATCGACATTAACATAAAATCTCTCGGCACTCGCAGATTCGGCCATCTTAATCCGCAAGACCTCATCCTACTTCAGAGAAAAGGTATGGTCGATGGACTCCCCGTTTTCCACAATGTTCACGGATTGTGATGGATGTGCATTAGGGAAAATGCATAGAGAAGAGTTCCCTTTGCATGTTAATAGAAAGGAAAGAGATATTTAGAACCGGTGCATACGTACATATGCGGACCTACGTTACTAGGTCACTAGGAGGCTGCACATATTACTTTCTCTCTATTTACAGATGACTCGCACTAGGTTCTCATGGATATACTTTCTAAGTAAAAAGAGTCGACCTTTCGCATTTTAAAGAGTTTAAATCTATGGTAGAAAACCAGACAGAAAAAGAATAAAAATTCTCCGCTCGATCAAGGGGGAGAATACAATGATGGGAGAGTTCATGAATTTCTCGCGTAAGGAAGATATGGGATTGTTCAACAAGCATAAGGCCTCACACACCACAGCCAGAATGGAGTGGCAGAGCGAAAGAACAAAACTTTGTGGAGTGCGCAAGGAGCATGCTTCAAGGTAAGGGTCTATCAAATGGTTTTTGGGCAAGCTATTAACACTACCGTCTACTTAAAAAATAGGAGTCCTACTAAATGCTTCTAGGCTTCAAACCCCTTTTGAAGCATTATTTGGATTCAAACCAAATAAAGTGAGTCACTTAAGAATATTTGGGTCAAAAGCTTACGCTCATATACCTGCGTATAGGAAGAAGTTAGATCCTAAAGCCCGAAATGTACCTTTGTTGGATATGCAGAAATCGAGTTTAAAGCATATAAGTTGTTTAATCTTGTGACTCATAAGGTGTTTTCAAGTTAGTAGATGTCATATTCCATGAACAAAGTTGAAGAAGGAAAGGGATGACCGTAATAATGATTGCCACATTCCATCGCTAATGGAAGAAAACAAAGAGAATGATGAAGAACAAAGAGCAAACAAGAAGAAGAAGTACTGTGTAATGTAATCAATGATGCAAGCCCGAGAAGGCTGAAATAGACAGATTTGAGGTAAGTCCCCCACCAAGGAGATCAAGTAGAAGACTCACTACCATCCGTTGAAAGACTATGCATTAATGACAAACATTTTAAACATTGTAGAACTCGCAAATTATGAAGAAGATGTCAATCCGATGCATGGAGGGCTACAAATGCATGAGGAAATGGGGAATCAATTAATAAAACCATACTTGGGATCTGGGTTGGAATCAGCTCGATGGTAAAACCCCCACAGATGCAAATGGCCGTACAAACCTAAAATAAATGCAGATGGGAGTATAGAAAAAAACTTAAAGCTGGGACTGCAGCAAAGGGTTACTCACAAAGAAGAGGGAATAGATTTCGATGACACCTTTGCTCCCGTAGCCAAATTAAACACCATTAGAATGCTAATTTTCTTAGCAACAAAACATAAATGGCACACACCACGAGATGTTAAGTCCGCATTTCGAATGGTGACTTTGAAATAAGAAATTTATTTAGTCTAACCCGAAGGCTTTGTGAAAAGGGGCAGGAACATCTTGTTTGTAAATTGAAAAAGGCACTTTATGGTTTAAAACAAGCACCCGTGTCGTGGTATGAGAAGATTGACTCATTTTTTACATACATAGTTTCTCTATGATTCGAATGATCCAAATCAGATACCAAGTTTAATAAACAAGAGGCAAATTATTTTGATTTCTTTGTATGTAGATGATATGATCATAACAGGATGCTAACAATCCGATCAAAGGAATCAACCAAGAGATGTCAAGCAAGTGTTTGAGATGAACAAGATCTTGAAATCTCCACACGTTTGGGATTGGAAGTATGGAGAGATTCGGACAACCTTTTACTCAAGGGAAGTATGCCAGGTTGTCGAAAAGTTCGAATGGAGCAATAGATCAAGAAGAACACCATTGGGTAACAGAACCTAAAGTTGAGCAAAGAATGATGGTACTAAAGAGGTGGATGCCACTATGTATAGATAGCTAGTTGGAAGTTTGATATATCTTACTACGACTGTATCGCATTTGGCATACTCGCTAGTACGTTAAGCCAGCTTCATGTCAAAACCACTCGAAAAGTCACTCGGGTCGTAGCAAAAAGTGTGTTGAGGTATCTTAGTGGTACTAAGAATTATGGTATTCGTACACCGCCACTTCTAATGTTACTCTAAAGAAGCTTTATCTGACAAGTGTAACTTGGATGATCAAGGTCTATCACGGTGTTACGCTTCTCGCATTGATCCCTGGCATGGAGCAGCAAAAAAAAAAAAAAAAAAAAAAAAAAAGGCCCCCCACATGTGAAGCTATCTACTTGGAGAAGACTTTCAACGATAGAGAAGAACAAAGAATCAACTATTATCAAAACCGACAACCGAAAGTACCATCAAGCTTGCATACAATTCAGCTTCTTCATAAAATACCAAGCACATCGATACTCGCTCCATTTTGTTCGAGAGAAACTACAATACTAAAAGAGATATTTCGTTGAATATTGTAAAACGTGTGACAATATGGCCGATATATTTACTAAGCCTCTTGGGCGTGTAAAGTCGGAATTGTTTAGAAGGATGCTAGAGTTCGTGGATAATCCCTTTCTCCATTAAGGGGGGAGTTGAAAATAATTAATATTATTTTATATTAATGAGAAATGGTTAATGTGTTGTAACGTATCTCCTTAGTTTAGGATTAGTTCCTATAATTTAGAGTTTGTTTGCAACTTCCTAATTCCTAGTGTTGTACTTAATGATGTACTTTCATTCATTAATGTAGAGTAAACTCGGTATTCTTCCGTTTGAGTGTGCCTCCAAAAGTACATCATCAGAGCCTAACTTTTTTTCAATTCAAAGGTGATTTTTTATCTATGAACACATCGCAGCCTCCATCATCAACAAGACACCGTACTTGTGCACACAATACAACACAATATTTTTTTAATTGTAATCTGAAAATTAAAAAAATTATAAATATTATTTCTTAAAAATTGAATTAGGTGGACAAGAAAGTTATAAACAATTCCACCTTTTTATTTTATTTTAGTACTAAATATTATTAGTGCTAAGTTAGAAATAAAAATATTATTAGTACTAATTTATAAAAACCGATCATTGATAAGCAAGCAGTAGTAGCTACTCCATTACACTATTGATGCCAAAAATAAGCTAAGCATATGTAGTAGATCTAATCTACACATCAAATGCATATGCTCATGGGTCGTCCTAGTAATTATCAATTGGTTACCATCATCAACACAAAAGTTGTTATTACAAAACAAATCTTCATAAACATCCTCAAACTCAAATTGCAACATCTCTATAATTACATTAAGCGGCATGTAATAGCCGTAATAGCTATCCATAAACATTTCCAACATCACATTGCAATATTACTATATTTAAACTAAGCTATAGTCGTTACCTTGTAGCCTTGTTTGATAATACGTTGAAACCGAATTAATCGCCATTGACTAAAATTAATTCACCAATATGTAAAGGTATACATTAGAAAATCAATATAATTTATTTTGTTTAATTTTATTTATTCATTTTTTGATTGGTTCTAGGGGGTTGGGTCTTTATTAAGAAATCATTATTTTTGTAGACGTTTTCTATGTATATCTGTATCTATCACAACATCGCTAAAAAAATAATACAACCAATATTTCGAAGTCTGTAGAGCCATGTTCATCTTTTGTGAGGCAGTATATACCTTGTTGGATTGAAATAGGTACAATATTCAGAGATGAACATATACTACCCCACATATCTTGTTGGATTGAAATAGGTACAATACTTCTCCTCCAGAGATGGACATACTACCCCACATATTAATGACACGATAGCTCGGTAAATAAGTTTTTTCCAAAAATACTAGGTCTTATGTCCTTTGGTATTTATTATGTGATATCCTTACCTCTAATTCTATGCTTCTACATCGATTCTTAATATTTTCAAAATCTTTGCAGACCTTCAATTTAATATGGGTTAGCCATGATTGTGCCTATAATGAAGAAGTGTTTTCTCGATGGCTACGTGTTTTTCTCCTTCTTTATGTTGTTGAGCAATATAAAAACTATTAAATTTTGTTTATGAATATGCGATATAATTTTCATTTTTTTCTATGAATTACTGATTCCGCTTGATAAATTCTATTTCTATAACATATGATTTTTCTCGCATTAATTTTAATTATAATCTATTTTGGTGTGGTTGATGGCAACTATATATAATTTAAAGTGTTTATAATTTATTTGGTGTGATTGATGGTGAGTAGCTTGTATCCAAAATCTAGGTCACCAAAATGTTTGGAGTAATGGGCGCCATGTGAAGGCACACATGATCTTATAATGCTGCATATTCCAATTGAGGCCCTACAATTTTAATATTCATGAACACACATATTAATAAATGAATCCACTTTATATACAATTTTGAAATTATGAAAAATATTAAATATTTAAAATTCATCAATTTATTGAAAAGTATCATCAACTCTTTCAAACTAAAATAAAACACTAAGCTACCTAACTTATAACTATTCAACAATATAATAATCTATTATACTCTAAAACTTTTATTTATTTTACATTTTAAATTTACATATAAATAAAATTAATTAAATTAAAATTACAATTGATAGAGTATATAATTAATCAATATATTATATTAAATAAAAGTAAAATATTAAAGCTATTTTTCATTTCATAAATATATATGTTTGAAATTAATCAATCCTAATTAAAATAAATAAATACAATGTAAATTAATTTCATATTTTGATTATTTTAATTTAGCTATAATGATGATCGAGTGTGTTGTTGAGGCACCTTGGTTAGATAAATGTTTTTTTGTATTAATCACATTATTAGGATTTAGTCTCCAACCAATTAATAGCCATTAAACCACTTATTTAATTATGGAAGTTGTTTGTGATAAAATTAATGAAAATGGCTCTCCAGGTGAGAACTGGAGAGTGTACAAACACACTCACACAATCTCTATATATTCTGTATTATGAATGAAGAATTACACACATATTTATACAAGCAAAAGTCTCAAGATAGGAATTTATCTTAGACGTATAGTAGGGTTGAGAGATTCTCTCAACCACACACTAAACTAGGAGAAATATATTCTAGCTAATTCTATTATGTAGGAACAAATTCCTAAAATGGAGAATTACAACCATGCATAAGTAGGAATTAAATATTTCCAACACCCCCCTTAATGACTACTTGTCATGATAGTGATTTACAAAGTCCGGCTTCGTGGGTCAAACACATAACAAAGAATATGCCGTACGTCCATATAAAAGAGCAACCATCCACCTAATGCATAAACAACCGCCGCAACCGTTAGTCCCGTAGGATGTCCTTCAGATACATGATTCTCCGTCAACCGTTTTCACCGCATATATGTACCTACAAATCCACCACCATCGCGAATTGCATGTGCAGAACCTCCAAAACACACCCGCCGGGACAGATCCGCAACTTCTCCGGGATCCGCTCCTCTCGGCAAACCGTCAAACGAAGCGAGGCTTCCCGCGGATCTTCCAATCTACCTCTCCCTGTGATAGGTCCGCAACTTCTCCGACCGCTCTCCGCAAATCATCAAACGGCTGAGGCTTCCCGCGGACCCCGCCAGTTGGAGTTGGCGTCTTCCCGAATAAAAAATCGTGGCGCTTCCGCGCCATTCCCGTGATTTGGCGTACGGCATCAGTATGTGGCCGACCGGGGCCGCGAGGGGCGACCAGCCTTCTCAAAGACAACCGTCGTCTAAGAAAGCACACCAACCCCTTCTTCTCAGAGATTTATGAATCATCTAAGGCCAGGTGTTACCGCAACCCACCTCGCTAAAATTGAGCACAAAGCTTTGCCGAGCACATGTACTATGCACACGCGGCCACTCGTGTACGTACGGCTACAAAGGCACCTCAAGCCACAAAGGCAACCAAACACAAAGGTTTCACAGATGGTTTCCGGATCACCACCAACCATCACTTTACAAAGGATGACAAAAGATGGTTTCAGGTTGACCATAAACCATTACAAAGTGGTTTTAAGATCACCACTCTTAACTCGCATGCCTTTAAAAGGCTTACATTCCACATTTTGGAGTTTCGGGTACATACAATGACCATTACAACCATCGGACTTGCTTATAACATGCTAGGGAGTCTATTCTACAAACCAGCTTCAACTCAAACAAACATCTATTTTTGTCATTCACCATAAACATTGTCGCCGCTCTTTTACCTCGTCTTTGCATTGTTCACATCTTGGGCATCTTTGTCCGTTCAAATAACTTCTTGGAACTCCACGTTTCACTCCGTCATTTGTTAGAGTAGCTAATTCTAACAAAATAACTTTACCTACATTGAGTTAGCTAGGCTCAATAAGGCTCAATAATCTTTAAGCATGATTCCAAGAAACTAAATAAAAGCATAAACTCTTTCAAATTTTAATTTCTCTATCTCCGCCCAAGGATAACTATTTCTTATGCCATCAAATTCACCAAACATACAAAGAATATTCCACCTTCTCGCAAAGCCCACCGTAGGCTAGTCTTCAAAGGGGTCGTATCATAGACATTCAAATATAGTTGGAGCCCTTGAGGCCGCTCGCCGGAATCGTAACTGGAGTAATCTGGCCCCATTGTTCAACCTTTAGAATGCACTCGCGCTCCTTTCCTCCTCTAAACATGAATGGTTATTTCCACTTCATTTGTCTCTCCATCCTTAAGGGCTCCCCATAACCAACCCAAATCAAACTATTCCGCCTAATACAGAAACGATACGTAAAGCCTATGAGAGTAATCGAACAGTCCAAAGAGATCGAGGATCGCGCAGACCCGAAATCGCTATGCCACAGTAATGATCGACCACTCTCAAATCTCCCACGTAAGTTCGACCGTAGCCCGGCGATCGAAGTGTCCACCTCACCTTTGTAGGAGTTAAAGATAAATGGCTCTCCAGGTGAGAACCCGGAGAGTGTACAAACACACTCACACACCCTATATATTCTATTTCCCTGTACCCCACGAGGAGCCGAGGCCTGTGCCCCACGGCTCCGAAGCTCCGATACCATGATAAAATTAATGAAAAATGGCTCTGTGTGAGAACCCGGAGAGTGTACAAACACACTCACACACCCTATATATTCTAGTACTATGAATGAAGGAATTACACACATATTTATACAAGCAAAAGTCTCAAGATAGGAATTCTATCTTAGACGCATAACAGTGTGTTGAGAGATTCTCTCAACCACACACTAAACTAGGAGAAACTATATTCTAGCTAATTCCTATTATGTAGGAACAAACTCCTAAAATGGAGAATTACAACTATAGACAAGTAGGAATTAAATATTTCCAAATAAATTAGTATTATTCTTGAACATGACCATGATATAATCTCATTATTGTTAAATTTAAAATAAAAATATTATTTTAATTTAGCTACATTTAAACTAAGTAGCACAAACAATACCTATAAAACCTTATTTAATAACAATTTAGTAACAACTAATGCCCCAATCCTAAAAACAAAAGTTATTAAGAAAAAATAATAAACCATCTTAGAAGACAGGTGCATGTCATAACAAGAAACAATATTTTGCTCTGCTGAAGGGAGGGATTGTTTCTATCGAAAACCAATCTGATTGAATCTACGTATTTACCATTAGCCATTAAAATTTATGATACCTCAATTAAATTTGTGCTCGTCAAATTATGATTTAGGCCGACGGTTTGAGTGTGTTGTTTATCCGACGGTCCAATGCATTATTTCAGCCCCCCGGCTTTTAGCCTTAGTTTATTTAGCATACAGAATGATTTAGAATCTGGTAAAGATTTTGAAAATTTTTAAAGATTTATTAAAATCTTATTTACAGGTTAGATAAAAATGTGTTTTTGATTAATCACATTATTTATGGTTGTTAACTTCAGTGTTTTAAAAGTTTTTGATAGCGCTAAATTTATTTTTACTAAAAAAAACAAAAAAAACAATTCAAACACTCCCACTATCTGAATTTTTTGAATTTTATTTACCAAATTCCAAAAAAAAAAAACTACCGTCCAAACTCTGCTGTATGCTGAGTAGACAACTCCTCGCTTGACCGTGTCTGACAGACCAGATAAGGTTGAAAGGCGTACTAAGGGTAGGCTGAAAGAAAGGCGTACGAAGGGTTGAGAATGCTTATTTGACTTTCCGCGCCTGAAAGTAGTAACAGATGATCTTAAAAGTATGCTCTTGAAACGTGGGTAACCCAGATATGATTTATACACCTTTTCCGGAGGTGAGCAGCTGAGCAGCGAATTGGAAGGGTTTTAATGTGGTTCTTCGGATATAAATACTTGGAATTGAAGTTAGTTCAGATTCGAAGGTATGTATTCCATTAATACGAGTATTAAATACATTGGTTTTGGGCTTTTACATTTCGATTTGTAAGAGATCCATACTACAACGTGGAAGCCATTAATCCTTTTCTATAGCAGCAAAACTGATGCAGAGGTCCTTCAACAGAGCTTTTTATTAGAGGCTTATTCTGCAGAGATGAGTGCCTCCTGTTGGGTTGGGCTTTCAGGGTATCCTCCCACCTATGTCAGGTCATGGTCAGGAAACAATACCTGCATTTGGTGGACTGAGATTAGATTTGGGGGCAGATGGAAATGTGTCCATACACGCACGATCTTTGTTATTGGGAATTTGAGTTGCTTGACTATATTGAAGTTGAATCACAATGGGGTTAACGGGACAATTACGAAGAGCTTGTCTGGATTGTAAAGTAAGAAGCAATTGGATGCGAGTAACAGTAATTTGAACAGAACAGTTCAAAGTTTCGGGTACCCAAGTAGAGGTTAATGCCTGTGAATTAGTTTATCAATACCATTCTTATTCCTGCTTCTGCTCTTTCTGGTAGTGACAGCAACAGTTGATTTGGATCTCCATCTGGGCCTCCTGGTACTGCAGGAGATTTCTTAAGAAAAAGAAAGACATCAATGACGCTTCTGCAACTTCTGAATAGCCGCACGGGGGAAGGGAAAATCGATTTTTTGTAGTTGTTGTCATTTCAAGTGTTTTCTCCAGAAAATCCTGGGTTTCTGGCGGCAAAACGACCCTAAATTAAAGGTTAGCGTAATAGAAGCGACAACAACCTGCAAATACGAGGAAAACATATCCCCTGTTCTTTCACAGAGTTATACCAGTGCTGCGAGCAGCATGTGCATCTGAAAAGCAGGAATGGGCATTCTGGCCTCACTGCCAAAGGCAAAACCAAAGAGGCACCAGCGATTTCTTTGCGTATCCTGTCATCTGTAGATTGTCATAAACATTACCATTAGCATACCCGTTATCTTTTCTTGAGTCTAGAAACATCGATTCAAATTCATGGATGTTGTGTTCTGGCTTGAAATGGTGTCATCACCAAAAGTTTTGTTGAAGTCTGTCGCCCCTTGAGGTCGTCGATGCACAAAACCTGCGTCTTGAGACGGAGGTCGCCCGCGAGTGGACGCTGCGAAGGGCAGAGGCGCCCAGGTAAGTCCATAGTTTATATTTTCGTCACATGAGTTGCGATAACAATTCCAAAATCATTCATCTGACCCCGCTTTGGCCAAGGATTCTTAAGCTCTGAAAAATGCTAAAAAAATGTTAAAACCCTACAGGACTTTAAAACCCTAGAGGAGTATTCCAAGCATTAAAGATATTGTTTCCTACTAGTGTTTGAGGAGATTCCAGCATCGATCTAAAGCCTACGAGCAGGCCGGATTTGTCTATCTGGTAATGCCATTTCGAAATGAAAACTACACACAACGTCTTCTGTAGATCTATTAATGCCATAATTTTTTCCTTTTATATCTCTGAAAGTATTTTTAGTTTTAAAGTAAATTATGCTCACTCCTGTTAGATTTGATCTTTTTGTCTTGCACGATCCTGGGATCCCTCTAATGAGCATGCTCTAGTGCGTTCATCTGTGAGTAAAACAATTCATTCACTTCCTTATGAAGATCCTGACTTCCAGGTTTGTGAATCCACCGAGTTTTACATTGGCCCCTTTAATCACTTGAAATCTTCATGAGAGCTTAATTAAAGTTGTAGAGGTAAGATCTAATTAAGAGTCCTCCTTTTTTCTGGCATGTGTCCAAAAAAGTTTTCTATGTCTAAAGTTGGTACGTTGTACTGTAATGGAATAAGAGGACTGAAATTGGCTTTTCTGGCAGCCTGCAGAGTAATGGCGATTCAACAATTGCACTGCATGTTGGAGGTTTGGTCAGCATCGTTGAAGATATCAATGGAGGTCTATGCGTCCGTCCATGTATCCTTCTTTTCTTGTGTTTTTTCGACATATGTAGCGTCATTATTAATTTTTTTTCTTCATTGTCTGTCAACAATGTGCAGATGTTCTGACTCCTAACACTTTCTTTTAGAGAATGACGTCAGTAATAGTGCTTCAAAGGAATAAAGTGCAAGACTGACTCATATGCATAAGCTAGAATTGACTTGATTAGCATAGGCAAGGGATGGTAAATTCAATATACTTAAATGAATGGAATTTTTGGCATTTGTAGTGATTCAAAATTTCGGGCAGCTCCACATCACGGATTGATTTTGCTGTGAGTTTTTTTTTTTAGCTGAATTTAAGTTTGTTGTAGATTTTAGAATATTCTAGAATGATGGTAGCAGTAACGAATAGTTGACTTGATTATGTTCATCAAATTTATAAAAGATTTCAAAATCTGCAATCAAGATAAAGATGACTATTTTCTAGACAGCGACAAAATTTCACCAGCAAAATACAGAAAACAAACTTCCCTGCCTTCAACGTTCTTTGTCAAAATGATTAAAAACAGAAACCAGAGTTATAGAAACCTTCAAAATTTATGCAAGTATTTCAAATTTGAAATTCTTACACTGCATGGAAGCTTATTTTAAAACTCGTAAAACTGAACAATAGTAAGAGGAATATGCACCAAAAAGATTGCAAAATTGTAAATGCGAAGCCTTAGTTAGAATTTAAACATATCCATTTCCTCTGTTTCCATGGCCGTTGGAAAGCTAACAGCAGAATAACTTTCTACTGCTTTTTTATTGATTTCTGTTTACAAATACATCTACATTTCCACTGTGGTCTGTGAAAGAGCGTGGAGAAGCAAAAAGGAATGCTGTCTGAAAGTTAGTACTGTGGCTAATGCACGAAAGAGCAAATAGAGATTGTTATTATACATGTCAGTTTACTCATACCACTCTGTACTTGGCTTGTGATGCATTTATATGTCTTAAATGTAAATTTCTGTGCTTGTATGCTATTTTAGAATACTGTCCGTAAATATCATGTTAACATTTGCTTGGCAATCATTTATCTATTGTTAGCATTTTCATGTAGATTTGGTAATTGGGGGTTGTTTGGGGTGATAGGTTAATTTTCTACCTAGGTTCAAATTCTTACAATAACATTATGTTCTAAAAAATGTTTTGATAAATATTGTTGTAATAGCTGTAGGACTATGAATATTGATGTATTGGTTTTTGAGCTTTGTAAATTTTCAAGTATACCTGTAGAAAGCTAACTTAGTACTAGCAACCTCACTCTGCCCTCAGATTGAGAGAGATGCTGATTTATTTTCTCAGAAAAAAGACTTTGATAGATTTGAACTCGCCCATGCAACTGCAAGGTATAACCCTGAATTGCTTGATTTGTAGACTGTATGGATACATTGATAATGTGATGACAAAGGTATAATGCTTGAGTACTAAGTTTGTGAGTGCTGAAGAATGATACAGAGTAAAGTTAAAACTCTCAGCACAGAATGTTCGAGATCCAACCACTAGGTGTTAGTGCTTGTCGACAAAAATGCCAGCAGGCAAGGGTTTTATGGTGGTAGATTTGTGTGGAATTGGGTAATATGGATGAAGATGGTTTTCGTTGTTAATGATAGGGTTAGGCTTGGTCTCGCGTAGGGATCGAGATATATGGAATTTTTTATTTTCAGCGCGTATCTGACATCTTTGTTTTTGTTGTTTCTGAGTTCTGAAATTGTTCTAAATGAAAAGAAACTCTTCGTCACTTTTTTCCAGCATAGGTTAATTTTAGTGATTTCGACTCCCATTTTGTAAATTTGCCCACAGCTCGAGAGAAAACTGTGGTACAAATAAATATAGGCCAGCTGGTCAATACAGATTCTTGCCGAAGAATATATGGGATGTGTGCTTCACTATTTCAATGGTACTAGTTGCTCAGTGAATCAGACATAATTTCATCCATGCTTATTTTGGTGTTGGATGTATTCTGGACTTTATTATGAAATGTATTGTATATTATTCAGTTGCCTTGTTAATTTTTATGATGCAACTTTCGCTTCCTTCAATTAATATGAGTTGAAATATATTTATTACATCCGGAGGTCTAGCATTTCTTGGCCGACCGCATTGCTGAGCTCATTATGATGCCTTCTTCTTTATTACCAGCTTGGATCATGGAGGCAGGTCGTTAGACATCTGAGTTTATATATGAGGATTGGTGATGCCATTCTTCATCCCAGTCCCTTTGATACAGGATAGGCATGTCTTTTCACACCTGTATTGATATGACTAGTGTTCAAAAAGACATGCTAACTGTTTGTTATGGTATTTTTGCCGTGTTTCACTTATCACCTGCCCTCAGTAGCCACTGATGTTTGGAAATACAAGTTGGTCATTGAAAAAAATTGTTATTTTTAATTAAATAAATTGCTATTTTACACTAAATTGGTACAATAGTGTAGTCATGTAAGTCAAATGGCTGATAAACCAGACACAGTATAAAGCATTTATAATTTTTAACTCCTCAACCACTTTACATTTACTTTGTAATGATTTTCATTATATACATATAATGACTGGTGCAAAATAATGCTACCAATTATGACGCATGACATAGCTGTAACGGAAATGTGGGAAACAGAAATATGAGCACTAAAGGAATTATTATATTTACTTTCACAACTTTTTAAGATATGGTGTAAAAGGATGAAATATAAACTGTATAAATTTTATTTATGGCAAATGGGTTTTATTTAAAAAAATGTGTTTTATTTATATTGGTATGTTATTTTTCCTCTACAGCATAATGTATATATTTGTGTTAAACATAATGTATATATTTGTATTAAGCCTTGGTTTAGTATGTAATGATGGATTTTTTTGAAATAAATTTATATAATCGTAGATGTTAGATGGATTTCACCCATCATTTTTTTCTAATACTTTTTAATGCTTGGATATATATATAGAAATGAAGTTTTAAAATAATGAGGTCAACCTGCTAGGGCCATGCTTAAGGGTCTTAACATATTTTTTTGAGTCATCTTCTCTAGTGTGAGTTTTAAAAAGAAAATATCTTTGTCTTTTTATAAATTTATATATGTCAAAAAATTATGTAAAAAATAATAATTAATTTATGAAAAATAAATATATATTTAGAATTTGCACACAAACTAAACTTGTCGTACACAGGTAATGAATGGATAGAGCATATGTAGAATCATGGTTGAAATTCAAGATATTGTAAAAATGGGTGCGTTGATTTATCCACAAAACCAATAGTTAAAACCAATAGTTTTGTGAATTTGAACCTAAAACCAAAAGCAACCACCTCATTCACCATATAATTAGCAAAGGTGTTCTTGTTAAAATATTTTTTTAAATTAATAATGTGTGCACATTAATAAAAAACAAACTCCATGTTATATAATGCACATGCATTAAATATTAATGTGCATGTTCTTTTTTCGATCTTTCTATTTGTTTCTCTCTCTCTCTATGTCTCTCCCTCCTTCCACCCATTCACTTTGCGTCCCTTCATCATTTCCTCTCTATCCTTGAGTCTCACTCCTAGATCGAGTTCTCTCTCCTCTCGCTAAGCCCCTTCTCTCTCTCTCGCAACTCTTCCCCATTCCTTTGTCTCTTTCCCTATCCCTATCTTCCTCTCACTATCGTTATGTTTCCCTCCTCTCTCTCTCTCTCTCTCTCTCTCTCTCTTTACCCTTTTCCATTTTTATCACTCACTCTTTCCTCGCTCTCCATGCCCCCCACTCACCCACCCCATCTTCCCTCTTTATCCCTTTCTCTCTCAATATCTCAGGATCTCTCTCTCTCGCTTATGTCTACCTCCTATATCTCCCTCTCTCTCTCCTTTGCTAAGCGCCCATGTTCTCTCTTCTTCAAACTCCCGACTCCCACTTTTATTCTCGTAGTCTAAGTAACATGCTTTTTTCCGTAAAATTATGGAAATTCTAGCAAAATTTTAAAATTATGAAACCACTCTCCAGCAAATAGAAGAAGAGGATATCAACGCCTTATAAATAAGCCACTTCGAGGGGCAACTCCAATACATCACATAAATGAACAAATTCTTGATGATACGAATGACCAAAACCTCCTTCTATATATAAAGGGGTCCATGGGGTCACATTATAATCCTAGTCGACCTAACAATAATAATGTAAGGGCACAACAATAACAATATTGGGGTTACAAGGGTACAACAATAACAATAAGGGGTTATACTAACAACAATAAGGGACTATACTACTAATATAGGATTCAACATGCCTTTCTCATTCAAAAAAGTGTTGTCCTCAACGCTTGAGTAGCTCGATGGTTTTGTATAAATTCTCGTCCTTCCATGTAGAATCTTTAGTGGGTAAGTTCTTCCATTTGATGAGATACGGTGAAATTGACCCATTTCGTAGTCAGTTTCTAGTTTTTTGTTTCCCCGTCATCGCTTTAGGTTCCAATATGATTTTTTCCTTCCTCATCAAGTTCTAGCAATATTGTTTGAACTCGAAAGTTTGTCCCCTATAACCTTCTTTTAATCATGAAACATGGAAAATCGGATGGATCACAAGAAGTGGGAAGCTATAATTTGTATGTCATAATACCAATCTTTTTCCAACACCTTGTAAGGACTGCGTACTTGGCAATAATTTATTATGCTTCTTAGCTTGCTTGAGGGACATTTGTTTTGTGTATGGTTGAAGCCATAAAAATACCTTGTCCTACATCAAAACTTCTACCATGTTGATCTCGCTTGTTGTTTAGCCCGATTTTAAAGCAAATTATGTTATCTTAAGAGTTGGAGAATTTCTTTCGATGTTCAATGTGATCTTTCATTGCTTGAACCTTAGAATTTTTCTCTTAAGAAGACGCAGATGACTTTGGGATATTATCCATATAAGGTTACAAATTGTCATTTTTGATGCGTATATGAAGTATATACTACCCATTCAGTTTAGAAAATCATTGTGACCGCCGTGCTTTTCTTACTCACATATGTTAACTAATATATCCTTACAAACATTTATTCACTATTTCCATTAATTCATTGATCAGAGGATGATAAGATGAGCTCTAAGCTAGCTGAGTACCCAAATGAGAAAATAATTTCGTCCAAAAATTTCAAGAAATGGGATCTTTGTCACTTACAATAATCCTTGGGTTTCCATGTAGCTTTTGAATCTGTTTGGCATAAATTCCTCAGCAATTGTACTTTCTTTAAATGGATGAGATAATGCACAAAAGTGTGCATATTTGGTAAGTCTATCAACTACCACTCATGATGATCAAGTAATACTAGAAAATCGCATACCGTGTTGATGACATTAATTAATGTCAGCAAAATGGATTTATAGGGCCGGAAGACATTACAGAATCTAGAAAAGTATTTAAAAATCTCTAAGGTCTCGAGGAAAATCAAATTTGAACTAGTCCTCAATGCTATTTGCGCGCATACTATTTCGTGAAGAAAGCACTTTTCACGCGCCTTTTTGCCCGATATGCATGCAATCTTGGAGTATTAAAATGTCTCTATTTGGGACCACACAAAGCAAAGCACAAGTGATGTCTTACTTGTAGCCGCCTAAGGACATGGACCAATGCCTCATTAGACACTATGTGAGTACACAATGGAATATTTGAAGCACAAATGAATCATACCTTTCTTGGGTCACCATTCTCCATGTACCAAGAGAGGGAAGGGAGGATTTGAAATTTTATATATAAGACCACCTTGAGATGAAGAATTGGTGAACACATTGCTATGGCCGGGCTCCGAATCGCCTAAGGATTACCAATGAAGGTGTGAGCTAGAGTCGAAGATAGAGGGGACTCAATTGTTGGCCACCCAACAAATTTAGTCCAACACAAGAGAGAGAGAGGGAGACTGCAGATCGAGGTAAGCTTGGGATGAAAACATACCTCTTGCATCTGACCTAGAACCATCATTTGCTGGGCCCTTTGGCAAGAGGGTAAAGTGTCACTTCACATACGTGCTCAATAAAAGGCTGACAATGATCGTTCATATTATTGTTGTCGTTTGACTTTTTTCAGAGCTTCGTGTTTATTTGTTTAGTTTTAGCTTACATATGCATGTTATTTTCATCTAGTATCTTTATTGATTCTAGCTTGTTTCACTACATGATGATGTTTTGTTACTAATAACTTGCGGGGTAGACCACACTTCTTTAAGTTATGTGATTTCCGTACATACGTGCACCAAACACACTACAAATGTGGATTTAAATATTCCACTAATGTTTATTACCAAGTTTATGTGGTTGTGTCTTTTTTGCGTGAGACATTTGTCCGTGCCTCGTGGGAGTGGAAACTCAATTTCCTCTCCGATTTCTCTTGCAATCCTTAGTTCATCCAAGTGACAAGATCGAAGGAGAACAACTCCAAAATAATTTTCTATGAATTTGTGCGCATTTTCTCTCACAGGCGTTAGGAGACGTGTTTAGAGCCGACCCGTACGCAGAGTGCGCCGTGTCGGCCTTTTGCACACAAAATATAGAATGAGAAATTCTCTCAAGTTTCGTTTTCCCCGCTTGTAAGGTGCTTAGAAGCCCCTAATACACCCGCCAGCATTAGTTGTGGTACCTCGCAACTTGTTAAAGTTCACTTGCTTCGTTTTTTGTAGGTTGAGTGTCAATTTTATTTCAAGTTGATTTTTAAAGTCTACACATAGTTTAAGTAGGGGGAAAATAACTTGCATTCTAATTTTTTTTTTATGTTTTGCAAATTTTAGTATTTACACACCTAGATAATTAGCTCAAGTAAGTGCCCAAGGCCACACATGCATAACTAATTTTCTTTTTTCTAGTTAAAATTTTTAGTTTAGTTCAATTTTTGCATCAGAATTTCGTGATTAGGATTGACTTGTTTATAGAAGAGTAATAATCTCAAGTACCTTTGCATCCTCTAGTGATCCCAGTAGACATATGAACGCTTCATATTCACAATTCGCCATCTCCCTATAGTTAGTCACATAGATTAACTAGGTAAAATAGAAAGCGACCCATTATCCACACACGTTTTTCATTTGAGCGTAAACAATACAACATAGTTTAAAATAGTGATCTTGTAAATGATCATCGATATCCACACGTTCAAACTATGTACTTGTCCACTTTGTGCTCACATACATTCACCCACTAAGGGAAGTAAAGACACCTAAAACTAACTTAACCAAACTCACTAAAATTCTTCTCATAGTCACAAAGAGAACCGCGCTCTGGTTAGGATCAAGGGGGTAGGCATATAATAAGCCGCTTTTGATCATACTTCATATTGAAACATAACATGCAAGACAGGGAGTCAGACCCACCCACGCCCACGTTAAAGAAAACCCGAGCGTTGCAGACTCATTTCGCAGGGGGTTAGGCTTAGGCGCAAGGCGTGCGTATCGCCTGGGGCTACCCGACCCGCCGATACTTGGTAATCGTTAGTTGACTATCAAGAAGCCCAAGACTCGAACGCTCACGTGGGACTCGTGGTTCTAGTGGCCAAAAACTAGCAACTTTTCTCCTATAGGTGACGCGTGCAAGCAAGCACTAGACCCTCTACCCTTACCTTGGTGGATTCTCTTCTACGATCGCACGCTAACTCTTACGGGATGTTGTGCCAAGATTTATAAGAAATATTCTAATACCCGTGATACTTTTGAGTGTGTGAGGACGCACAGGTCTTCTAGATTTTGAGTATCATACGCAAAAACGAACAAAAACAACTTTTTTGATTGTTTGATCACATAAATTAATTTAAAGGGAAATTTGTTTTATTTTTCGCTTTGTTTTACATATGTTACAGTAGAAGTTTTTCTTGATCATAGACTCGTCCTCTCAAAATTTTCTCAACCAAACTCCGAGCGACACCTAAAAGGTCCTAATGGAACTTTGTCGATCCAGCGTCTTTGACCTCCCCCCCATTATCGAGAGGAGTTCCAGGTCTTTCGCCATTCAAAGGCCAAAGACAACACCGGCCACCATTATTGGTTCGTCCTTTATTAGGGTAGCCGCAACTTGGGAACCCTAGTCGGTCTCCCAACACCACACCACACCACACCACTCCTCCCAAGACCCCTAGGGTGCAAAGGAGTGCGTCCCATTCACGGGGAATTCATAGTCAAATATACAGTGGGTGGTACGTCACAGACTAACCCTGTTCTAACCGTAACTTTGTTTTAACACACGAGAATTGCATCAACCTTCGTCATCTCTTCTTAGCTTTGTTTAACCGCCCGATTTAACCAAGCTAATGAATGACTCCATTGCACATATTTACATGGCCTCCCATGCCCACGAAGCCCTTTGGAGATACCAAAATTCGAAGGCAAGCAAGCGAAGACCTGTGTAATCATGTTATGACTTTTCACCCATGGTGCCCACCGAACGCATCATTGGAGACACTATTCGATTGAGATTATTTCAACGCACTCTTACAAGAGTAGCCGCTAAGGGTACGTGAGCAACCCCTTACCTTCACATGGAACCTTTAGCGCCCTCGCTACCGCGTTCCTAACATTTTCGCTACCCATTCACCATGATTATGGAATGGAATTACCGACTCACTTTAGAGAAACCCCCGCCGTCCATATCTTGACTCATCTCCATGAATGGAGGCGTGCTCAGCTTTATGTAAATCTAAACTCGACGATCTAGTTCTCTTAGATTTTTCTGAAAAAATCTTACGACAAAGATTTCAAAGGATGTATGCAGTTATATCCCACATTCGAAGAGGACGCTATCGCCAGCTCAGAAGCTGATCCGATTTATACGCAATCGATACATTTATAACGTCCGCTTAATGCCCCGCGCTTGCAAACTTATCAAGAATCTCCAGGCGCGTTGAACTCTCGCGGATGGAGTAATGGGCCGTCGGACCCAAGGTTACCTAGGCAACGTGGTCAAAACCTTGGTTACACATACAGCTTCTACCTTAACGTGCCTTAACCTAGTTTTCAAAGTCATCATATGCCTCAAAGAAAATTTGACCAATAGGGCGCCAACATACCAAAGACCTTATCCTCCAAATAAGCAGGGGAATCAATGCGAGAAGAAACACCGATGGAAGAACTCCTCCAATAGCCAGGCAAACCGTGACCTGTGTTATGCTCAATCCCCAACACACGACCCACCTATGCAAAACACGCACAGGAATGAAAAATGCAGAACCTAAAACCAACCACACAAGTATAATTAGGAGAAATACCCTTCTAACGCTGGAAGAAAAAAAAAAATCCAAAAAACAAGGCAAAAGGGAACCCTAGACAGGGGGCAACAAACTGCTGACGCCCACCACTATCCCAGCCGGAGGCAACTCCAACCAAAAATTGGGAGCCGTGGGTCGAGCAATGCCCAACGGCAAAGCAAAAGGCCACCCTTCTTATCGCCATTCCTATTCGTATGTGGTGAGTACTACTATGACTTCACCATCAATTCTGCCATCTCCTTGAGCCGAAGAAGCTACAAGAGTAACCGAGGACAAGGAGGATCTTTCCAACGACTAGCCGTGATGCAAGAAGTCTCAATCAAGGGATTCGTAAGCACTCACCAAAAGAAATGCGATGATTTCGAGAAAAAAACAACCATGAAATCTACATGATCGGTGAAGAGATGTTTTTCCAAACATCGACCCGTACCATAACACCCCCACCGTACACCAATACG
Organism: Pinus albicaulis; assembly: GCA_034641835.2. NCBI lineage: Eukaryota > Viridiplantae > Streptophyta > Pinopsida > Pinales > Pinaceae > Pinus > Pinus albicaulis. The sequence goes on from CM076581.1 coordinate 724,341,923, forward strand.
TCGTGGGCAAGTACCAAAGGCAAAGGATCGCACCTTTGACCATTTCAAAAATGCCTATAGAACCATTGCCAAAAAATGTTGAAGGGACCTACAGGCGAGCATGAAACTACTCCAAAACGGCTCATGATTATAGTATCGTGGACTACTTAGCACAATCTCTCGCTCGCTATGTCGTTTTTGGAAGTATTGTTGTCATGCCCAAAACAACGAAAACTTCTCCTTATGCGTTAAAGCTATCGACCCCGTCGATGCGCGCCTAATGGATTTTGACTCCCTGTATTGCCACCCCTCATTCTTCCATGGTTTCCTTCCGTATACTACTGCCTATGTTAATATCACTATTCGTCGATGTGTCATAGACGAGGGCACATCCACATGCAATATGTCCAAAAATGTTTGCGTGCTAGGTTCTCCCCGAACTAAAACCCCGTTGTTTACGCTTGAGCATACGACAGCTTGGTCCCCCGACCCCGCGCCTCTACCAAAACGTCCCTACCGCTTTAGCCGTAAAGATGGTCCACATAGACATTGAAGTCTTCGACACTCAATTGGACTACAATATACTCATTGGGCGGAGTTATATGTACGCCATGTCCGCCATAGCCTCCTCTGCTTCATGTCATGATGTTCCCCCACGAGGACCACATCATTACTATAGACCAACCGACGCACAACGAGAAGCAACCCCTAACAAAAACCGATGTAATTCTACCTATGTAGATACAAGCCCGCATGCTCTCTCACAATACCAATAAGGGCCCCACCAATCGAAACTATCATCCGTTCTAAGGTCAGCTCCCGGAGATCCTCCCATAATCGCCGAGTCATTACCGATGTCATAGGGGCTCCAGGCATGATGTCCACATCAAGGCCGAAGCTAATGATACGTACATAAGCAATAATGGCACCGAAATATCGACCACGATAGCCTCTAGCCGCCGCCTCCCAAACCCCTTTCCTCTACCCCCCTAGCCGGTTTCGTCTCCCTAAAGAAGTTTGGAAACATCGTATTACCAACATACCGTTGGCAATCCCACTTGTACTGCTCCTTGCCAGAACAAGAGCCACCCATGTCACCGCTAATCGGATTGAAGCCCCGGCTCCCAAGGAGGCCACACTCATCCAAGAAACTGTCGAAACCACCCTTGCAAAGGAAAATTCCCATCGCAAAATCAGCGTTGATTATGGCTAAGAAAACCGAGAAGAGAGGAGAAAGAAGATGGTGACCCCGCCATTCAACGAGAATCACTGGGCTCCGCGCCATATGCGACGTAATAGGTCACTCGCCCATATCCGTCCAAAGATGCATGAATTAAAGCCACTCCGGGTCCGAGACAAACATCGTGACACCACGTTCCCATAAAAAGGAACCTACCACCAAAGGTAAAGGCAAAGCATCAAGGCATCTTCAATCACGCATGCGCTTCCGTGCACAACTACGGCACTATACCCATAATTTCCTCAAGATCCCGCAATATAGGACATCTTACACGTCATCGAGTGATCTTATCAAGAGGATCCCGCCACCTGCATCCGAAATGAACCTCGTACCATCCCGTACCCATAGGAAGAGCAATGAAGGGCACAAGAAAGACCTCGCTCATGCCCGAGGCGTTGCACGCTATGCGATGAACGTGGTCACTTCCTCTAAGAGTGCGTAGCCCCGGAACTCATCCACATAATTGGGTAACCTATAGAAAGGGTTTACTACGTTGGATTGTAAGTGCCGCGATTCACATGTCCATTATGCGCCGACAATCACCTTTTGGAAAATTGTCACTATATCCCCCGATTCCAACCTAGCCTCGCTAGCTTACGCTCCGCCATAGTCCGCCTCTTCCAAGAAGATGACATGGATGCGAAGTCCATGGATGCCTCCATAACCCAAGAAGATGTGACGAGCATCCATCATGTTCTTGTTCTGTCAAAGAGCGGCCCGCTAGGGAACCTCAGTTACCCCTAACCGCCCCTCCACAACGAAAACCAAGATGCACGTTATAAGAAATTCCAAATCATGCGCCGTCCATTGTCCTGACAGATTATTTTTCGATGGTTCCCTCGCCGCACCTCAACCGAGCTCGACGAATCCCTTCATATCAAGGATATTTTTCTTATATGTCGTTGTTGGACCACATGAGCGGCACGTACTTATGTCTCGCAACTTCGTCCCACCATCGACATGATTAATACCATCGAGAAGAGATGGAGTGACCTCCGTAAATCAGGCATAAAAGTACATTGTCTGGGTCAATGTCCCCGCCCCCACAATGGCGACCAGGTGAGCTAAGACAACACACCAACCAAGCATGACTTCGAATTAAGCCTAGGATAACATGCGGTCTATCGGTGCCCGAACGACCACCGGTCAACTAGTGCAAAGAATCAAGCACCTGCAAATAGTTTTCGTATAGTCTCTTCTCTCCCGTAAACTTCTCTCTAACCAAGAGAAAGTCACACATACCTATCGTCCGGATTTGTTCACAATTTCACCATACGATGAAAATGTACACCTCCCCAAGCTAAGAGCGGAAAGAGCGCATTGAGTTTACACTTCCCAAAATAAGTAGACGCACCCAAGCCAACAATACGAAATGGAAATAGAAGACAACTTCTTCTACAAATGCATCCTTCGAGGCATCCACATCGAACAACGAGTAGTACGTAATCCCACATAGTCTACTCGTTGGCAATGTTGATCCCATGCACTATCTCGCACGAGCCAAAATCACACACCAAGTATGCCCGCTAATGAAAATGTCTGGTGCACTCGTGGTAGGCACAATCTCCACCTGCTGGAAATTTACCATCCTAGAGGGGAACCAAAATTTGCGCTCTATCGCGTAATCCCATTACGTAGATTCTTCCCCCACCAAACATCGATGACACATATACGATTTGTATCATCACATATTATGGTGCCAGGGATTGCCGCCCCCACGTCCCATGATTACCACCCTATTCCCGTCGCAAAAATTCCGTACTCAGGCTTTTGCATTGATTTCAATTGCATGGAAATTCCAATATGAAGTCCTATTTATATATTTATGACCATTTAAAATTATCATGAGTCACTATTAGTGACTTTATTTTCTATTCCAATCACTATCATGATTTCACATGGGCATAATTACTATCTCATGGACAATGATTCCCTCTTTACTATATATAGGCAAGGGAAATTGTTGGGTTCCAACATGTCCCTATTTTAGATTTTCATTATTTTTATAAAATTCTTATGCCTTCCACATGAATAAGAGGAGCAACAATATGAGATTCATACTAAATTTCTTGCCAAAATGCTTTGTGATATTTCATTCAACTAGAGTTGCATTTATCCATGATCTAATTGACTTTTTTCCCAATCACACATCACAATATTCTTATTTCTAAATTTAGGATATTCTCGTTACGCATTTTCTTACATTTAAGACACTCCAATTTTCCTATTGGGCATCACCTAAGATTTTTCTAACTCCCATTTTACTTATGCATGCAACACTCACATAAACACGCAAATACCCATTTATCTTTTATGCTCTATTTAATTACATGAACTCCGTAGCAATCATCAAATGGTTAACCTAAAAATGTGAATTGAACCAGAGGCTAGATAAAAGATCTGATCAAAAATCCTGCTTCTCCAAAATACATAAATGAGTCAAATTTAGGAAAAACATATATATTAATGTGCATCCATATGAATCACAACCATTATACAAAAAATGTTTCCATTTAAGTCATTTTCCTGCACACTGAGGTTTCCCAACATGAAATTCATAAAGATTTGTTGTCTTGAAGACTAAATAAGGCACCATATCATAGTTAAAATCTAAAGTCTTTGGTACCCTTAAACTCGCGTATGTCCGGGAATCCAATACCATACTAAGAGCATATTTGTGCTAAGAAAGTTCACTATGCATTTAAAGCCACATTTTTCTTAAGGGCAAAAGTGGTTCCGTATCTCATAATCTGTTTGAAGGACAAATGTCCATATCATACAATATAGGCAAGTTTTTGAAATGTTTTTCTATAGCTAGAAGTATTGTTATGACATTGTTCACACACCAAGACTAAAGATGAAACGTATTGTGTGCATCCTTAGATATGTTTGAGATCGAAAGCTAACTCTGCTTAAATAAATGCATGTATAAAACTTATATATCAAGAAATTAACCACATCAATATTTTTCTTCTAGAATTTTGGGTTGAATTCACAATAGTATGCTAAAAAGTGTCATTTTAATGTCCGGAAATTAGGATATATAAATGTGAGATGTAAACTCTACATCTTTTGGATTATCTACTTTTCAAATTTAAGCTTTTTTATGCTACATCTTTGGGTTATCTAATTGTTTGAACTTTCAACTTTGAATAAATTCCTGAATGGACGCGTAAATACTCGAGATATAAAGCGATAAGCAATGGTACATAAATCTCAGCACTACCATCGCCAAGGACTTGGTTCGAAGGTCTCAACCCTACCCACAATACCTTACCCATCCCCCTATCAATTGGGTTATGAAAAAAGAGGGCCCTCGCTCTTATAGTCTCGTCAAACACCGTGTTGTGAACTTTGCCATTGGTCCTTTCGTGACACAAAGGGTCTGGCGATGTTTCTTCATTGATCGTGCCAATCCCCCGCTTGTTATCCCTTACCAACAATAATGCCATTATCTATAATGTTAAACTTCCAAATTTTCACAAAATACGTTGTCCCGAATAAATACTTATATGTATAGAATATATACTATGTTTAGGATTATATAATTTGTGTTGGAGTTGTTCCTTTATGTTTTATCGTTAATCCTAATGTCGACAATATTTAATGGAATTTTTGATCAATTGTCATAGAATATGCAAAAGGAAAATGATTTCTCAAAATGTGGCAAAATTACGTTTCTCCCGATTTCTTTTTTTATTGTTCATGAAAAGATAATCATGCTATGTGAATGAGTTATCCTAATACCGTTTCAATTTGTGGATTTTATTTTCCTCCCCTTTTTTTACAAGGATGTAGATTTCATTTTCATGTTGATGGTTTTCGTATGTATCTTATCGAGCCCCAAATGTTCGTAGGGAGCGTATCTTGAAAAGTAGTCGTGGAAATAGACTCTACTGAGGTTCATGTTACAATACTACTTCCACCTAGTACCAGGAAAATTTTAATGGCTTATGCATAAAGAAGAGTCATCTAACGACATGCTTGAAAGCAAGCTCTATGTCTTAGTTTTAAGTCATTTATTTGCATTTCTTAGTTGTAAGTCATCCGTTTGATTTTGAGATTTATCAAATAAATTATTTCACTAATCCAATATGCATGGCCATTATTTCTCACCCGATGTAAGTTACTTGACATGGTTGATATAACATTCAATTATAGGCCACTTTTATTTTAGGTCAAATATTATATTGATTAAAAGGATGTTCATATTTTGATTGGTTTACTCTCGTGAGCTTGATTTAAAGTAGTTTTGTAAAACCCCACATAGATGTTATTTTTTCAGGGTGAGTTCTTTGCACTAGTAACGTCGTATGAGTCCTTGAACATAGATATACATAAAGCACATCTTTGGCATTTGTCAGGTATTTATAATTCTTTATATCATTGATGTATGGTTATTGATTCATTTAAAAAAGGATGGGAAGGTTTTGTCAATTCTCTTTACAAAACAAAATCAAATCGAGAGTGGTAGAATTGTGTGTTTAAAGGGTGAGCGAAATCCGATCCGGATCTAAAGACACGATAGACAATGGAAAAAATGATGGTATTGACGAGTCTTCCCTAATTAGCCTCCTCTAAATGTTGAGCACCGCCCAAATTTAACTTATCTCCAACGGAAATAGTGACTAGCTTTAATATTTGTATGAATAACAAGTATGGCCATTGTCCTATTATTTTCCTATGCATTATATTAATTTTTCAAACTCCAACTAGTTCTTTGTTGAACTAATTAAAGTTTTGATGACAAACATATAGTTTTCAAAGCTCTTTTCTAAATCTATTTTATTGAGAAAATTTGTCTTTTTAATTTATGTACCATAATTTTACCGTGTGACATATACTATGATATAATTCCCGAATAAATAGACAAGATTGCTATACAACGTATTCTTTTTTTAAATCCGAAGAAATAAGATTCTCAAATACAAAGTTTATTAATTAAGAACATCTTTTAGACTTCTTAGCTGTTATGATTATATATCGATAGGGAATTTTGTGTATGTTGATGTTGTGTTGTTCTTTGGTTTCTAATGTGAAGAATGGTTAATAAGGAACTTGTTTTTGAGTAGTGGGCATAGGTCTTATTCTACCATCGACAAAGATCTCCATGGTTTTCGTGCATGGAAATAGAAACACAAATTTTTTTATTGTTTAGTAAAACATCGTTTAGAATTTAATTTATTGAAATTTGTAGAATTTACAATCTATAAAGGTTTCAAGATATAATTTTTAAAATTCTAGTTTTTTAAAGGGTGCTAGCTCAATGGAAGAGCACCTACTTTACAAGAAGGAGGTTGGTGGTTCGATTCCATCATGCCCCGATATTCATAGGGAATGGCGACAAGTGGGAGACAATCAATTTTTGGTGACGAATGCTCTTTTGACCATCACCAATGAGCTTATGGTAACATTTTGACCATCACCAAAATATGAAATGGTGATCGTCAATGAACACCACCATATATATCTATCAATAAGCTGACGACCATGAAAGGTCCGTCACCATAAATCGTTGTTGTTCATATGAAATGGTGAGGTTCACCGTTTGTTATTATAGTCATTATTTGTGACAGATTTTGATGTCACCAATGAGCTTATCATGACAGCTTTTTACTCTCACCAAATATGAAATGGTGACAAACAACAAACGCCGCCATATATATGCACCAATAGTGTGATCGCCATGAAAGGTCCATCATAAAAAATCGTTGTTGTTCATATCAAATGGTGACGCGTCACTATCCTTCATTATAATCAATATTCATGACAAACACCTTGAATGTCACTACAACACATACTTTCGTGACGCCACCTTTGGTGATGTTCGGCTTTTTGGTGACAAAGTCTATTTTCCATCACCATCAAGCCATATGAAATGGTGACTACATTATTCGTCATTATAAATCATTATTTCGACGACTCGATCGTCACCAAAACACCTATAGCCAGCCGATGCTACCTTTGGTGACGTTCAGCTTTTGATGACGAAGGCTCTTTTGACCCTCACTCAATGAGCTTATGGTGACATCTTTCGCCCCTTACTAATGTCGTTCTTTCGTAGTGCTAATGACATAATCCTCCTCTTACACACAATCTCTAAGATGGTGATATCGAATATCAATATGATTGGACCTATCATGAAAAACTCGGATTAACCGAGAGTTTGATGAAACTCTCATTTATCATAATGTATCACCTTCAGATCCATCTCGTGAACTAAAAACCAACATTATCTTCCTCATCTAAGACCCTTACATGTTTCCTAATTGTTCGCCATGTACTATTCCTCTACCGAATCGAGTGCAACCGATCTCTCCGGTTTCTATTGTGTAGCACAGAAACAACCGTTGATCCTATGCCGAAGGTGCCCCCCGATGTGCTATTCTTATTGGATGGACTCCCCGCCCACCCGCATCTGGTGAATCCTTGAAGCTTCACTCCATCTATTCGTCCGTACTCATAGCCCATACTTTGTAGTGCTCTAAGGTATCTCAACACATGCTTTCCTTCCCTAAAATGATCGATGTGCTTAACCATAGCTATACTAAGTTGGTTAATTGCGTAGTATATGTTTGGTCATGTGTTCACAAAATACATGAGTGAACACACACAAGTGTCCCGTAAATAGTAGCATCCACTACTTCACTCAAAGTAGCATCCTCCTTCTCTGGGCTTCCTTCTAGAGAAGTCTCCATGGGTTTGGTTCCATCCATGTGGAACTTGTAGAGGATATCGTTGGCATAATTTCCTCGAGATACAAATAGTTCCCCATCTCTTTTCCATATTTCCACTCAGGAAATATTGCAAGAGCCCCATTTCCTTCATCTCAAATTCTCTCGCAAGATACTTTTTTCAAGACTTGATGAGCCGCTCATTATCTATCGTAGATCACATCATTGACATAAAGTAAAATAATCAAAATCTTACCATCTACCACAATCCGATAAAGGTTCTCATCCGTTTCACTCGTGAAGCCCAACGCAGTTGAAATAGATGTCGATTCTAGTGTACTGGGCACACTCGTGCTTGCTTCAGCCCATACAATTATCTCTGAGTCCGGACACATGTGACTTCGTCTAAGGTCTCAAAACCTCCCTACTACTCAATGTAAAAAAAATCTTCTTCAATAACTCCATCGAGAAAGGTTTTCTTTACATCCATATGATGTATCCGCCATCCCATCCGCGTTGAAAGTGCAAGAATGGATCCGATAGATGACTACCAGAATCGGTGCAAAATTCTCTATCATAAATGTAGAAATTATACAAACAATATGTATACCAATGGATTCAATCCGATAATGCAATATGCTAAAGAAAGATATAGAATCCTTCTACAAATTAATTGTGGAAAATAAAGACGATCACACAATCACACCAAGTAAATGCAAAAGAAGCAAATCAATCGACAACACATATATTTTTCCGCAAAGCTTCCCGCTCAAAATCCCCATTCTATTGTATATTCAACCAAAATCATGAAACAATACAATGCACTCTTCTCACAAGAGTCCGTTACACTCTACCAAATGTTTGACTCCGATCCCACAAAATCAACCAACACTTCGCCACCCCTCCCCCGCTCGCTTCACCGCCTTGCGCCGCACAATTCCCGTAGAATTAAATCCCCATTCTTTAGGAATTTCACTTTCCAAAACTCCGCAAATGCTCATGGAAACTATCGGTGTATTAATTCATGTGGGTAGTTTGCTAATAATACAACCGATAGTTAACATCCCTTTAACTCGTCTCAACTCGGGTCTTCACGCATCGACATGCATGTAGATATTAATGGTAAAACACGCTACTCGACGGAACATCGCATGTGAATTAAATCTCGTTTAATTCACTTGACCTATCACTAGTGCAACAATTAGTTACAACTAGTTAAATCGATTTTAACTCAATTAATTGAGTCAATCGATTTCTCATGCATTAAACTAATACACTAATCGTAACTTGGACTCTAGAACAAATAGAATCACTCGCATGCCCACCAACCACCCTCAACTGAATTTCATGAGCTAACCGGAAGCGACCACAATCGCTAACTATTACAAGTGATCATGAGATATGATTACAATTTATTATCCAATTTAATTAATGGAAAATTAAATTAGACACACATTTCTTGTTGAATTTTTAACACTCCCTCTCAACAAGAAAGGGATTATTAGCTACCTCGATCATGCTCTATGGTATTCGAATTTGCTCTTGGTGAGCACCTTTGTTAGAATATTCCGCATCCCGATCCTTCGTGGGAATGTACTAAATTAACATAATGTGTCCCCGAACACACCCTAAGATGGTGGTACCGTATGTCAATATGCTTGGAACTCTCATGGAATACTAGATTAACCGAGAGTTTTATGCAACTTCGGTTATCACAATGTATCACCGTCTGATCCATCCGACGACCAAACAACCAAAAAGTATCTTCCTCATCCAGATGGCCCCACATGCATCCCGACCGTCGTTATGTACCGCCCTACGAACCGAGAGCAACCGATCTTTGCTTCCCCGTTGTACCAAGAAAATGTTGTTGATCCTGCGTCGAAGATCCCTCCCGATGTGCTCTTCTCGTCTAACCTGACGCTTACCCATCCGCAGACCTGCGAATCCCCTGAGGCTTCACTCTCCGTTCGTATGTACCATAATCCATACTCCGTAGTGCCCCCGATATATCTCAAGACATGCTTCCCCCGCCTTCCAAAAGAGTTTTGTCTCCAGCTTAACCATAGCTTTATTAAGTTGGTTACCGCCGTAAAATATGTCTAGTCGTGGTCGTCTGGCACATGAGTGAACTCATTGCCACCGTAAACAAGAGCGTCCACTACCCCACTCCGAAGTAGCATCCTCCTTCCTCCAATTTCTCTACAAGAGGAGTCTCCATGGGTTTACAAGCCTCCATGTGGAACTCCTAATAATTCCTTTGGCATACTTTTCCTTGAGAAACAAATAGCTCCCACTCATGGGTTGCTATCTCCAAACCAAGGAAATAATGAAGGAGTCCCATGTCCTTCATCTCAAACTCTCTTGCATGATTCTTTGCAAGAAGTTATGAGCCGCTCATCACCATCGAATAAGATCATCTACATAAAGTACAATAATTAGAAGCTTACCATCAACTCGTAACTGCACAGTTCGCATTTGCTACATTCTTCGTGAAACCCAACTCCGTGGAAATATTGGCCAATCCTAAGGTACTGCCAGACGAGGTGCTTGCTTCAACCCATAAAGTGCTCTCGAGTTTGCACACATGCGACTCACTCGTCAAAGGTCTCAAACCTTCTTACACACATCCGAGTGAAATCTCTCAAGGATTTCCGTTGTTCTCTACTTCTCCTTCTTGTGAAAATTGCTCTTGCATACTTCCTCATGGTACATCCATTGCATGTGTCTATCCGCGCAAGAGTACCCTTTGGAAGCCCCGTAGAAATCCGCTCGCATGACTCAACGCACCATGATGTAGATGGCCTAATCTCCCGTGCCATAACTCATCCTCATCCACTTTGTCTCCGTTTTACCCATCAATGTTGCGCAACCATCTACATCAATTTTGTATAGGTTCTTCACACGAACCCCAATATTCTTAACTTGTACCGTGACTTTGTGACGAAGGAATTCTTTCCATTCACCGAAAACCACATCATATCCTCTATCCTCCAACATAGCAATCAAACTAAATTCTTTTTCAAGCCCGGGTACATTCATGACTTATTTTAATAAGAAAGGTTTACCTAACTATCTCTCGGGAAAGTAATTGCGTTCAACTCGTAGCGCTATACCTCCCATCATTGCCAAGGAAAATTTTAAGGATGAGAATTTATCTTAAAGATTAGAAACTTTGGCGAATCTTACTAATCCCTAATATGAAAACTATAAAATGTCGGTGATATTTTAGTAAAAATATCTGTAAGAACTTGTAATTATTTTATACATTATATATAAAATTTTGGCGATTTTTAAGGTAAAATAATTTTTCTTTATAAAATTTGGGCGAATCATTGTTAGGAAAAAAATGGGAATTGGCTAATCTTTTTTTTGGAAAAACATGGAAAATTAGGCCATCCGCGAATATTGTACTTAAAATTTTCTCGGTCACGTCGCCCATATCGATGTGCATCCGAAGATCCTTCTCCGCCTACTAGAGATTTATCCGTTCGGCCATGTGGAAATATGCACCACTATCCAAGTACCACACCGATCCCATCGCACTAGACACCATCCACGCGATGAGTGAGAAGTCCACCGAATGGTGAAGCTAAAGCATCACCCGCCGCATATCCCGAAGCCTTCTTGTTGTTGTTGTTCTTTTGTGGACAATTAGTGGCATATCCATGCTCGTGACAATGAAAACATTTCACTCTGGATATGTGACGTCTTTGCCTTCTTTTCCGCCTTATATTTGGAATAGATTTATTTCCCTTCCCCTTCTTTTCTTCTTATCAGCCTAAGGCACAATTTTACTCATCATCCGCCTTGATGAGGATCCATCCCCGATATTTCGTCTCCGAAATCTTCTTTACTCAAATTCGACCAAAGTCACTCCCAATCCGGTAGCTTCTCCCTCCTCGATGAGGTCCCGATAACTATGCCACCGTTGGGAAGTGGCTAGGCTCACTCAAGTCATTATCTATTGGCGTTGATTCGACACTTCCAATATCATCTCGACATTGGATGAAGTTGGTCAACTATTTCGAATAATGTCACCTTCTCCATTTTGATTTTCCTAAGCTTGTCCTTCAAATACACCTCAGTGGTCACTATTATTCAAAACACATATGAAAATTCCTTCCACATTTTATATGGATTTGTTTTCCATGGAGACTCGAGACAATGGATCTCGAACTCCCTCTAATAAGATCCTCCTCGCCTTTACTAACCTTTCAAGCATCAAGAAGAGCGACGTTCGCCGTTGCGGGCTTGGGAATGTCATTATCAATGAATTCCGCTTCTAACCCATTGTCCTCCGTGTGAAGTGCCTCCATTATGTCTTTCCATGCAATGTAATTAGAACCGCCCTCGAGTGCATATTCCAATATTAAGCCATTGAAATCCATCTTGATCTCATTTCTATCGCACCAAAGAATATTTTTGCGAATTCAAATATTGTTCAAGACAAACTCAATTTCTTCTCCACTATAGTCATTTTCTGCGCTTTGATACCATGTAGAAATTATACAAAAAATATGTATACCAATAGATTCAATTTGACTATGCCATATGCTAAAGCAAGATATCAATCCTTCTACAAATTAATCATGGAAAATAAAGATGATTGCACAATCACACCAAGTAAAACAAAGAAGTCAATCAATCCACAACATAGATATTTTTCTCTGGGAAATATTTCTCCTCAAAACCCCTCTATCTTCTATTATATATTCAACCAAGGAATTATGAAACAATCCAATGCACTCTTCACAAGATTTTGTCGCACTCTACCAATCGTCTCACGTTGATCCGACAAAATCGACCAACACTTAGCCAATTTCCTTCCTCTCGTCAACCCGTCTTTCTTGCATGTACCCCTATAGAATTAAATCCCTATTCTTTAGAATTTCAAATTTCTTCCAAAACTACACAATTCTCATGGGAAATCCTATGGGTATATTACTACATGCGTACAATTTGATAATAATACAACCGATAGTTAACTTCCCTTAACCTCTGTCTCCCACTCATTGGGTCTTCACCAGAATCGATATGCATGAAGCTATTAATAGTAAACCATTAGTTACTTGACAGACACCGCATGTGAATTAAATTTGATTTAATTCACTTGACCTCTCACTAGTGCAAAATCAATTACAACTAGCAATTGATTTTAACTCAATTAATTGAGTTAATCGATTTCTCATGCATTAATCTATACACAAATTGAAAATTGACTCTAAAACAAATAGAATCACTCGCATGCCTCACCAAATACCAAAACTTCACCTATGAGCTAACTAAGTTTACGCAACACCCGCTAACTATTACAAGTGATTATGAGATAATACTACAATTTATTGTCCAATTTAATTATAAGGGGAAATTAATTTAGACACACATTTCTTTTTTGTTGGCTTTTCAACAAATAATCCCCTCCAAATGAGAGAACCTCCGGCCAAAAATCTTCCCTCTCGCTTCTCCACACTACCACCGCCACCGTTTCCACCTTGTAGACCCACCTATGTCCTACAATCGACTTGCCCACTATTCTTGGGACAATTTCCCATGCACTTTTTTTTTTATAATGGAGTGAGTACCCTCAACCATGAATCAACCCACATTGCCTTTTGCACTTCTTCCTTGAAAGATGATGGTTATATCTCGCACCTTTGCTCATAAGATATGTATTAATTGTACCGCTTTGGGGACCTCCTATAAGCCAGGCTATGATGTGGGTGTTCCGACATTCTCTCTCGCATCTAGCAAAAAATATGATAGCCTCTCTGGGAGTGTGCTTTTCCTTCCATCTCCGATGGATGGCTCTCATCGGTGGTTTCTATCACTCCCCGTTCCTCCTCGCTTGTGGCTGCTCCATATTCTAAGGTTCTTATTTTGGAGCCAAGAGCTCCTCAATTGCATGCAACTCTTGCTCCCTCTCAAGGGACAATCACATGGCTTCTCTTCATTGAATTTCACATCTCTTTTGACCACTATAATTCCGTATGTCGGCAAGTACACCCGATAGTTGTGAGGTGTATCAACGTGCCCCACAAATATCCCTAACTCTTTGTTGGGTCTAGATTCTTCCTCGCATCTTTGGCTACATGGAAATAAACAAATGAACCAAAAAAATTTAAATATGACACATCCGGTCTCTACTCCGAAAAATCATTCTCTCGGTGTACTCATCCCAAGTATCCGATAAGGACTTATGTTCTCAGACAAAAACCGGTTGTAGTGCATGCTTCTACCTACGTATGCAACGATAGGGCTCGATCATGCAACATTAGCTCAGGCTAGTCCCACAATAGTTTCATTCTTCCTTTCGCAACCCCATTCTATCGTGAGTTATGAGGTGCTATCAATTCTCTTTGAATTCCTTTTGGGGCACAAAATTTCTCTTTTAATTTGTTAGAGATGTATTCTCCACAATTTTCACTCCTTAGAGCCTTCACTTTCTTTCCGTATCTTCTTTGACAAGTGCCTTGAACTCACAAAACTTGGAGAACGTCCGTCTTCTTCGCCCGAAGAAAATCCAACACTTTCTTGAAAATCATCGACAAAAATCACATAATACTTGTGTTTTGTCAGTGGGGAAGCTATCAAGAATGGTCCACACACGTTTGATTGAACTCTCTCAAGGATTGAATTTGCTCGCTTTCCTTATCGTGAAATGTGGCTTTGGCATACTTCCCAAAATGAACACTTTTTGCATGTATCTCTCTCGCGCAAGTGCACCCTTTGGAAGTCCTATAGAAATTTGTTGCATGATCTTCAAAGTGTTGTGGTGTAGATGGCCCAATCTCATTTGCCATAACTCACCGATGTTTTGGCTCTCCACCTTCTCTTCTTTCATGCTCAAGGCAACACAACCTTCTACATCTAATTTGTAGAGGTTCTTTACTCGAAACCTAATATTTTTCACCTTTCCCGTGGTTTCAGGATGAAGGAACACCTTTCCTTCACTAAAGATCACATCACATCCACAAACTCTCTCCAATATATCAACAAAAACCAAAATCTTCTTTAAACCAATAACATACATGACATCTTTTAATGTGAGGATTACCTAAACCATTTAAAAGTAATTGTACCTACACCGGTAGTGCTATACCTCCCATCATCTCCCATCTTGGTGTGCATCTAGATATCCTTCTCCTCCAAGCTACTAAAGGATTATTTTTTGTTGGTCATATGAAACGAAGCTTTATTATCCAAGTACCACACAACCCATCACCGATGACACCGTGCATGTGATGAGAGGGTGAAATCCAACTCGAATCGTGAAACAAGTGCTTCACCTCCCCCGCTCCTCCCGAGGCTTTCGTTGGTTTTCTTTTGTGGACAATTTGTGGCATAGTGTCCATGCTCATGAAAATGATTTTTTTTACCTTTGACAAGTATCGCTTCTTTCTTGCCTTGATGGACTTCGATTTGGAATGGGACACCTTCCCTTTCCTTTTTCACCTTTCCAGCCCAAGGAAAAATTTCATCATCATCAATCTTTGATTAGGATCCATATTTGAAGCCCATTGAACTTTCTGTACTCAAGTCGACATAATCGCTCCCGTACTAGTAGCTTCTCCTCCCATTCATAGAGTCTTGATAGCCATGCTAGCTCTTGGGAAGGAATCAAAGAGCTAGGCCCACCAAATCATCCCAGAAACTATTATCCCAACACTTACAAGCCCATCTTGACATTGAATGAACTTCGTCAAGTATTTTTTGGATCGTGCCGCCCCTTCTCTCCGTCTTGATATTTTCGAGCTTGTTTTTCAATGCTAACTTTCTCGTGGTTGTTTCTATTCCGAAACATATTTTTCAAGGCCTTCCACATAGAATATGGAGACACCTTCCCATGGAGACTCGAGACAATATGATCTCAAACTCCCTCTAACAATATCCTTCTTGCCCGTGCTACATTCTTATTCCGTGCATTAGAAGTTGATAATTTGCTACATCGTGTTGGGGAATATCACTTTCAATGAATTCCTTCAGTCCGTTGTCCTAGAGCCCTACCTCCATCCCTTCCTTCCATGCTATGTAATTCGAATTTCCCTCAAGGGCATATTCAAGTCTCAAGCCACTGAAAGACATCTGATCTCGTTGTTGGTCCCAAGAATAACTCGCAAATTCGATGTAATTGCTCAAACAAACTCGGTTCTTTCCCTTTCTATTGTGATTCTTTTGGCGCTTCGATACCATGTAGAATTTATCCAAAGGGATTCAATCTGATCTTGTAATGTATTAAAACAAAATATCAACTTCTACACCCCGTAAACCAAATACGATCACACAATCACATAACAAGTAAGAGAAAGAAATAATCAATCGCAAAACACAAGATTATTTGGGGAAATAAACTGCTCAAACCCCGATATCCGTATATTGTATAAGGTCAATACCATTAAACAATACAATGCTTTTCTCGCTAAGAAACTTCTTACACTTTGATGATCGTCTCACTCTAATCTAGGAAAAATCAATCAAATACCTAACCAATTCTCATCCTCTATCCTCACCGCCGTTGCTCATGTATGCTTGGAAGAATTTATCCCTATTAAATAACAAATTAGGAAGAATTGATCGCGCAATTTATCCAAGGCTTCCCCGATGACCTCATACATGACTCTGGTACAATTTTATAATTATACACCGATAGCTATCTTCCTCTTTATCCTCAAACTCAACCGGACCTTCCTTAGAACTCGACATGCAACAACTATTTATAGTGAATTGCCGCTAACCGATTGACCACTACTTGTGAATTAAAAATCATATTTAATTCACTAGACCTATCACTAGCTCATATCTCGAGTTGCAACTAGTTAAATGATTTTAACTCAATTCATCGAGTTAACTAATCAAAACCCAAAATAATTGCCGGACCCCCTAAAATCATGGAGAATTCTACATGCCTCCTTCCGACCCTCAACTCGAATTTCCGAAGATAACTAAGTCTTCCTTACCCAATTAACAAATACAAGTTGCCATGAGATGAAATTACAATTTCTCCTTCAATTTAATTAAGGGAAAATTAAAATCAAAAGCTCCCCTTAGGTGCTATTTCAACACATATTCATTTCATTCGTCCACATCCATGTAGAATTGGACTTTAAGTGATGGACTTCCGCAAAAATCAATGTTAATCGGTGTCGTAAGGAGTACCTTCCACTCAGCCGGGATTATGAAAACACTTTCGTATGGAAATTTTGTTAGCAGTTTCAGGGGCATATCTAGAATGCATGTCTTGCCTCGAATGGGTTTTATGGGTCCCTCGGGTTGAGAAATACTAACCTAGGCTAGAGCGATCGAAGGAAACATATACAAAGAATGTGGCAAGCCAAAAGAAGGATCGCACCCAACAAAAGAAGACAAAATATAACTCCTCGTCTTCAATATACAATACATGCCCCGTCGCATTTGTCACATCCTTAGGGGATTCTAGGGCAAAGGTGAATGATGAGCTTCATCTCTAATGGTGTCTCACGCTGGGGCAAAATGCCCCATGATTCAGACTATCGTATAGTGACAAAGAGATCATGTGCTATGTTGAACTATTAGTGATGGAGTTATCTCATGAAAAGGAGAATCTAACTTTATCTCCAAGCTTGTAACCGATAACTCAGAAAGGGTAGATGTCGTAGGAGAAAGGGGAAAAGAGAAAACACCCGACTAAATCTCGTAGTAATACCGTAAATGTTAAAAATGCCTTGTGTGAAGTGTATGATGCCCTTGATGTAACTTCCGTTTTTATTATAGAATTGAAATTTACAAAATGAATGCTTAATGCACTTTATATTTAAAATACAATTTAAATTATAAATTATTATGATTTCACCAACAAATAAATCACTCTGTGAGGAAAAATTTTCTCGGATTAATCACATATGTTTTTTGGCGTCAATGGGCTTCGAACCCTCAATTGTGGTTCATCATCAATTGAGGGTTCAAAAAGTTGACTATGTGATTCATCTAGAATAACTTTCCTCTAATCATTATGTATCACAAAAGTCAAAATTCAATAAATAAATCACTTATTTAAAAAACCAAAAGTCATTTTGTTCAATTGCTTTATTTCACAAAGTTAAACTCTTAGTGATAAAAAAAATAAATACACTCTATTAATGGAGAACCTTGTGCAAAGAGGACCCTAACCTCCCTTTATCTCGCTAATTTATGATTAGGCCAAATATTTCTAATGATCGAAAGGTTGATACTTGCACTAATCATCCTTACTTCTAATTTCAAATTTGTTAATATGAAGTGAAAATTTGATGATAAATTATTTGTTTTTCATTTTTCATGTGTCTGATTTTTTTAGTTTTATGCAAATGCTCTTACTTTTTTGTTTACAAATTTAAGATAATGACATCACATACTTAATATAATTGTGATCAAGTGAAATATGTCCATTTTGCTTGAGGATTCACTATGATTTTAATATATTAAATATAGTAAGATCAATACAAAAAACTTGCCATTAATATTTAAAAAATTTCTTTGATTTTTTAGCAATTTGGTAGCAACCAACGGCCAAACCAAAGAAAAATTATTGAGAACATAATAAACCATCTTAGGAGGAAACTCCTTCTCATAACCATCTTAAGGGACAACTCCTTTTCATAACAAGAAACAATATTTTGTTTGGATAAAGATCAAGAATTTCAAATTTCTTATATTTATGATGTTACAATTTTATGATCATTATTTGTTTTTTCATGTGTGTGATTTTAAGTTTTATGCAAATGGAACAATTTTAAAATTTTGTGTGCAAGTTTTAATACGACACCACATACTTAACATAAATAATTGTGATTAAGTGAAAGACGCCTATTTTTCTTAAATATTCACCATGATTTTAATAAATCGGTCATATTCAGGATCAAAAGAGCTTGTCATTAATATCTAAGAAATTTCTATATTTTTATCCATGTCGCGACATGTATTGCTTATTCCATAATATGTTGAAACCTAATTAATCACCATTGATCAAAATTAATTCACCAATATGTAAAGGTATACATTAGAAAATCAATATAATTTATTTTTTAATTTTATTTATTCACCTTTTGATTGGTGCAAGAGGGGTTGGGTTTTATTAAACAATCATTATTTCGTCGTACGTTTTCATACTTATATCTCACAATATCGCTAAAAAAATAATACAACCAATATTTCGAAATCGTCGAGCTACAATACCCGTGAGTAGCATATGCCCCGTTTGATTAAAATATCTGTAAGTGGGGCATATACCACCCCACAAATTAATGGCTCGATAGCTTGATAAATAAGCTTTTTCCAAAAAATACTAGATCTTATGTCCTTTGGTATTTATTATGTGATATCCTCGCTCTCAAATTCTATGCTTCTACATCGATTCTACATTTTTGAAATCTCTACAAACCTTCAATTTAATATGGGTTAGCCATGATTGTGCCTATAATGAAGAAGTGTTTTCCGATGGCCACGTGTTTTCTCCTCCTTTATGTCGCCGAGCAATGTAAAAACTATTAAATTATGTTTATGAATATGCGATATAATTCTCATTTTTTTTTTTTATGAATTAACATTCAAAGGCAATAAATTATATTCTTCTATAATATATAATTTTTCTCGTATTAATTTTAATTATAATTTATTTGGTGTGGTTAATGGGAACTATATATATTTTGAAGTGTTTATAATTTATTTGGTTTGATTGATGGTAAATAGCTTATATCCAAAATCTAGGTTGTCGAAAGTGTTTGGAGTAAAGGCACCATGTGAAAGCACACATTATCTATGTTCTAACATATTCCAATTGGGGCCCTTATATTAATAGCAACTTTACTATTCATGAACACACATATTAATAAATGAATCCACTTTATATACAATTATGAAATTATGAAAAATATTTAAATATTTAAAATCCACTAACCTTATTGAAAAGTGTATTATCAACTCCTTTTCAAACTAAAATAAAAACACTAAGCCACCTACTTATAACTATTCAACAATATAATAATTTATTATACTCTAATCAAAACTTTATTTATTTTACATTTTAAATTTACATATAAATAAAATTATTAAATTACAATTACAATTAATGAATATATAATTAATGAATATATTATATTAAATTAAATATATATATGATTGAAGTTATATATTATATTATTATATGATTGTATTTTTCATTTCATAAATATATGATTGAAGTTAATCAATCATAATTAAAATAAATAAATACAATGTAAATTAATTTCATATTTTAATTATTTTAATTTAGCTATAATGATGATTGAGTGCGTTGTTAAGGCACCCCTAGTTAGATAAATGTCTTTTTGTATTAATCACATCATTAGGATTTGGTCTCCAACCAACTAATGTGGTTTATCCTGTGGACAAGGTAAAAAGCCAATTAATCTTATTGAATAAATAATGTGGATGAATCATTAAATTTAACTAATACTGAAAACTAGCCATTAAATCACTCATTTAATTATGAAAATTATTTGAGTATTATTCTTAAACATGATCATGATATAATCTCATTATTGTTAAACTTAAATTTTTTTTTTTTAATTTAACTATGACAAAACAATAACTATACAACTTTATTTAATAACAATTTGGTAGCAACTAATGGCCAAACCCTAAAAACAAAAATTATTAAGAAAATAATAAACCATCTTAGAAGACAAATCTGCTTGTCATAACAAGTAACAATATTTTGCTCGGCTGAAGAGAGGAATGTTTTTATCGAAAACCAATCTGATTGAATCTACATATTTACTTCATTAGCCATTAAAATTTATGATACCTCAATTAAATATGGGCTCGTCAAATTCTGATTTAGCCGATGGCTTGAGTGTGTTGTGTATCCGACGGTCCAATGCATTATCTCAGCTCGGCTTTTTAGCAGTAGTTTACTCAGTCTATAGAATGACCCAGAATCTGGTAGAGATTTTGAAAAAATTGGCAAAAAAATCTATCAGAATTTTGTTTACAGCTGTTAAATTTCAGTATTTTGAGTGTTTTAAAGATTTTTGAAATCTACTCAGCATGTACAGAATGACCCAGAATCCAATAGAGATTTTGAAAAAAATTGACAAAAAATTTATCAAAATCTCGTTTGTTAAATTTCAGTGTTTTGAATGTTTTAAAAGTTTTTGATATTATTAAATCTATTTCTATTATAAAAATGAAATTCAAACACTCTAATCCCCTGATTTTTGGATTTTATTTACCAAATTCCTAAAAAACTGCAATCCGAACTATTCGATATACTGCAGACAACTCCAGCTCTTTTATAGAGCCTGGGACCGTGTCTGACAGACCAGATAAGGTTGAAAGGCGTACTAAGGGTAGGCTGAAATAAAGGCGTACGAAGGGTTGAGAATGCTTATACTTTCCGCGCCTCACAGATCTTAAAAGGCGTTTCCGAACGGTGGGTAACCCAGATATGATTTATACACCTTCTGGAGGTGAGCAGTTGAGCAGCGAATTGAAGGGTTTTAATGTGGTTCTTCGGATATAAATACTTGGAATTGAAGTTAGTTCAGTTTCGATGGTATGTATTCCATTAATACGAGTACTAAATACATTGGTTTTGGGCTTCTTACATATCGATTTGTAAGAGATCCATACTTCACAACGTGGAACCCATTAATCCTTTTCAGAGCAGCAAAACTGATGCAGAGGTCGTTCAACAGAGCTTTTTATTAGAGTCTTATTCTGCAGAGATGAGTGCCTGTTGGGTTGGGTTTTCAGGGTATCCTCCCACCTATGTCAGGTCATGGTCAGGAAACAATACCTGCATTGGTGTACTGAGATTAGATTTGGGGGCAGATGGAAATGTGTCCATACACGCAAGATCTTTGTTGTTGGGAATTTGAGTTGCTTGACTATATTGAAGCTGAATCACAATGGGCTAACGGGACAATTACGAAGAGCTTGTCTGGATTGTAAAGTAAGAAGCAATTGGATGCGAGTAACAATAATTTGAACAGAACAGTTCAAAGCTTCGTACCCAAGTAGAGATTACTGCTCAGGGGAATTAGTTTACCAATACCATTCTTATTCCTGCTTCGCCCTTTCTGGTAGTGACAGCAACAGTTGATTTGGATCTCCATCTGGGCCTCCTGGTACTGCAGGGGATTTCTTAAGAAAAAGAAAGACATCAATGACGCTTCTGCAGCTTCTGAATACCCGCACGAGGGAAGGGAAAATCGATTTTGTGTAGTTGTTGTCATTTCCAGTGTTTTCGCCAGAAAACCCTGGTTTCAGCGCGGCAAACGACCACAAATTAAAGGTTAGCGTAATCGAAGCGACAATAACCTGCAACAATGAGGAAAATATCCCCTGTCCTTTCCAAGAGCTATACTTGGGTTGCGAGCAGCATTTGCATCTGAAAAGCAGAATGGGCATTCTGGCCTCACTGCCAAAGGCAAACCAAAGAGGCACCAGCGATTTCTTTGCGTATCCTGTCATCTGTAGATTGTCATAAACATTACCATTAGCATACCCGTTATCTTTTCTTGAGTCTAGAAACATCGTTTCAAATTCATGGATGTTGTGTTCTGCTTGAAATGGTGTCATCACTAAAGTTTTGTTTTCGGTGTGTCTACCGCCCCTTGAGGTCGTCGATGCACAAAACCTGAGTCTTGAGACAGAGGTCGCCCGCGAGGGACGCCGCGTGAAGGGCAGAGGCGCCCAGGTAAGTCCATAGTTTATATTTTCGTCACATGAGTAGCGATAACAATTCCAAAATCATTCATCTGACCATGGCCATGGATTCTTAAGCTCTGAAAATGCTAATTTTTTTTTAAAACCCTACAGGACTTTAAAACCCTAGAGGAGTATTCCAAGCATTAAAGATATTGTTTCCTACTAGTGTTTGAGGAGATTCCAGCATCGATCTAAAGCCTACGAGCAGGCCGATTTGTCTACCTGCGGGGAAGGCTATTTCAAATGAAAACAACACACAACGTCTTCTGTAGATCTATTAATGCCATAATTCTTCCTTTTTATATCTCTAAAAAAGTGTTTTTAGTTTTAAAGTAAATTATGCTCTTACTCCTGTTAGATTTGATCTTTTTGTCTTGCAGATCCTGGGATCCTCTAAATGAGCATGCTTTCTAGTGCGTTCATATGTGAGTGGCAAAAAACAATTCATTCACTTCCTTATGAAGATCCTGATCTTCCAGGTTTGTGAATCCACCGAGTTTTACATTGGCCCTTTTAATCACTTGGAATCTTCATGAGAGCTTAATTAAAGTTGTAGAGGTAAGATCTAATTAAGAGTCAAAAGTTTTCTATGTCTAAAGTTGATACGTTGTACTGTAATGGAATAAGAGGACTGAAATTGGCGTTTCTGGCAGCCTGCAGAGTAATGGTGATTCAACATTTGCACTGCATGTTGGAGGTTTGGTCAGCATCGTTGAAGATATCAATGGAGGTCTATGCGTCCGTCCATGTATTCTTTCTTTCTCTTGTGTTTTTTCTTGACACATAAAGGTGTAGGGTCATTATTAATTTTTTTTTTTTCTTCATTGTCTGTCAACAATGTGCAGTTGTCCTGACTCCTAACACTTTTTAGAGAATTGACGTCAGTAATAGTGCTTCAAAGGAATAAAGTGCAAGCCTGAATTTACATATGCATAGCTAGAATTGACTTTGATTAGCATAGGCAAGGGATGGTAAATTCAATATACTTAAATGAATGGAATTTTTGGCATTTGTAGTGATTCAAAATTTCTCTGGCAGCCTCTCCACATCACGGATTGATTTGCTGTGGAGTTTTTTTTGGCTGAATTTAAGTTTGTTGTAGATTTTAGAATATTCTAGAAATTTGATGGTAGCAGTAAATTCAAATAGTTGACTTGAAGTTGAAAATAATTATATTATTTTGTATTAATGGAGAAAAAGGTTACACAAGTTGTAACGTATCCTCCTTAGTTTAGGATTTGTTCCTTAGAATTTAGGGTTTAAGGTAACTTCTTAATTTCTCTAGTATTGTACTTAATGATGTAATATTTCATTCATGAATGTAGAGTGTACGAGAGGCGGATCAGCTTTCCGAGTGTAGTCTCCAAAAAAGTGATCACTCCGTGAGCTACAACTTCTTTTTCAATTCGTGTATATTTTATCTTGGTATCGCAGCCGATTGGGTGACTCGATCTTTTGTCGCCTTTGTGGCCGGGAGTGCCTTGTAAGTGTACAGCTTTGTGGCCGAGCAGGTGCACCGCAAGAACACCCTGGCTCACGTACCTCGGACGCACTTTTAATTTTCCGAGCAGACGGGGTTGGCGCGTTTTTCGCGCCGATAGTCGCGTCAGAAGCGCAATCGGCGTCCGTTCGGCTCATAGTCGCGCCACCGCGCCAAAATACCGCATTGGCGCGAGGCCAACGGAAAAACTCGCGCCAAAGGATTTGCCTTACACCGTTTCAATTTGGGCGCGGATTTTTCGCACGGAGGGCGCCAACTCACCTTCAAGGGGATCCGCGGAAGCCTCACTCGTCGGACGCACCGGCGAGTGCATCTATAGTTGCGGATCTATCCGGAGGCGGTGATCGGATCGCTGATCGGGGACGGCTTCGTGGCCGTATTGGAATACAACGGATTTGCTTATTCGAGCAAGATTGAATTGCGTATTTGTCACGACATTGCCGGATTTTGAATCGAAGATACAAGGTGGACGTGAAACCAGCATCGTTGTAGAGCAAGTGCCGTACCTGGTGACAAGATCTCCGACAGTACTATTTTTTGTTGTTGTTGTTGTTGTTGTTTTGTTGTCTCGAATCAGCTTGGGTAGACTACTTATTTGTAAGCTAGTTCAAAATGAGCAATACGATGGAATCTTATCTCCACGAGTCCGGCAACCCCGACGGATCTAACTTCTACAAATTGGAAGTTTAAGATTCGCACCTTGCTTGAGGGTGCGAATGCATGGTCGATAGTTACATAAAAAGGTGATGAGTAGAGGCCGACCACAACTAGGCAAATACACAGAGCAAGAATGGGGGATAAGTGAGAAAACAGCTTAAAGTTTTGTCAAGATGTCCGTCAAGGACAACATTATCCCTCATATTAGAGATTGTAAAACGTCCGATGAGATCTCGACGACCATCAAAAGTCGACGTAATCTAACACAAGCCTAATTATGGCACTCAAAAGCAAGCTATTTTCAATGAAAATGGACGAAAGTGAGATCGCCGCCGCATTCATTGCGCGAATTAAAGATGTGAAAGACGGATTGGGGACATCGTGAGAAGGTGCCGACTCATCTCGTCACAATCACACCGAACTAGATGAGAGATGAATATCAAATGTTCATCACCGGATTGGCGTTAGCGGGAAAAGCGCCTACATTTGAAGATCCGATGGTGGATCTTGCCGCAAGAGGAGGAGCGGCGTTAGACTTGAACCCCGTAGCGATGATCTTGCTCGATGGCGAAACGACGTATTATTCAGAGGGAAGCAAACCTACAACAACAATCACAGCTTGCAACCGCAAATAAAGGAGGTATATCGCAAGAGTCCGCATAAAGGTATCTCTTCAGAATCAACCTCGTAAAGAAATGTTATTATTGTGGAAGGAAGGGTCATATGCTGCACGAATGTTCTAAGAAGCAAAGCAGATGATGCAAAGAAAAGGTTGGCGATGGTGAAGCACAAGAGGATATTTTGTTGAAGAAGATTTTGAAGAAGATGAAGATTTCAAATACGACTTCGATCACCATAGTTAATCGTGCCCTTTCAGATCCAATGAGGACGACATTCTGCATGTCGATTCCTATGGCATCCTCTCACATGACAGGTAAAAAAGGAATTTTGAAAATCTTGAAGAAAGTACATATGGATTGAGAATTTATTTAGGAGATGATAGTGGATACGAGATTAGAGGAAGTGGGGATATTCCGTAATGCTACCAAATGGTAAAATCGCTCATCTTAAGAATGTCTTATATGTACCGGGAATTAAGAAAATCTCGATATCCGTATCCATGATAAATCGATCAAGATATGCAAGCCGAGTTCTTCAAGACTCATTGTGTCATAAAGGATTGCAGGAAAGAAATTGTTGCAACAAAGGCAAAAGCGTTGAAGCCTTAAGGGCTGTGCTGGATGTAAAGAGCATACCACACATTGCGCGTGTGTGGATCGACAACAACAACTTCCGGCATCGCAGATCTTGGCCATTTGAATTTGCAGACCTCATGCTATTGCGTAGAAAAGGTATGGTTGAGGGACTCTATCTTTCATAATACTCGCTTAAATTGTGATGGATGTGCCTTTAGGTAAAATGCATAGAGAACAATTTCCGTGCATGATAGAAGGAAGGAAATAGATATTTTAGAACTAGTAATAAATGATATATGCGTACCTATGCAGACAAGGCTCTTAGGTGGAGCATATTACTTTCTCGTTATTTATCGATGACCGCACTAGATATTCATGGGTTTATTTTCTCGAGTAGAAAAAGTTAGACTTTCCAATGCTTTATAGAATTTAAACCTGGTTGAAAAAAATGCTTTGGAAAGTATAAAAATTCTCCTATTCCGATCAAGGGGAGAATACAAGTTAGGGGGGAATTCATGAAATTCTCGCAAATTTCACGGGATTGTTCAACACCCCATGCGTGCCACACCACAAAGAAAATGGAGTGGCGCAGCGCAAGAAACGTAACCTTAGTGGAGTGCGCAAGGAGCATGCTACAAGGTAAGGGTCTATCTAATAGTTTTTGAAGTAGGCTATTAATACTCGCCGTATATTTAAAGAAATCGTGTCCTACTGAAGATCTTGGCTTCAAAACTCCTTTGAAGCTCTATATGGACTCAAACTTAATAGTAAATCATCTAAGAGTATTTGGGGTAAAAAAGCATTTGCCCATATACCCAAAGCCGATAGGAAGAAATTAGATCCTAAAGTCGTTAAAATGCATCTTTGTTGGTTATGGCACAGAATTTAAAGCATATAAGTTGTTCAACTTCTACTTTAAGATATTTGCAAGCAAAGCGATGTAGTGTTTCATGAATAGGTTCGTGAAGGGAAAGATGACATTGGTGATGATTGGCACATTCCATTGTTGATGCATGAAAGCAACAGATGAAAGAGAGCAGAGCAGAAATGGGTGGAGCGTAAAGAAGAATGGGAAGAAGGTGATAATGCAAGCCCAATTAGATCCGAAGAAAACAAATTTGAGGTAAGTCCCCATTGCGAGATCGTAGGAAGACTCAAAAACCATTAAGATTGAAAGACTATGCTTTGATGTCAAATATTTTTTGAAAATTGTAGAGCCCACTAATTACAAAGAAGCTAGTCAACTTGAGGTATGGAGGGTCACAGAATGAAGAGAGCAGAATCTACTCTTAGAAATAACACTAGATTTAGTTGAACTCGGCTTAGTTAAACAAAAACACCCATAGGATGTAAATGGTCATGAACCAAAAATGAATGTGTATGGAAGTATTGAAAAACTAAAAGCTAGGTCAAGTTGCAAAGGGATATTCACATCAAGAAGGCATAGATTTTGATGATACCTTTGCACCTCGTAGCAAAGTTAAATACAATCGAATGCTTATCTCTCTAGCAACTAAATATAATTGGGAACTACACCAATTGATGTCAAATCTACATTTTTAAATGGTGAATTAAAAGAGGAAATTTACTTAGTACAGCCGTAAGGGTTTGTAAAGCAGTGGGCAGAACATCTTGTTTTATGTATTGAAAGGGCAAAGGCGGCCATATGGCTTAAAGCAAGCACCCAGTTCCCGCACGAAAAGGTTGATTCTTTCTTTTTAGAGCATGGTTTTCTATAGAAGTTTAAATGACCCAAATTTGTATACCAAGTACAATAAGTGTATGCATTTATTTTGATTTCTTTGTATGTCACGACATGATTATAAATGTAGAAATACAAATAATTTAATCAAAGAAATCAAAAGGCAAATTTCGGCACAAGTTTTTGAAATGAAAGATCTCGGAAGTTTCCATTACCTACCGATTAGAAGTATGGAGAGATACTGGCAAACTTTTCACTCAAGGGAAGTATGCTAGAAATCGTTGAAAGTTTGGCATGCATCGTTGTAGGTCAACAAATGCATACCTTTGGTGTACAGAATTTGAAGTTGTGCAAAGACGACGGCACCAAGGAGGTGGATGCCACGTATGCATGCATACCGAAGTTGGCGCTTGATATATTCATTAACAACTCGTACCGTACTTGGCATACTCGTTAGTGTGTTGAGCCAATTCATGTCAAAACCGCTTGAGAGTCACCGGGTAGCAAAGAAAGCGTGTTGGAGGTATCTTTGTGGTACCGTTAATTATGGCATTTTATACACCGACGCATCCGATGTTATTCTAGCAAGCTCTTCGTATTCGTATCGGCAGTAACCCGGATGATCAAGGTCTATCACAAAGTCACGCATTCAAAGACAGATCCTGGGTCATAGCATGGAGCAGCAAGAAGCAAAGTACCGTAGCACCGTTCTCTTCATGTGACGCCGAGTATCAAGCATTGTGTGCAGCAACGTGTGAAGCGATTTGGTTGAGAAGGCTTCTCAAATGATGCAGGAGAAGAACGAAGAAATCTACTTCCATCAAAAGCGACAACCGTGAGCACTATTAAATTAGCATACAATACGTATTTTCTCATAAAAACACCAAACATATAGACACCCCGCCATTTTTTTGTTAGAGAGAAAAACTACACCAAAGAAATTTTTGTTGAGTATTGTAGAACTTGTGACAATATGGCTGATATTTTTACAAAGCCTCTTGCACGTGTGAAGTTTGAATCTGTTTAGAAGGATGCTAGGAGTTCAGGACAATCCTTTCTCCATTAAGGGGGGAGTTGAAAATAATTATATTATTTTGTATTAATGGAGAAAAGGTTACACAAGTTGTAACGTATCTCCTTAATTTAGAATTTGTTCCTAGAGTTTAGGGGTTTGGTTGCAACTTCCTAATTTCTAGTATTGTACTTAATGATGTAATCTTTCATTCATGAATATAGAGTGTAGCCGAGAGTGATCTCTCAGTTCTGAGTGTAGTCTCCAGGTGCAGTACTCACTTGTGAGCTACAACTCCTTTTTTTTCAATTCTGTGTATATTTTATCTTTTCATGTTCATCAAATTATAAAAGATTTCAAAATCTGCAATCAAGATAAAGATAAAGATGACCATTTTCCAGGCATGCATAAAATTTCACCAGCAAAATACAGAAAACAAACTTTCCTGCTGTCAACGCTCTTTGTCAAAATAATTAAAACAGAAACCAGAGTTGTAGAAACCTTCAAAATTTATAAGTATTTCAAATTTGAAATTCCTACACTGCATGGAAGCTTATTTTAAACTCGTAAAACTGAACAATAGTAAGAGGAATATGCACCAAAGATGGCAAAATTAAAATATGCAAAGCCTTAGTTAGAATTTAAACATATCCATTTCCTGTGTTTCCATGGCCATTGCAAAGCTAACAGCAGAATAACTTTCACTGCTTTTTTATTGATTTCTGTTTACAAATACATCTACATTTCCACTGTGGTCTGTGAAAGAGCGTGGAGAAGCAAAAAGGAATGCTGTCTGACAGTTAGTACTGTGGCTAATGCACGAAAAGAGCAAATAGAGATTGTTATTATTCAACATGTCAGTTTACTCATACCACTCTGTACTTGGCTTGTGATGCATTTATATGTGTCTTAAATGTAAATTTCTGTGCTTGTATGCAATTTTAGATCACTGTCCGTAAATATTATGATAACATTTGCTTGGCAATCATTTATCTATTGTTAGCATTTTCATGTAGATTTGGTAATTGGGGTTGTTTGGGGGTGATAGGTTAATTTTCAACCTAGGTTCACCCTGTTAGTAACATGATGTTCTATAATGTTTTGATAAATATTGCTGTAATAGCTTTGTGACTATGAATATTGATGTATTGGTTTTGAGTTTTGTAAATTTTTAAGTATCTGTGAGCTAACCTTTACTCAGCAATCTCACTGGCCCTCAGATTGAGAGATGCTGATTTCTTTCCTCAGAAAAAGAGACTTTTGATAGATTTGAACTCACCCATGCAACTGCAAGGTATAACCTCTGAATTGCTTGATTTCTAAAACTGGTATGGATACATTGATAATGTGATGACAAAGGTATAATGCTTGAGTACTAAGTTTGCGAGTGCTGAAGAATGATACAGAGTAAAAGTTAAAACTCTCAGCACAGAATGTTCGAGATCCAACCACTAGGTGTTAGTGTTTGTCGACAAAAATGCCAGCAGGCAAGGGTTTTATGGTGGTAGATTTGTGTGGAATTGGGTAATATGGATGAAGATGGTTTTCTGCTATTAGGGTTAGGCTTGTCTTGTGGGATTGAGATATATGGAATTTTTTATTTTCAGCGCGTATCTGACATCTTGTGTTTTTGTTGTTTCTGAGTTCTGAAATTGTTCTAAATGAAAAGAAAACCTTCATCACTTTTTCCAGCATAAGTCAATTTTAGTGATTTCGACTTATTTTAAAAATTTGCCCACAGCTCGAGAGAAAACTGTGGTACAAATAAATACAGGCCAGTTTGTCAATAGAGATCTTAAGCGAAGAATATATGGGATGTGTGCTTCACTATTTCTGTAATGGTATTAGTTGCTTAGTGAATCAGACATAATATCATCCATGCTTATTTTGCTTATTTTGGTGTTGATGTATTCCCCCTCTGGACTTCATTATAAAATGTATTGTATATTATTCAGTTGCATTGTTAATTTTTTTGATGCAACTTTCTGCCTTCCTTCAATTAATATGAGTTGAAATATATTTATTACATCCGGAGGTCTAGCATTTCTTGGCCGACCGCATTGCTGAGTTCATTATGATGCCGCCTTCTGTATTACCTTGGATCATGGAGGTGAGTGGGCTGTCAGACATCTGAGTTTATATGAGGATTGGTGATGGGATATTCTTCATACCAGTCTCTAGATACGAGGATAGGCAATGCCTTTTCACACCTGTATTGATATGACCAGTGTTGAAAAAGACATGCAAAGTGTTTGTTTTGGGTTTTTCTGTTTGTGTTTCACTCTCATTATCACCTGCCCTCAGTAGCCACTGATATTTGGAAATACAAGTTGGTCGTTGAAAAAAATTGTTATTTTTTAGTTAAATAAATTGCTATTTTTTTAATTAAATTGCTACAAGTTTGTAAATTAAATAGTTGATAAACCAGACATAATATAAAGCATTTATCATTTTTAACTGGCAAATGCAAACAATCACTTTACATTTACTTTTGTAATGCTTTTCCTTATATACATAATGACTGGTGCAAAATAATGCTATTCAATTATGACGCATGACACATTAGTTGCAACGGAAATGTGGGAAACGGAAATGTGGGAAACAGAATATGAGCACTAAAGGAATTATTATATGTGCTTTCACAACTTTATAATTATTATATGTGCTTTCACAACTTTTAGGATATGGTGTAAAAGGATGAAATATGAATTATATAAATTTTATTGATAGTAAATGGTTTCATTTAAAAAAAAAAAGTGTTTTATTTATATTGATATTTTATTTTTCGCTAAAACATAATGTATATTTATGTTTAAAATATAAGGTATATATTTGTGTTAAGCCTTGGCCGGTATGTAACGATGGATTTTGAAATAAATTTATACAATCATAGATGGTAGATGGATCCATCATTCATTTTCCAAACTTTTAATGCTTATATATATATATATATATATATATATATATATATGTAACAATGAAGCTTTAAAATAACGAGGCCAATCATTAGGCCATGCTTTAAGGGTCTTTAACATTTTTTTTTTTTTGAGTCATTTCCTCTAATGTGAGTTTTTTTTCTATTTCAAAATAAAAGGAAATACTTTTTTTTTTTTATAAATTTAATATATGTCAAAAAATTATATAAAAAATAATAATTAATTTATGAAAAACAAATATATATTTAGAATTTGCACACAAATCTAAATTTGTGTCCAAATAATTAGTAATGAATGACAGAGCATAGAGTATATGTAGAATCATGATTGAAATTCAAGATATTGTAAAAATGGGTGGATTTTGTGTGCAAATAATTATTACCGAATGCATAGAGCATAGAGTATATGTAGAATCATGGTTGAAACTCAAGATATTGTAAAAATGGGTGTGTCTTTGATTTATCCACACGTAACTAATAGTTTTGTGGAATTTGAACCTAAAACCAAAGCAACCACCTCATCCACTATGGAATTAACAAAGGTGTTTTTGTTAAATATTTTTTGAAATTAATAATTTGTGCGCATTAATAAAGCAAACTTCCATGTTATACAATGCACATGTTTTAAATTAATGTGCATGTTCTATTTTTTAATCTTTCTATTTGTTTCTCCCTCTCTCTATCTCTCTCTCCATCCTTCCACCCATTCACTTTGCGGCTCTCTTCACTTACTTCCTCTCTCTAAACTCGAGTCTCCTCTCCTAGATCGAGTTCTCTTTCCCCTTCGCTAAGCCCCCTTTTTCTCTCCGTAGCTTCCATTCCTTTGTCTCTTTCCCTATCCCTATCTTCCTCTCACTATCGTTATGTTTCCTCCCTCCTCTCTCTCTCTCTACCCTTTCTATTTTTACCTCTCTTTCGCCCCCCCCCCCCCCCCCCAACTGTCCACCCCATCTTCCCTCTTCATCCTTTTCTCTCTCAATATCTCGTATCTCTCTCTCGCTATGCCCAACTCCTATATCCCTCTCTCTCCTTTGCTAAGCGCCCATGTTCTCTTCCCCAACCCCCCACTCTCCTACTTTTTATTCTCGTAAAGTGAAATAGCATGCTTTTTCCCCTAAAAATTATGGAAATTCTAGCAAAATTTTGGTAAAATTCAGAAAGCAGAAACGAGCTCCAAAAATAAAAGAAAAGAGGAGATCAACGCCTTAGAAATAAACTACTTGGTGGGGAAGTAACCTCTAATACATTACATAAATGAACAATTCTTGGATGATACAAATGACCAATACCACCACCTATATATAGGGGTCCATGGGGTCACAATATAATTTAGCCGACCTAATAATAATAATATAAGGGCACAATAATAACAATATTGGGGTTACAAGGGTACAACAATAACAATAAGGGGGTTATACTAACAAAAATAAGGGACTATACTACTAACATAAAGTGGACCCAACAAGCCCCTCTCTTTCAAAAAAAGTGTTGTTCTCAACGCTTGAGTAGCTCTAGAAGGTTTTGTATAAATTCTTATCCTTCCATGTAGAATCTTTAGTGGGTAAGTTCTTCTATTTGATTAGATACTATGAAATTGATCAATTCTCACACTATCGAGTTTTTGTTTTCGTAATTGTTTGTGTTCCGTGATAATTCTTCTCTCATCAAGTTCCCCAATATTGTTTGAGCCGGAAGT
Source organism: Pinus albicaulis (assembly GCA_034641835.2). Lineage (NCBI taxonomy): Eukaryota > Viridiplantae > Streptophyta > Pinopsida > Pinales > Pinaceae > Pinus > Pinus albicaulis. Next base: position 724,375,221 of record CM076581.1, read on the forward strand.
TTATCCCCTATAACCTTCTTTAAGCATGAAACATAGAAAACTAGCTTGCACTCGCAAAGAAGTGGGAAGCTCCAATTTGTATGCCATAGTACCAATCTTTTTGCAACACCTTGTAAGGACCATAATACTTTGGCGATAATTTATTATCTTTCTTAGCTTGTTTGAGAGACATTTGTTTGTATGGTTGTAGCTATAAAAATACCTAGTCTCTTACATCAAAACTTCTTTTCGCCGTGATGTTGATTTGCTTGTTGTTTCATTCGATTTTGTGCCAAATTTAGGTTATCTTTTAAGGTTGGAGAACTTCGATGCTTGATGTGATTTTCCTATCATGAACCTTAGATTTTTCTCATAAGGAAGACGTGATGGACTATGGATGATATCCATGAAGTGCCATAAATGGGGTCATTTTTAATGCAACAGGGAAGGAAGTGTTATACTACCATTCAACGAGACGTAACCACTTGACCAATTCGTGTTTGCTTATCGTATACAACACAACGAAGATATCCTTCAAAAATTTATCTACTATCTCGCCTTGACCATCGAATTGAGGATGATAAGATGAGCTATGAGCTAGTTGAGTACCCAAACAAGAAAATAATTCTCGTTAAAAAATTTTCAAACGTAAAATGGACTGGCCATTTACAATAATCCTTTGGGTTTCCATGTAGCTTTTGAAATGTTTCCATAAATGCCGTAGCAACCGTACTTGCTCTAAATGGATGAGATAATGCACAAAAGTGTGCATACTTGCAAGTCTATCAACTACCACCATGATGACACTCTTTCCTTTGGACTTAGGTAAAGTTGTGATAAAATTCATTGAAATCTCCTCCTAACATTGACTTGGAATGGATAAAGGCTAGAAGACCCTGGGGTCTTAATTGTCTCAACTTTATTTTGTTGGCAAACCGAACATTTCGCCACAAACTTTTGAATATTAGATTTAAGGCCATTCCAAAAAATTTCTTTCTTAAACCCGTGGTAAGTTTTTAAAATCTCGAATGTCCTCCAAAAGAAGTGTGCAATTCCAAAAGAATTTTTTGTTTTAGTTGGGAATTCTTACAAATATATAAGCAAATTTTGTATCGTAAGGAATCATTTTTCCAACTAAATGGATCAAATGTACTAGGATTTTGCCGCAACTTTTGGATGAGTGTCCACACTTCTTCGTCCTTCTTTCATTTATCCCTTGCTTTGCTATCCAATATAGTTGATAATAGAAATGCCACAAAGAAATGCTTCCAATTCCTCTTCATCCTTTTCTTGAGAGTGCATTCCGCAACATCTAGCCTTTTTTGTAGATGATTTCAAAGTCATAACCAACATCTTTGTGACCCATTTTTGTTGTTTTTCTTCCGAAAATAGTCTTTGTTCCAAAAAGTGTTTAAGACTATCATGATTAGTTTTACCTTGAAGTGTCTTCCCATTAGAGAAGGTCGCAATTTCTTTAGTGCATGTGTATTCCCAAGATTTCTTTCTCTCATAAATAGCTTTTTGCAAATACTTTTCTTTGATTGGACGACTTTCAAAAGCAATGGGTCGTCTTTCTTGCATTAAAACAACATCAATTCCATGTCCAGAGGCATCACATTCCACAATAGAGGTTTTTGTGAAGTCCGACGTAGCTAAGGCCGGTGCCGTGCACATTGTCTCTTTAAGATGTTTAAAGGCCTTAATTTTTAGAGTCCAAGAAAATGCATCTTTCTTCAATAATGTTGTTAGATGTGTTGTTATTTTCCATAATTCTTAACAAACTTGCAATAATACCTTGTTAACTCGAGAAATTCTTGCCATCGCTTTATGGTTGTGTGAAATTTCCATTCTTTAATGGCTTTAATTTTGTTAGGATCTACTTTAACACCCTCGTGAGATACAATATGACTCATATATTCCACCTCTTGTACTCTAAAGAAACATTCGATGTTTTTGCATATAGTTTTTTCTCTTCCAAAGTTTGAGCACCCTAGCAATGATGTTGAACATGATCCTTTCAAGACTCGATGTAGATTAGTATGTCATCAAAAAATAATAGCACAAATTTTCTAAGGGTGGGTTTGAAAATGGAACCCTTGAAATGTAGAAGATGCATTGGTAAGGCCAAAAGACATGACCAAAAATTCATAACGACCTTTATGAGTTCGAAATGTTGTTTTCTGGTGAAAATGTGAAGGTGGGTTACACTTTTGCCCTTTTTTGAGAAAAAACTTTTTGCAAGTCAAAACAACTTTTCTCGTTTAGAATTTCATTTTGCGATAAAAATAAAAGTTGTCGTAAATTTTTATTAGTTTTTTATAACTTATTTTTGGAATTTTTTTATACACATTTGATATGTCAACTTAGCGTTTATTTGAGAGTGTGTTTTTTAACAATCAAATGATTCATAAGAAGTCATGTTAATACACACTCGTTGTATTCTTTGAAACTTTGTGTTTTTGAGAAACAAATTGTATTACAACAATCTAGACAGAAGTTTACTTTGCCACATATTTACAAAGCCAACGGATGCATACCATAATTACTAGAATTTTTTGAACTGATCCACTATGAAAAACCGCATATTTTGAATATGTTTTGCGACGCAAGAAATTTCTTAACATATAAGTTATAAAATAAAATCTAAAACTACCATTACAAATGATGCATCAATCTAATGCACCATAATTTTTTTAAATTTTTTTTACAGTATATTTTGGAAGATACATAATTATAATTTCAATAAATCATAATGACCTTTAGAAATTGTTTGCCCTCGTTTTATTACAAAATTAATTAAAATTAGTAAATATTTATGAAACTCCATAAAATTTATATTTCCCGAAAGTAGATTGAATTCTCGAAAATGCTTGTCTTGGTTCTCGACAAATAATTCGTAATGTTTCATGGAGTTTAACCGTCCAAAGTTGGAAATATGTATTTAGAACTTGGCTCTACGTAATTGCCGACGTGTTAGTTTGGTCGAAATCTTAAAAAAAGTTCTATGGAATTGTTTTTTTCAATTAACGTCCGTCAAGTTTAACGACATAAAAGTTCTACGAATTTTTACTCGACTTTCCGTTGGCCGGAAATACCACGAAGCCCCTCCAAAATATTTCGCGCAATATAAATTGCCGGAAAGCATTCATTATTTTTGCACATTTTCGCACATTTGGTTTGATTTTTACAAGGTCTTGGTTTGATTTTGCAAAGAATTGTTTTGGGTTTAAAGGGACTTTTCGAGGTAATTCAAATGACATTTTTGCAAATGATTATGTTTTGGGTTTAAGGACTTTTCTTGGAGGTACATTCAAAGGACATTACATTCAAAGGACATTTCTTGGAGGTATGATACATTTTTTAGATGTTTTTTGGGCTTAATTTTTTTTAAGATATGGATTTGGGTTTAATTTTTCTTGTTTTTGGAAGGTATGGATTTGAGCTGAATTTATTGTTTTTAGAAGTTTTGGGCTTAATTTTAAAAGGAAACTTTTTAGGCTTAATATTCAAAGGACATTTTTTTAAAGTATTTTTAAAGTGATATTTTTTTAGAGGTTTTTTTTGAAGTATTTTTTAAAGTGGTTTTTTTAAGAAGTTGGAATTAATTTTCAATGGACATTTATCGGAGGTATTTTGAACTCGACATTTTTTTAGAGTACGTGTTTTGGGTTGAAGTAAATATTTTATAATGATTTTTTAAAGCGAGTTTTTGTCTAACTTTTTAAAATGAATTTTTTTTTGTGGGACTTGAAAGGAAATATTTTGCTTCGTTTTATTTTTATAAGACATTTTTTTCTCGGATTTTTAAAGTAAGTGTTTTAGATTGAAGTATGTATTTTTTGCAAAATTTGAAAATGAGTTTGTTTTTTAAATTGAACTTTTGTGATGTTTTTTTTAATTGAGTTTTTGCTCCAAATTTTTGAAGGAATTTTTTTGAACTTCATACTCTATTAGCATGGGAAATTGAAGGAATTGTATGAGAAAATATGATCAAAAAAGAGACCTTGAGGAACGTAGAGAAGAGACGAGAAAATCTCGCAAAAGAAAGAGGAAAGAACTCTCAAATATTGAAGGGGAAAATCAACCTTAATTAGAAGTTGAAGCAAGTATGTAAATGTAAATATTATGAATTTGATATATTTAAAGTTTTCCTACCGTAAAATGTGAAGCTTAAATTTTATTTGATGAACTAATTTGAAAAATATTTTGCAATGTAAATGTAGAGAGATGTTCCTCAAAAACATTGATGATGAGATGCAAAATTTTGAAAGAGTGAAAGAAATATTAACCAATGATTGAAGATGGTGAAAATGTTGAAAGAAATTCAAGTGAAAAAATTGTTCAATATGTGTATATATATATATATATATATATATATATATATATGTTGAATACATGTACGTTCTATTGAAATTATACATGTTTATTAATTTAGTTATTTAGTATTTATAAACTTATTATGTACTATTCATTCGAATATGTATAGATGAAATTAATGTCGATGATGAGATGTTAGGAAAATATTGACACTCACACATATGGAGATAAAAGCGCTAACCATGCTATACGATATCGTGTTAATCGCATTTTTTATATGTATTTCATAAAGGAAAATGTGACACTTTTAAGCCCAAATGTTTAAAGGCCTCGTGACATTAAGGAAATTAAAAGAAGCGACAACTTTATCGGGTATTCGAAAATCAACCAAAGATTAAAAAAAAATGAAGGAAAATGTGATACAAAATATAAATAGTGTTATAAATTAAATTAGAATATCTAGACTAAAATGTTTCAGCTTGTAGGTAGAGAATACATATATGTTGGTTTCATCAAGTACTAAAGATAATCACTTGGTAAAATCTTTGCACAAGCATTAGAACGTCACGAAAAACTTTGCACAAACATCGAAATTTTGGATACGAATAGATGTAAATGATGAACTCGCTTGTTGGAGAGCTATTTTAGGCAACCATACAAAGATAGACTTGGAGAAAATGTTAAAAAACTAATATATGAATATTGGAAGAAAAACTACAGAGCCATTAACCGCAAAGCATGTGATGCGAAGAAGAATAACATGAAATCGCATGAAGAACATGAAAAAAATTTCTTGGAAAACCACTCGATATAGTTGTTCAACAAGTTCAAAGAAGAGAATCGTGAAATTCATGTCTCAATTAGTGCTTTTGTTCAACAAAAACCATGGTATGTAAAACCTATCATTGCATTTACACTTGTTGCTCGTCGTTATCATGTGGAATTTGAGTTATATTATGACAAATTCCTTAATTTTGGTATAACATTTTGGAAAGATTCACCCTCCTCCCGCCACTATCCGTGATTTCATATCTCAAATTCTATGTGAAAGACAAAGCGATGAACTATTTTACGAAAAGAAATGTGTTGGTGGTAAAAATGCGATGATTTCCAGGGAAATTTGATTAAATTTCAAAACAAATATCGTACCGATATAAATTTTCAATCATTGTCCAACATGAAACCGAAATGGAAGACAAATGAATATATCCATACATCGATCCAAGGTGCAAATAGTGCTAAAAAAGAATTGAATTGATGAAGAATAAATTTTGTGATAGACTTTTTTTGAGAAAGTTTGAGGCAAAATTTATTAATACACCAAGCATTCACATAGAGCTCGATGTCAAGGCTTGTAATTCAAAAAAAATTCCATGAAGTTTTTTCCACCAGGGACCATTTTGTCAAGAATTGATTTTGCGTAAAACTATGCATTTGTTTCACATAAAGAAATTCAGAGTGAATACTATCATTTTGAATTGGAAATCATGTTCGTCCATATTCTATATAGAGATGCTCAACAAAACATTAATCATATAGAAAGTAATCATGAAAATCGACATGTTATTAAATAATACTTACTTTTATATCGCTGATGATTGTACACATGATACATATTTTGTACAAAATCGTTTTGGAAATATTTATGACTCTTTGAAAGTCATGGAATAACATTCAAATGAACATTGGATATAGTCAGATGGATGCTATGTGTCACTTCAACCAAGTAAGTTCTATTCTTTTGGTTGTGTTGTCTTCATAAGAAACCCCGCATTAAACATTGTTGGAATTTTCGAGATCGGCCATGGAAAATGAGAACATGATCTGCAAAGATGCATAAAACTAACACTTCGAAGATATCAAATGAACTCCTTGGTAAGCCGACTTGTGGACGCTAAAGAAGTTGTTCAATGGTTCATCAACAAGCCTATAAGCCATGAGACTAACCGATCAAGGGAAGTGCGAAGGTACATTGAATTTAATTTTTATTGGATATCTAATTTTAAACAATGAACATTTATCAAAATGATTATTCGATGGTATTTTGATATCATATTTACATTCTTCTTTGAATTTTCCATATAAAGATTTTTTTGGCATATTAGGATCGAAGATGTAGATAGACTAATTGGAAATGACGTTGAAACAATAAAATAGACTCGAAAATTGCATTCAATTAAAAACAAAGTTGTCCGTAAATGTTTTTGCATTGGATAAAAGAGATTATTCTTGTTTTTGTCATGTTTGCATAGACAACATAGAATCCAATGACGTTTGTGAAAACAAAAATGTATATAAAAGATTGGAAACATACAGAGCTAAATACAAAGGGAAAAATGTCCGTTGCAATGTTTGAAGAAATGCAATCGTAGGAGACTACAATATCATCCGATGGTGATCACTTCGATCTTGTTAGAGAAGGTAAACATTTGAATTAGCTTTTAAATGATAAAAATCTAGAAATAAATTTAAATACATAAGTTTGTTAAGTTTGTTTTATTGTGCGTGAGATGCTTTTGTTGTAATTGCACCACCTAACAACGATGAAAATGTGAAGTATTATTTGATGCGTTGCAATCGAACAAAAATGAAATTATTAGAAAACTATAATGATCACGAGTTTCAATATGAAAGAGGATCTATTATACCGAAATGTTACTTTTCAAGAAAACTAATCAAAGTGGGGATTTTGTTTACTTTGAAGACTATGAACCTCGATGTCATAAGTTGTCAATATAGTCACTTGGTGTGTGCAATACGCATAAATTTGATAGAGGTTCAATCAAAGAAAAAAACGAAAATTAAGAAAATGGAAAATGCCAAAATCCGATCATGAATGAATCATTGAAGATGGTATTCCATTGGAATGTTGTTGATTGAATTGTCCAACAATTTCTTCTCTTTGGATTCATGTTTTAGAAATTCCAGAACTCAACTAAAAATTGAGTTGCTTTGTTTTGTTATTTGTGCAAGTGTTTGCACATGTACAAATTGTTTTGGTACATGCACACTAGTATCAATTGAAAGTAGGGCATTTCTATACATGCATCGATGAAAAATGTTGCATGTATTGGATATATATATATATAATGCAATTAACTGCTCAAGTAGTTTTTCTATGTGCATTGATGAAAAATGTTGCACGTATTGGATATATACATAGACCGAATGTGACCAGCCTTTTTCATGGGCTTTTCTCGTATAAAATATCCACAATGTAAATAAATCATACATAGTATAGTTTTGTATGAAGATTCCTTTCGAGACAAGAGACTCTGAGCACTTCTCCGACTTTTGTCAGGATTTGACCCACATCTCTATTCCCGATAGAAAATAGTACCAAATTTGTTTGTCCAATGGTCGATATGTTCTAGGAAATTAACCGTAAAGTAGCTTTTCTATGTGCATCGATGAAAAATGTTGCACGTATTAGATATATATATATGTTCTAGAATGCAATTAATTGCTCAGCCAGTTTTCCCATGTGCATTGATGAAAAATGTTTCACGTACCGAATATATATGTTCTAGAATGCAATTAACCGAAAGTAGCTAAATTCTATACATATCGATGAAAAGTAGCTAAATTTACCGGCATTGATGAAATTTTTTTGAAATACCTGATATATATGTTCTAGAAAGAAATTAACTATTCAAATAGCTTTTAAAATGTTGCACGTACCGGATATATGTTCTAATAGAATTAACCTGAAGTAGCTTATATACATGCATTGATGAAAATGTTGCACGTACTAAATATAGATACATTATAGATTTCATTTTAAAAAATTTTATGATTTTTTTCAACACATATAACAAGACCTAGAATCTTAATAGATTATATATATATATATATATATATATATATATATATATATATATATACCGAAATTCAATTGTTTTAACATATATATTGAGACGTGTAAAATCATTTCTACATGTACATATATTCATGTGATTTTTTTTTGTTTGTTTGGAAAACGACAACTTGAATTTTGAAAACAAACATAATATCATAATCGATGCTAAAATGTAGTTCAACCTTCCAAAACTTGAGTTCTAAAAACTTTTGATTATATCACAACATTACTTTGCATGCCATGCCAATTGTATGTCAACTATCCAATAAAAACATTTAACATTATATCACATGCCAAATGTAGTTTCGACCATCCAAAACTTAAGTTTTAAAAACAAAACAAATTATAACACAAACATTACTTCACATGCCAAATGTAGTTCAACTATCCAAAACTTGAGTTATAAAAAAAAACATTATAGATCACAAGTATCAAAATTTTTTAAAAAACAAAACATTATAGATCACAAGCATCAAAACTCGAGTTTTAAAAACAAAACATTATAGATCACAAGTATCAAGTATCAAGTAACATAATTTAACATGCCAAATGTAGTTCAATCATAACACTTTAAAAACGAAAAAAATTATTTTTAACACAACATTACTTCACATCACATGCCAAATGTAGTTCAACCATCCAAAACTCGAGTTTTAAAAACAAAAAAATTATATATAACATCGTAACATTACTTCACATGCTAAATGTAGTTCAACCATCCAAAACTTAGGTTTTAAAAACATTATATAACACATTCTACATGTACCAAAATGTAGTTCACATAAAAAATGTCCAAAATCAGATCTCACAAGTATCAAGTATCAAGTTATATATGACTCCATCTAGATAATATATAAAAAGGTAAATTTAAGACTAGAAATCTATTGAAAATATAATGTTGCACATGTGCATGTGCATCATCCATCAAATTGTGCATTTGCATCATCCATCAAATACAGATGGATGTACTCCGTCTTTCCTGGGAAAGAAATTTCGAATCCACGAGCTATCCCGTGAAGCAATGGGAACCTGTACACAATGTGTACAAACATTAAAATTTGATGTTTTAAAATTGAGTGAGAATATATAAAACTTCATGTAAAACAAAATAGAAGAAAAAATCATGAAATACCTCATGAGGTTCCATCTCCATTTGTTGCTCGTCTCCGTTACAACTTCCCCCATGGGAACATTCCAACAATAAACTCAAAGGATTATAATATATATATATATATATATTAAAAATTTTCAAATGAAATTGCATATATAAACTTATTTTCAATAATATTAAAAAAAGTTAGACAACTTGTTAAAATGGTTAAAATGGTGTGGATGTTCCTATCGCCATTTCTAGAGTCCGTGGAGAAAATAAATCCTCTATAGAAACCTAAAATTCAAAAAATATTTAAAAGTATAAAATAACTCAAGATCAAGATCTCAATTTATAATAAAACTTTTAAACTTCAATTTATAAATTATAACTTAAAAACATATATATTTAAGTGAAAAATTGAATACTTCTACAGTGGATTTGGCACATCTCCTAAGAGAGGCTCTAAAAGAAAATCTCCAAAACCTAAAATTCAAAAATTTAAAATAATTGAAAATATCTAGATCCTCAATTTATAATAAAAACTTTTAAGTTTCAATTTATAACTTTTAATTTAAAAACATATATATTTTAAGTGAAAAATTGAATACTTAGCGTATTTGCACATCTCCTAAGAGTGGTTCGTAAAGAAAATCTCTCGACCTTTACGTACTCGCCTTTAGAACTTATAGAAGTTAACACTACTTGGCCCTTATAGACTTTCATTTTTAATTATAGTAGTTAACTCTTACCGTACGTACTAAAACTTATGGAAGTTCAAAATCCTATGAGATTTCGAAAAAGAATTTTTAGGTTCAATTTTAGGCCTTAAAGTTTAGAGAAATGAAATACATGGTTTGGTAAAATTATTTTATGCACTTACAAAAAAACATGCTTTAAAGTTAATGGGAGAAAGCCAATATGACATGTTTTAAAAACTTTTCTTAAAGAATTTATGGGAGAAATAACAGACAAAATACGCTTTGTCTTAAAGTGGTTGAGGTTTATGGATATTAAAATGATGAACTTCTATTTAGATTTGTTACAGAGATTGGATCAGAGGCACATCGGATATGTCACCTTTGAGAAAAGATGAGATTCAGAGGCTACCTCGCCCTTTGCTGCATCGTTTTTTAGAACTTGTAAAAGTTAACACTCAATGGACACTAAAATCCTATGGAAGTTCAAAATTTATGAAAGTTCACTACCAGTTCAATTTTTAGGCTTAAAGCTTGAGAGAAATCACATTTACATGGTTTGTAAAAATTATTTTTATGCACTTACAAAAACATGCTTTAAAGTTAATGGAAGAAAGCCAACATGACATGTATGCTTTAAAACTTTTTCCCAAGAATTTATGGGAGCAATGACACATGGAAGACAGCTTGCCTTAAAGTGGTTATGTAAGGTTTATGGATATCAAAATGAAGAACTTAATTTAGATCTATTCCAGAGATTTACCGTAGGGGTATTTATTGATATATCACCTTTCATAAAAGATGAGATCCCGTAGGCTACTCGGCCCTTTATAGGCTCGCCTATAAAACTTGTAGAAGTTAACACTCCCCTCGTCCCAATTATACCCTATGAAGTGTGGTAGAGGACCCGTGGAATCACTCACACTACTTTACGTAGACATATGTAGTACTAAGTTCAAAAATATGGTCATATTATTGGATATCTTTCCCAAGAGCCCAAAATGTACTCCTTAAGTATATGGGGTCTATATAACCATCTACAAAAACAAGTGATTCTTTCCAAGCTAAGGATACGATGAGCCATGTGTATACGCACATTATCTAGAAACCATAGGGCCAAAATAAAATGGTACTGGTTTGAAGAAAAAATAGCACCAAGAAGCTTTGAAGGAGGGGAATAAGAACCGGAAATAGGAGGATAAGAATAAAATAACTACCACAAATCCATGTACAGAAAGGGTAGTAGAAATAATTCTAACCATTGCAACATTGATGGTCACATTAACGAGAATTAATGGATGTTTGAAAAGTGTTATATTATTTATGTGAAAACCCCCATGCACTATATATTTTTCAAATAATAGTGGTGGGAATAAAATGGGTGGAAAGGACCCCCACTTTAGGGTTTCGTATAGACGAAAAATCCCCCCACAATGTGTTCGTGTGTAGTGCCCCAAAAAACGTTTTTAGAAAAAATGAGCATAGTTTTAGAGATATATAAGTCCAAAAATCGAATAGTTGTTCATGAACAAATATCAGATGGATCACCATGGATATATCCGCTACATTAAAAGAGATTTTTCAAGAAGGATGTCCACTTAAGTTTGAAAATAGGAAAATATCACAATAATATGTTAATGTTCATGTGTTTTACATTGCATATTTTTCATTTTATCAAGAATCCATTTGAAACAATTAACTATATTCTTGGTTAAACCTATGTTTTGTATCAAATCACTTTTGGTTACACCCAGAAAACATTTATGGCTAATGTGTTTTTCAAAAATGTGATACACCCCATTAAAATGGGAGATATATCTTAATGATTCCTATGGTGTAATAAAATAGTTTCAAGTAGTTCAAAGATATAGATGCATAAATTCATTGAGTGCATAGCTTTGAGATATATAAGTCCAAAATGGAATAGTTGTTGGTGAACATATATCGCTGATCCCTATGGATATATCTATTTCATTAAAGGGGATTTTTCTATAAGGATGTCCACTAAGTTGGAAAGAATGGAAAATATCACAATATTATGTTAATGCATGTGTTTTACATTGAATATTTTTCATTTTATTAAGAATCAATTTGAAATGGTATTAACTATATAAGGTTAAAACCTATGTTTTGTATCAAATTACTTTGGTTTCAATGGGAAACTTTTATGCATAATGTGTTTTTCTCAAAATGGATAGACCCCATTAAAATGGGAGATATATCGAAATGATTCCTGTGGTGTAATAAAATAGTTTCAAGTAGCTTAAAAATATAGATGCATAAATTCAATGAGCATAGTTTTGAGATATAAAAGTCCAAATGGAAGAGTTGTCAGAACAAATATCGTTAGATTACTATGGATATATCTCATTTACTAAAAGAGATTTTTCTAGAAGGATGTCCACTAAGTTGGAAAGAAGGGAAAATATCAAAATTATATGTTAATGCATGTGTTTTACATTGAATATTTTTCATTTTATTAAGAATCTATTTGAAGCAATTAAATATATAAGGTTAAAACCTATGTTTTGTATCAAATTACTTTTTGGTTTCAATGGGAAACTTTTATGGCTAATGTGTTTTTCGAAATGTGATAGGACCCCATCAAAATGGGGAGATATATCGAAATGTTTCCTATGTAGGAAATAAAATAGTTTCAAGTAGTTTAAAAATATAGATGCATAAATTCAATGAGCATAGTTTTGAGATATAAAAGTCCAAAATGTGGAAGAGTTATTTGTGAACAAATATTAGTGGATCACTATGGATATATTTGCTTCATTAAAAGGGATTTTTTCTAGAAGGATGTCCACTAAGTTGGAAAGAAGGGAAAATGTCAGTCAAATTATATGTTAATGTTCATGTGTTTTACATTGAATATTTTTCATTTTATTAAAAAATCTATTTGAAACAATTAACTATATAAGGTTAAAACCTATGTTTTGTATCAAATTACTTTTGGTTTCAATGGGAAACTTTTATGGCTAATGTGTTTTTCTTGAAATGTGATAGACCCCATTAAAATGGGAGATATACCTAAATGATTCCTATGGTGTAATAAAATAGTTTCAAGTAGTTTAAAAATAGATGCATAAATTCAATGAGCATAGTTTTGAGATATAAAAGTCCAAAATGGAAGAGTTGTTGGTGAACAAATGCGGATCACTATGGATATGTTTGCTTCATTAAAAGGCATTTTTATAGAAGGATGTCCACTAAGCTTGAAAGAAGGGAAAATATCACAATTATATGTTAATGCATGTGTTTTACATTGAATAATTTTCATTTTATTAAGAATCTATTTGAAACAATTGCCTATATAAGGTTAAAACCTATGTTTTGTATCAAATCACTTTTGGTTTCAATGGGAAACTTTTATGGCTAATGTGTTTTTTCTCAAAATGTGATGTAATCTCTATTAAAATGGGAGATATATCAAAATGATTCTGTATGAATTAAAATATTGAGTAGTTTAAAGATATAGATGCATAAATTCAATGAGCATAGTTTTGAGATATATAAGTCCAAAATGAAATAGTTGTTGGTGAAAAAATATCAGATCACCATGATATATCTGCCTATTAAAAGGGAATTTTTCTAGAAGGATGTCCACTAAGTTGGAAAGAAGGGAAAAATATCACAATTCTATGTTAATGTGCATGTGTTTTACATTGAATATTTTTCATTTTATTAAAATATATTTGAGACAATTAACTATATAAGGTTAAAAACCTATGTTTTGTACTAAATTACTTTTGGTTTCAATGGAAACTTTTTATGGCTAATGTGTTTTTCTCGAAATGTGATCGACCTCATTTTACCCATTAAAATGAGATATATATCGAAATGATTCCTATGGTGTAATAAAATAGTTTCAAGTAGTTTAAAATATAGATGCATAAATTCAATAAGCATAGTTTTGAGATATAAAAGTCCAAAATGGAATATCATGTTTGTTTGTAAACAAATATCGTTAGATCACTATGGATATATCTCGGCTTCATTAATAGGGATTTTCTAGAAGGGTGTCTCACTAAGTTTGAAATAAGGGAAAGTATCATAAATTATATGTTAATGCATGTGCTACATTGAATATTTTTCATTTTAATAAGAATCTATTTGTAAACAATTACCTATATAAGGTTAAACCTATGTTTTGTATCAAATCACTTTTGGTTTCAATGGGAAACTTTTATGGCTAATGTGTTTTTTCTAAATGTGATGTACCCCATTAAAATGGGAGATATATCAATGATTCCTATGGTGTAATAAAATAGGTTGAGTAGTTTAAAGATATAGATGCATAAATTCAATGAGTATAGTTTTGAGATATATAAGTCCAAAATGGAATAGTTGTTGGTGAACAAATACGTAGATCACTATGGATATATTTGCTTCATTAAAAGGGATATTTCTAGAAGGATGAACTAATTTGGAAAGAAGGAAAAATATCACAATTATATGTCAATGTGCATGTGTTTTACATTGAATATTTGTCATTTTATTAAGAATCTATTTGAAACAATTAAATATATAAGGTTAAAACCTATGTTTTGTATCAAATTAATTTTTGTTTCAATGGGAAACTTTTACGAAGTTAATGTGTTTTTTTCTCTAAATGATGTTAGACCCTAATAAAATGGGAGATATATCGAAAGAATGTCTTTTTAAGTGGATATTTGATGTAACACAACACTCCGTGTGGGTGTGGTGCTTGAACTATGTTATCCCCTAGCTTCCACTATAATATTTATTGGCACTGAGGATCTGGAACAAATATGAAGGGTGAAGTCCCGGGCCTGTAAATTTGGCCGTGGTTTTCCAATCAACTCTATATCGAGAAAATGTGGGATACCGTAGATTCAAAAGATGATTGACTTCAATAGGGAATCATACCGAACTCGAGAAATATACAAAATTTTTTGGTTGGATCACATCAACAACTTAAGGTCTAGTTTCAATTTCCTTACATTTCAAACGTATCTTTCGTGGAAAACTCGCTAAGCGGACAATTTATCTAAGAAGGGTCTGCAGATGGAGTTTTAAAGGTAAATACGAGTCTCTGGCTCAAATGGTATGGGAGCATCTGAATGGTAATTTTTAACCGAAGAGACATCTGTTGTCATATATTACCATAATTTTTGAGTTTTTGGGCGCTTGGAATTGGTTTTATGTTATATTTTTGCAAACTTTATCCCATGTTTACAAAGTCTTTTAATGAAATCAGAATTAGTAGGAACATAGTGACTCTTGAGTGCATCATGCGTGCATATGCTTATGTTCCCGGATTCCACTTCGGGGTAGATGTTGATATTTTTTTCCACACAAAGAACAGAAGCATTTGGTGTCTAGTTATATAATTTATGTACTTAAGAAGTTTTCCGTAGGGAAGGCATAATCTAATATTCTGTTTTTTACAAGGATTGTATGGCATTAAAAGTAACTATTTGATCTAGTACATTTATATAAACCAGGTATTTAAAAAAAAACCGAGGCACAAATGGACAATATATCAAGGGATTTTTACTATATGTTCAAAAATAAAAACTCCTCCACCAACCCCGCCACCAATAATGAATGCATGATATACTTTCGTGCTAGCCATCTTTAATAGTTCTTCTCATACGAGAGGAGGGGGGAGATCCTTGGCTTACTTATTCTTTCCTTCGTGTTAATATTTATATTCATATATATATCAATATATACAAAGTCCGGACTGTAAGTAAGGACCTTGGGCGTACTCGTAAGGCAGAAAGCTGCAAGAGTTCTAAATACTATGTGCATATATATAAATACAAAAAGTAGTCAAATTGAATTTAGCTATTGTAAATTATGCAGAATACAAGAAACCCGTATATGATTACATTGAGCTATAAGCGTAGATACATATAAATTCGCAGACATCCTGTATAGATACATCGATACATACCTAGAAAATTGCACGAATCACAACGAGGATGAAGCTGATTTGATACTTGAAGACGCGGTGGAAGATGCATACTAAATTTCGCGCATAAAAAAAAAATTAAATTAATATCAAATTAAAAAAAAATCAACAAAACAAAATTACAAAAAAAAGAGCAACCACAATCGCAAAATCAACAAAAATCAACAACAAAAAATTACTCTCATTGCCGCGGCACAACTTCAAATCAACAAAACTCCCCTCTTCGTCACTGCGCAACTCCAAATCAACAAAAATCACAAAGCGCAACAGAGAAAAAAAGCGCAATAGAGCAACAACAGCAAGAAACGAACAAGACACAAATGCGCGAGACATATGTGAACAAGAAACCTATAAAAGTTTGCGGGCCGACATATTTATAAAATACGAGTTTGGCCGAACTATTTTAAGAGTTCGGTCGAACTATTTTAAAAGTTCAGCCGAAATTTTGTTGCTGGTTTTCCCATCTTCGGCCAAAAATATGTTTGTCATTGTCGTTAGTACACCGTCAATGTAAACGATGGAAGGAGTTCGGTCGAAGTATTGAGAAAACAAGTTTTCCGCCCCTGATTCTCACAAAAGTGTTACCAAACTTCACATTTTTACCCTTCAGTCTTCATTCTAATTTGATGATATCCTGAACGAAGATCCAACTTGGTAAAATAAATTTCTCCATTTAATTCATCCAATAATTCATCAATTACAGGAATGTGAAATTTATCTTTAATAGTGAGCTTATTGAGCTCCCTATAATCCAAATACATGCACCATGATCCATCCTTCTTGTGAACCAATAATACTGGAGCAGAGAAAGAACTTTGACTAGGTTGAATTATACCAGCCTCTAACATTTCTGCAATCATACGTTCAATTTCGTTCTTTTGTACATAAGGATATCTATAAGGCTTGATGTTTGGAGGAACACTTCCTGGAATTAAATGAATAGCATAATCATGATCACGAATAGGTGGAAGTTCTTTGGGACTTTCAAAAACCTTGTAATGATTATCCAAGACTTTTTGCAGATCTGTAGAAATAGAAGATTTTGATGTTGGAACTTCTAGTGAGCATAATTGTGCAATTACACCTCGTTTTTATTTCTTCAAAATATTTGTCATGACATTAGAGATTATTATCTTTCCCATCTTCCCTGCGATACCCTGTAATTCGAATTCCTTTCCTTCCGAAAAAAAATTCAAGAAAAGTTCTTGAAAATTAAAAGCTACTGTCCCTAAAGATTGCAACCATTGTACTCCTATTACAACATCAACACCTCCCATTGGAATGGAAAGCATTGGAATATTCAATACATATTCCCCCATGGTTAGCTTGATATTATGGAATTTTCCAGAGAAATTTATAATCCCTCCATTTGCAACCATCACTTGACATTCTAGTGTTTGGTATAGGAAGCAATTCAATTCCTTGGCTACTTTGCAATGAATAAAATTATGGGTACTACCCGAATCAATCAACACTATTATCTTTTTCTTCTTGATATGTCCTTCTATCTTGAGAGTTTAAGGAGTGGTAATTCCTGCCAATGCATTACACGATATGGTCAGACTCATTTCTTCTTCTTATAGGGTTGGTTCCTGGTGTATATCCTCTTGTTTTCAAGTTTCTTGTTCATTTTCTTCCTCCTCGTCACAATCTATGTAAAATAATTTCTTCTCAGCACAATTATGACCTTGAGTGTATTTTTTATCACAACTGTAGCAAAGCCCTTTTGCTCTTTTTTCTTCCAATTGTTGTGGTGTCAACCTTGTAGGTTGTGGAAGCCTAGGAGTAGAAACACTTCCGTCTTTATAGATGTGAGTGGTAAGCTTCCTTGTCGCCATAATTTTACATTCAATTTTTCTTGCCAACCTGAAAGCCTTCTCCAGTGAATCAGGTTCCCAAATGCGAACCTCATGTTGGATGTTATCCTTTAAAATCCCTATGAAGACATCAATCCCGTGTTCCTCTGGAATATCAGTTACCCTTATATTCAATTTTTGGAAGTCCTCAATGTGCTCCACCACTGAACCCTTTTGTTTGAGATATATCAATTGGCTAAAGAAGGCGTTGCTCTTTGTATCCTCATAATGTGCTATCATTTCCTCCATAACAATTGACCAAGTGATAATTTTTTTACGGGAGCAAAGCCAACGATACCATACAAATGTATTTTGTTCTATATGTAAAGTTGCAATGTGTACCTTTTGTATGTTTTGCACATTATTGAGATCAAAATATTGCTTCATCTGTAGTATCCATGTTATGGGATCCTTGCCATAAAACTTACTCATATCCATGTTTGGAATATGGTGGTTCTTCCATCCAACATTAGAGTTTATGAAATCTTTATTAAAATTTATTTGGTTCTCATCGTGAGTTTCCTCTACTATCTTTTCACCATTACGAAACATTTCTTGTATCAACTTTTCCAAACCTTCGATGTCTACTTTTATATCATTCTTCATGTTTTCCATGTTTTCTCTCATTTTTTCATCGATCTTAGCTTCCATGTCATCCATCTTAGCTTCCATGGCAACTTCCATGCCATCCATCTTAGCTTCCACACCTTTCTTCAAACCATCCATCCTAGTTTCCACGTCTTTCTTCAAAACTTCCATTTAATTTTTTGTTTCTCTTTGTGATAGTGAAATTTGGTGCACTTGCTCTTATAATTTTGATATCTCATGTTGCATTTCTTCATCTTCATGAGTCATAGTAGAGCCTTCTGAAGGCTTAATGGGTGTAGAATTATTTTTTGGGGGCATTATAGAACCCAATACTGATATATATTTTTCAATATTCCCTTGGAATAAAGTCAAACTAATTTTTCAAACAAGACTTATGTAATTCGAAAAAAAATACACCTTTTTCTTGCTTTTGAGGAGCTCGATATTGAAACTGAATTATCTTTGTGATTTTGCATCTTCAATATTTGAAATTCAGTCCTGTAGCAGCCCTATGAATGTTCTTTCGAATGCCATAGATCTGACCTGATTTGGATTCTTCACGGAAAATTTATGCCCAATATCCCAAAATGACCTAATTATGGACTGGTTCAGTAAAGCGAACTTGTACGACATTCCACGTGTTATTGTTTCCTCCTTCGACTCTGAAATTGATATAAAGAAAACCACATTCTGTGTACTTGCGACCAATTTTTACAGAATTCCAATCCAATGCTCAGAGAGAGAGTTATGACGATTTTCCCACGGTCATATCTTTAAGATGAAATCTGGGAGCCCTAAATTCCACAGATCATATCTCCGAAAATATTGCGAACCAAGATATGAAATTTTTATACGAGGTTCCTCAAGCTTTCTGCTTTGCTCTATAAAAATTTCAGATTGTGAACCTTCGTATAAAAAAATTTATAGTGAAATTCCACGATGACCTGTTTAGGTGAAATTTATGAGCCTTAAAAAATCCCTAGCTTCCACAGATCAAATATCTGAAAATATTGTGAATCAAGATCTGAAATGTTTCCACGACATTCCCCAAGATTTCGGCTTCGCTCTGTAAAAATTTCAGCTTCTGAAACTTCGTAGAAAAAAAGTTATAGCGAAAATTTACCCTAGAATCCAAAGCTCTGATACCAAATGTTATGAAACTAGCTCCAAAAATAGAAGAAAAGAGAGATCAACACCTTAGAAATAATCCACTTCGAGGGGGAAACCTCCAATAAATTACATAAATGAACAATTCTTGGATGATACAAATGACAAAAACATCTTTCTATATATAGGGGTCCATGGGGTCACAATATAATCCTAACTGACCTAACAATAATAATGTAAGGGCACAATAATAACAATATTGGGGTTACAAGGGTAATACAATAACAATAAGGGGGTTATACTAACAACAATAAGGGACTATACTACCAATATAGGGACCTAACGATAATTCGGCAGGAATTTTTGTAAATCTAAGTTATACCTGTTAAACTTCAAGATTTTGGGTGCCCCAGATGTTTTTGATGGTGATGAATCCATTTCCACCATCAAAACCATGATTCAAGCACTACTACTACTATATTTTTTGATTTTGTTTGCCCCGATTCTAGCCACATTTGATTATTCGGGAAATTCCTCTGGCTTCGTAGACTTGTCATTTTTTATTTCCCTATCCCTTTCTCTCTCTTAGTCTTCCAGTGTTTCCCTCTCTCACCCTTTCCCTATCCCTTCCTTTTTCTCTAGAACTATTACTATATTTCTATCTCTCACACCCTTTCCCTATTCCCTTCTCTCTCTCTCTCTCTCCCCCCCATTGTATATCTCCCTCCTAAATCCCTCTTTCTCTGCGTCCCTTGTATCTCTCCTTCTTTACCCCTCTCTTACTCTCCCCCCTTTTTCTCTCTCTTCCTATTTGTCCCCCTACGCCTCCGCCCCCCCGCCCGCCCCCCCCCCGCCCCCTCTCTCTCTCTATTTCTCCTCCTAAGCACCCCCTCTCTCAACCCCTTTTGATCTCCCCCTTATTCTTCTCCCTATATCCATCTATATCTCCCTTTCCCTATTCTCTCATCCCTCTCTCTCTTTGATTTAAGGAATTCCACACATGGTATAATTTCTAAACTTAGATATGAGGCAGTAAGTTGGAATTCAAGTCGTGGAAAAGGGATTTTTGCAAGAGCAGAACGATTGTTAAGGATGTGATGGAGTGGAGAAAACTACGAGGGAAAAGTTTGTTAGAAATAAGGAACATATGGATAGGAGTCCATGAAGAGTTTTTGTTCCTTGGGAGTCTGATGCAGGTGAGTAGATATCAGGGTTGTGGGTGAGCCAAAAATGTAGAATGATGATGATGATGCAAGGGTTATAAAAGATATAGGAATGAAGACTTGTGATCAAAGAGTTGTTGATGAACCGTGTGTAAGGAGGAGTTTCCTAAAGAATTGACCAATTTAATGGTTCGTTACCCATTTACTTCGATGGATGGCTACTCTTTTATGTAGACATGAACAATGTTTATGTTGCATGTTCAATTTGAAGAAAATTTGAGAACATTAAAGAATGAAGAAGAACAAAGATCAAGAAAACCAAAGTTGAAGAGAAAAGACCGATAAAAGAAAATATGGAGAAGGGACTAGTTAAAGAGGGGACATGAAGTAAAAATTCCTATTGTAATGTTTAGTGAATAATATGATAATGTAGACTAATTATATAAGTATATGTAGGAATAAGATATGGAGAGATATGAGTGAAATTAGGGATAAATATGGGTTGAGGGAGTCATGGAGATATTATTGAGAAAGTATAGGAAATATTTGAGGAAGTAGTTGAATTAATTAGCTAATTGTGATACATTTGTTATGATCATCATATATTATATAAAGGGACCATTTGTGCTATATTTGTAACATGAGATGGATTGATAACATAATATCCCCTATGGGGACTTTGCAACATAATATCAACTCGTGTTCTTGTTTCAAAAATGAGTTTTTTTTTCTTTTTCTTTCTATTATGGTTGTGATGTCATCATTTTTTTTTAATGTAATTAAGGATCACATCCTTTGAGAGAATCGGTTTATGATCTGTATTTCCCCACCACATCATTAATGTTTCACAATTATGTGTATTTTTAATCGATAATCATTTTAATCTAATTAATTAATCATGTAGTTTGCATCATGTGACCATGAAAGTGTTAGCAGGTGTAAAAATTTCAATTCCAAAATTTTTCAATATTTCCTTAAGATGTTTGGATTAAGAGATGAATATACCTTTATGTGATTGACATGAAATCCTAAGAAGAATGCCAGTTCTCCTAGAATGGACATGTCAAGTTTTTTCTCCATTTTTTCTACAAACCTTTGACTCATTGTGTTGACATCACTTCCAATGATGATATAATCTACATAAGCAAAAATGATCAACAAAATTTCATCATTTGTTTTGATGTAAAGGTTGCTACCCACTACTCTTTTGAATCCTTGCTGCTATAAATATTTGTGAAGTTTTAAGTACCAGTTCTTGAGAGATTGATTGAGTCCATAAAGATCTTTCTTCAATTTACGTAGATAGTCTTAATTGTCTAACAATAGAAATCCCTTTGGTTTTTTAGAATATGCTTCTTCTAAATATCCATTTAGGAAAGTTGAATTGACGCCCATTCGAGAGACTTTGGATTGTTTAAAACATGAAAATTCCAAGAACATTATGATTTCTTCATGTCTGGAACTAGAGAAAACGTTTTTTCAAAATCAACACCTTTCACTTGTGTATACCACTTGCAACCCAATCTAGCTTTATTCCTCACTACTTGTCCCTCCTCATTAAGCTTGTTCCTAAAAACCCACATGATGCTAATTATAGTGTTATATTTTGGTCTAGGAACAAGTTTCTATGTTTCATTTTTCTCAATATAATTTAGCTCTTCCTCCATATAATTGACCCAATGCTTGTATTCTTTGGCTTGTCCAAAATTCATGGGTTCTATTTAATGGATGGTAATTCTGAACATATATGAATGGAGTCTTTGGATGTGGAAATTTTGTCTCCATTTTCTTCCTCTTCCTTTTTGTTGGAAATTGTAACTCGGTTTGGTCTTAATAACTAACAGAAGAAGACACTTTATTTAATAAAATAAAAATCAAATTGTAATTTGTCCACTTTGGACTTGTAAAAGAAAAAGAATTTTTTTTTTTTTTTGTAATTCTATTGACTGTCCAAGAAGCCAAGTCGGCCCTCCTAGTTGAATAGGTAGACTCTGATGAAGAGGTACCTCTTTGGTGTTGGGAGAAACACTATATATATTGACTAGTGTGATTTTCCATTTGGAAAAATTTTTGGTAGTCTTCTGTAGCAGTCGTCTGTGATAGAATGCAATCATCTGTGATGTCTTTTTGGAAAATGAATGCGAGATTTTGTGATGTATTTTTGAAGAGGAAATGTTTGCTTCTTTTATTTTTTCTAAATTGGAATGGGTGCTTATGTGATGCTTCTTTATGACAGAAAGTGAGCTTTTGTAATGGACCCCTATAATGAAACATAAGCACTTGCAGACCTATTTCTGTGATGACATACAAACTTTGTAATGCCTCTCTATGATGACATGTGAAGGATTCTATGGAAAAATATATGGACAAAACTAAGAAGGACACTATGAAAAGAAAATGTTTGACTTGTGGAAAGGTAGAATTGACACTTGGAACAATGGTTATATGACTTGGATTTCTCTTGATTCTATAAGGAAAGGATTGATGGGTTTTCTAAATTGGTAGGGTTTTGCGCTGGCTTGGAGCCTAATCTTTGGTGTTATCTGTCTCTTGTTTTTTTTTTCTTGCATTATAATGATAATTGCTTGATGAAGAAGAAGATTAATAAACTAGGAAAAATCATAATAATGCTCACAAGTAATTATCATGTTAAGGAACTCGTTTTTCACTGGAATTCCAACACTTTTCATGCTCTCTGTTAATCATATGATTTGAATATTTATTTTCTTGTTTCTTTTACTTTTGGGGAAATGCTACATTTATTCTTACATCTATGTTTTTTTGTAGTCTTTGTTGTAGTAATTGTAGCCCTTGCTTCTAAATACTTTGAAATGTTTCATTGAAGTAGGTCTACCTTAGGGTGCAATATTTCCACAAGTCAGAACACCCACTATCAATATACCATTGACTTCTTTAGTTTTAGCATATAGAGTAAATCCACATTCTTCCTGATTTTCTTGCTTTCATTTCCAAATCTGTGTGCATTCTTCTTGCTTGTTTTTGTTAGGAGGCCTTATCAAGATGATTTTATAATCACATGCCTTGTGTCCAAAGTTATTGCACTTGTAGTGTTCAATATGATCTGATAGGGATGAAATGAGTTATAGCTTCAAACACCACATTCATAAGGAATTTTAGGCTTGTTTATTACATACCCATTTATTAATATCTTATACGATCCTCTACTTCTTTCTTCTACACTCCATTTTTGGTGTTGTTTGTATTGTTGATAGGGTCATCTTTTTGTTGGTCCTTAACTTCTTTCCTAATGTTCCTTTCATTTTTGATAGAAATTTTGAGAACATTAGAATATCTTTTAGGTTCTTCTTTATATTACTTCTCTGATATCTTTGTGCTTGGTTTCCCCTTAAAATCATCATTGTTTTCCTTATATATTCAAGACCTATTTTGATAAAATATATATGGCAGCTGACAATTCTATCTAATACTTAATCACTTTTACAAAATTTATTTTTTGATTCATCTGAGCACTTGATTTCTCTAGTTCCTTTCTCAAAGAAATGATATGTACTTATGGCTTTTCAAAATTTCCTTAATTTTATTTTAGTTTACATCTTTGTACTTTATTCTTCTAGCCTCTTATAGTTATGTCTTTAGGAGGATGATTTTTGCTTCATCATAATCATGTTTTTTTCTTCCATACTTATGCAATGGTTTCTTATTATTTTTTAATCTTTTCTTTGAGTCTAACTATTTCATTTATGCACTGACAAGTTATCCCTTAGGAATTATATCCCCATCAACATCTTCTTCCTCTGAATTTGATTCCTCTATCTAGTTGTCTTTATTTTCTTGATCAACTTTATGAGCCTCCATGGCCACGACTAGTAGTTCTTTTTAGTCCTAGGGTGAATCCATGAAGCTTGCTTAAATTGTTTGGCAAGCAAGGGGGGATTTGGGGTGAAGAAAAACAAATCGATTAAGTGCTTAAAAAATACTCAATTGAGCAATATTTTAGACCTCGATTAAGCTATTTGAGGGCTTAAATATTGCTTGATCGAGCAATATTTTAGACCTCGATTAAGCTATTTGAGGGCTTAAATATTGCTCGATCGAGCAATAAAACAAACCCTCGATTGAGCTCTTATGTACCCTGAGGTTATTTAGCCACTTGATCAAGCTAAGGGATCAATCTCCTAGGCTTGACCAAGCTAGGATCTTGATAGAGCAATGTTTTCAAATTTCCTGCCAATAAAACATGGGCATGACATATTTAAAACTAGGATCGATTTGTTGGAAAATTAGAAAGGAAAACATATTTTCTTATGATGATAATTACTTATGATTTCTTATGTCCTTATTAATTTTCTTGAGTTGTTATTTTATCTTTTTTTCATAAAGAAATTACCAAAACCATAACACGAATATCAAAGACACCAGAAGTAGATGGATAACCAGGGAAAAACCCCTTCCTAGGGGACAACCCAGTAAAATCTTCCTTCAATAGTTTCATGAGATAATCCAAGACTCTAGACACATACTTCCTCCAATCACCAAGTGAACCCTTTCCTTTTTCTGCAGATGATAACCTTCCAACACTATCATTAACTTAGAACAATAGCAAAAACAACAACTCTTCGACCTAGTAGCAATAGAAACTTCGATCTAGTACCAACAACAACTTCGACCTAGACAAAAAAAAATTTGACCTAGCAGCAAATTCAACCTTGATGCAACAACATCTCTAACCTTGATGCAATGACAACTTCGATTTTGCAGCAAAATCTTTAATCTTCCAGTAATATCCTAGTAAATTCACATGTGTGGGAGAGATGACCCAGAAAAATTCGATCTTGTGATCTTCCTTTTCCTCTTGCAATTTCGTACACTACAACTTCTTCTTTTTGTATATCAAACTTGTGTGTGTCTCCTCCAAATGAGTTGAAATGCACTCTATATATAACCTCTTATGGAGTTCAAATTACCCTTATGCAGGCCGACTTGGTGTGGAGGTGACAAATGACTTATTTGACTCAATAATAATTCTTTTTACATGATTCAAAAGCCCAAGAAGGGTTTAATTAAATGAAAAATGACTATAATGACTCAATATATCCTAGATTTCCTCAATGGGGACTTTGACCTAAAACATGATGACCCAAGCATGAAACTGATGCTTTAATAAGTCATAAGAATAAGAATAAGAATAATTTTTTTTTTTTTTGGTAAAAATATTTCATTATGACATCAAATAAAATTATGAATCTAACTGAACCTCGTTACATTTTTCAATACTCCCTCTTAACTATGGAGGTATTCATGATGACACATACATATACAAGTACAAGGAAGATCTCAAAACACATGAACCATGAAGAGTTTAGGCAACGCAGTGCCATGGACTAGATTCCTGACCAGTGAAATCTATCCAGGTCCTTGAACAGTTACGGAACTCACAGTGCCACAGACTAGATTCCTGGCCAGGGAAATCTATTCGAGTGAGACTAAGATGGACTAAATCTTTTAGCCACTCTAGTTACCATAATTATTACTTGCTAACCATAAACCTAGGGATCTAGGTGTGTAATTCAAGGTCATAATTCTATGACCAATTCCACCCTCCCTACTTTGGGAACTATACATCAACACATAGTGCCAACGAGATGTCTTCCCAAGAAATGTGTATTACACATAGCCTCAACACTCCTGATTATTCAAATCGGTAACAAATATCTCCCGATCAAACAAATTGGTAATAAGAAGCATGTGAAACATGCTACCAAAAATCCAAGAGACTTTCTTGTACAAACACAACCCCAATTAGTAACAAAATTTCAAATACACATATGTAAACAAAAACCTCCGGGTTCTTCAGACATCTTGATGTTGCTTCACAATTTTATCACAGTAGGACTTAGAGGCTTCCTAAACAAAACTTGACAGAAGTTTTCTCAACCATACAGCTTCCTTTCCTACTTCACATGCAACAACATAATCAGATCCTACTTTCCTTCTTTCAGCAACACCAAAACATACATCTGATAATTTATTTTTCAAAGTATCCATCATTACTATAATATGCCCTCCCTCTCAACTTGGGAGATACACCCTTTATTTTATCCAGGTTCCTTCTTAACTTAGGGAGATCAACTACTTTCTATCACATCAAAGAACCTTTAATGGCTTCCATCCTTCTTGTCAAAGTTATCTTGATCATCTTCATTCATATAACTTCCTTTATCATTCTTTCCAATCAATTCAACTTTTCTTACGATATCTTCAACGTCTTGAAGATTATGTACTTTCATAACTTAAACACCAAGTACAACCAAATACATGTATAGAAGCATGAAGTTAGCTATATCAGAATCATACAATAATGGAAGAATTAGACTTTAGAAACCAAATACCTAAACTTAGTTAAGTTCATAATCATCAAGAGACACATACTTCTATAATTCAACTTCTTGCTCAGGTTTTTGTTACAAACCCTAGATTACATCATTTAAAGTAACTCCATCATGATATAAGATTATATCTAGGGTTGCAATATTTCCTTTAGAGATTTGACAAACTCTTCAATGATATATTTCAAACCATAGAATCAATTCAAACAAGTGTATTTCTATAATGCATCTGACAACTTTAGAATCCATATGTTAGAATTCTACTAGGATTTAATGCAAACCCTAGATTCCATTTTTGAGACACCAAGCCTTATATATCAAGAATAAAAACCAATCACAACAAAATATAAGGTTTCAACAATATGACCGACTTTTATAATAATTGTACTTGATCATCATAAAATCATATCCTATATATACCTAAATTCTACTAGGGCTTAGTTACAAACCCTATAACTTATGAACATTAAAAATTAGGTTAGCAGATATATACATATCTAGGATTTCATAGTCATGCATAAGCATATCATAACAATATTTATTAGAAAAACACAAGAAACAAATATCTATACATTAAAGTTAGACATATAACAACTTGATCAGGCTAGGGTTTTGATCAGACGGAGAAAAATACACCCAAGGTTTCATTCCTAGGAGCTTACTCTAGATATCATAAGGGTTTTTCTCATAAAACATAATTTACCAAAAAAAATTGAAGGTCTAGAATTTCAATGCATAGACATTACCATACAACCCTAAAGACATATGGATTCCATAACAATACCAAAACCCTAAACATGAAATTAACATCAAAACCACAAACATCAAAAGAATAGTATTTTCTAGATTTCATCAATAAACCCAAGAAGATTAGGGTTTTTCATATAAGCATCAAGATACCCTTAGGTTATGGTTTTACAGAGAACATTCTCTAGGGTTTCAAAAAATGAAGAATAATTTTAATGATGGTAGATTCAATCTAACAATTAATCACCCAAATAAGAATCTTTAAGATTCAAAGGTTCTAGACATAACACTGCTAGTAATGTAGAGATAATTTATTAAAAGGAATGAATATACCTTTATCATAAAGAGAAAAAACCTTATGGTTTAAGACATAACTTTGAGTAGTTTCTTAAAAAACCTTGTAGGACATCATTTTCAATTGAAATTCTTTCATGATTTGTCTTACCTTCATAACCCTTGAGTATTCATCAAGCCTTTCCTAAACAAGAAAAATATGAAAAGTAATTTTATTAGCATCTAATACAAACACATCGAGATAAGAAAGGAAAATAAAATATAAAATATTAATACAAGGAGTAAGATACTTATATTTTGAAAATGGTGAGGGGTACCTATAACTTTATCAAAAAATTTAAAATATGTTTTTCCAAATCATGCCAAACTTATAAATTTTAGCAAAAAAAGCATAAATGAAAACTATCAAAACTTAGATTAGAGGGACTTAGCATTGTAAGTCCTTTCTTTCTGATTCTTTGGTCCTATTCTTCTTCGGAGATTCTTCTTCGACAACATTTTCTTGATCCCTATTTTTCTTCTTATTCCTAGGATTGTCAGGAAAGTCACTTTTATAGTGACCCATTTTATGTCACTGGTAACATTCTATCTTGGATAGGTCTACCTTCCTTCTTGGCCCTTTAGAATTATTAAAGGTTCCTTTCTTTTGATGAGCAGAGTAGGCATTTGGAATTTTCTCTTATTCATAATTCTCTTTGTTGGTTACTAATGAAATTATCACTTCTTCTTGACAACACGAATTCCATAATTCTTTGAATGTAGGAGTTTCCTTCCAATTGTTGATTCCCGAAGCAAAGACACTCCAATATGGTGGCAATCCAAATAATGCCATAATCACGAGCTCTTTTTCAGGTACTATTTCATCTATGGCTTGAATATCATCTCTAATTATATCTATCCTTATAAGGAAGGAAGCCACAATATCATCCTTTGTCATATTCATGGTCCTTAGTTCATTCCTAAGAATTGCACCTTGAACAAGATTCTTGATGGTGAATAATTTGGATAAGGCTTCATACATCTCTTGGGCGGAGTCAATATTGGAAATATATGGGATAAGATTATCCTTTATACCATCTACCATTAGGCTCATAGCCAATATTTCTAATTCTCTAAACTTAGCTTTTTCAACATCACTTGATTCCTGTGTAGGCTTCTTCACTTTTCCTTTAACAAGATCCAATACTTTATTCTTTTCGAGTATGAGATCTATTCTCTTCTTCCATGCCCTGTAATTGGATGCTCCTTCTAATTTTCTCTCTCCCTTTATTGTGTTAGACATGGTTCTTGAAGATACTAAGCTTCTTTCCTTATATGATCCCCTTTTATGGCCTTTATTCAACTTTTGATATTTCCTTATTCTCCTTTCAATAGATCTCCACGCTGCCTTTTCCCTTATTCTTCACCTTAGCTCCCGTGTTGGAAAATCAGAATGGAAAAAATATTTTCTTATGATGATCATTACTTGTGATTTCTTATGTTCATCTAGCAAGTACCAAAACCATAACATGAAGATCAAGGAAACCAGAAGTAGCCAGACAACCAACGAAAAACCCCTTCCTAGGGGAGAACTCAGTCAACTCTTCCTTCAATAGTTTGACAAGACAATCCAACGCTCTAGGCACAAACTTCCTCCAGTCACTGAGTCAACCCTTTCCTTTTTTCTGCAGATGATAACCTTTCAGCACTATCTTTGACTTAGAACAACAAAAACAACAACAAAACTTCAACCAAGTAGAAGTAGAAACTTTGATCTAGTACCAACAACAACCTCGACCTAGACAACAACTTTGACCTAGCAAAAACTTTAACCTTAGCAACAACAACTTCGAACTTGATGCAACAACAACTTCGACCTTGATGAAACAACTTGGATTTTGCAATAGTAACTTAGATCTTCCAAAAATACCCCATTAAATTCACACGTTTGAGAGATATGATCTATAAAACTTTGATCTTGTGATCTTCCTTTTCCTCCTACAATTTCCTACACTGCAACTTCTTATTTTTTTATATCGAACTTTTGTGTGTCTTGTCCAAATCAATTAAAATGCACTGTATATATAACCTCTTCTGGATTTTGAATTACCCTTATGTAGGCCGAATTGAAAAGGTAAGGACCGACTTGGTGTGGAGGTGACAAATGACTTATTTGACTCAGTAATAATTCTTTTTACATGATTCAGGAGCCCAAGAAGGGTCTCATTAAATGGAAAATGACTCTAATGACAATAAAACTCTTATAAGTCCTCAATGGGGACTTTGAACTAATACATGATGACCCAAACACGAAACCCATGCTTTAATAATTCATAATAATAATAATAATAATAATAATAATAATGTTTTTTTCTTTCTTTATGTAAAATAATTTCATTATGACTTCAAATACAATTATGAAGATTGAACCTTATTACATTTTTCAACACGATCGATTTGTTGTAGTCTAGAGGAAAGCATGCATTGTTTCCAGTAAAAAGACACAAGTAAATATACTAAAAGAATATAAGATAGGAAAGACACATTATGATCCAGGTGGGTATTGGTGGACACTCGCTTATTCCACTCTGACACCCACCATTGCTTCTTTCAGTTTTTTGAGGGCTTCCTCGAGCAATATTTTGATAGTATCTCCTACTCCCTCGTCTTTCTTTCCGTCCCCCATGGGCAACCGTATAGGTTTGCGAGGCTCATCTTGCAAAGGTTCAACTAGATCGAACCCTAACTCCTTATACCCTAATCTCATTGGGTACATGCCAAGAAGGATTGAGAAATATGAGACCGCTCGAATACCACTGATCTGAATTTATGCAGGAACACAAACGAATACACATATAACCATAAATACAAATATGCAATGGAAATAACATTTCCTTTCATTAATATCAAAGAACTAAAATTGGTTTACAGACATAATGGAAATAAACTAGCTATGGCACTGGTAGCTTATCTCTGAGAAGATATGTGGTGGCTACATGCCTATGAACCATGTGTTACAATGAGGCTCGAAGGCCTATATATTATTGAGAAACAATGGAAAACCATAAACATCCAAAAACCTAACCCTAGGAGATGAAACACCAGACTATGGGCCCCGTCAGGGTAAATTGGTACATCGATTTCTCAGGGTTGTAACTTTGGCATACTATCTACATTTCATGCACACGATACATCGTTAGAAATATATATTCGAGGACTAAAACTACTAATAAAAAATACAAAGTTTAGAAGACTCATATTTGCTGAAGTTTTCATTCATAAAAAATGTCATTTAGGGCCTCAAAACGGCTCCCGAAGTTTAGGACCTGAAAAAATACCAAAAATAGTAAACTGTGCTACAATTAAGGAAAATGAAAAACTGAAAGAAACGATGGTGGGGGTCCAAGTGGAATAGACGGGTGGCCACTAATATCCAGTTGGATCACAAAAATAGAGAGATAACCAAGTCGCATATATGTATTCTTTATTAGATGTGGAATCAATGTTACATTTCTATATTGATAGGTATATATAGATTGATAAGGAAATTACAAGAGCCCAAATTTCGGATTAATCATACTGTCTACTCTGTCATTAGTTATCAATTGGTTGTATTAGAATATCTTAAATTGAGGCCTTTTCCAATTCCACTAGTCAGTCATCCTGACTAGCTCCTTCAACATCTGCCCCACCCTCAAATCCTTCTTCGTCTCGAAGAAGGGGAGAGTTGGAAAAAAGACAAAAAATAAAAAAGGAAAAAAGAAACTTTTTAATTTAACAATGTTGAGTTACAAGTAATGTAATGAAAATATAAAATTCAAACAATTGGTTGATTAGATCCCAGTGCTTCTGCTGCTGTAGTCAACATCTCTGAGGATGGTTTGGATGGTTTTTTCATTGCTTGATAAACCTCTTATTTGTGAGATTTATGTTATGAGACGACAAAAAATGTTGAAACACTAGGTGCATATAATTTATGTGTAGGCTTTCACGGATGTGGAGTTGCGGAACATGCCTACAGTGGTGAATTTGTGCCAGGAAAAGAGATCCGATAGATCACTTGAGTCAAAATCTGCAAATGTTCATAAAATATCGACCATTTTTGGGCTGCTACTTGATATTTTACACTTGAATATATGAGGTCGAAAAAATATTGCACATTCTCTTCTACTGCTGCAGAGTCTTCTATCCTATGATTGAAAGGTCATTTTTTCTCAATACTCTCCACCTGTTGCAGAATTTTTTGTAGGAACTTAGAGGCATTTCAAACTTCATGTTGGGATTTATTTCCTTCATGCAACCACTGAATATGCTTCTGTAGAAGCTGTGCATAATTTTCCTTCTCTTGTTATAGTTGAGTGTTTATCGTCTGTTGAGCTTTGGAATATGAGGTTTTCCTGGATGAGAGGTCTCTGACAAGCATTTCTTGGGCCCTTATCTTTGAGTGAAAAAAACCCAAGTAGTAGGGACAATTATTCAGAGAAGCAGTGATAGCAACTCCTCCATCCATTGTAGCTTCCAATGTCAATTTTGCTGCTAAAAATTCATTGTGGGCCTTATGAAAAGCTTGTGTAAAGATAGGATTAACAACAAGTGTGGCTCGGGATTGCAAGTCCAACACTTGTGCATTAAGCTATACATTCTGGTCGGGAGCGGGAATGTTTAATTTTTTTGTCGCTTAGCTATGACCCTTCAACTAAGTCTTTCTTTCTTGTTCTTGTAAGCATTGCAACTTATCAATATCTTTATTTCTTTTCTATATTAGTTTCTTAGCATCTTTGATAGAGTGTTCCATAACCTGAAAAATTTGTCTATAACTAGCAACCTTAATATCAACATACTTAGTAGTGATATCGACATGCTTCTTCTTGTCCTTGGTTGCTAAAGTGGTTGTTGTGGTCGAATCTGCATTTAATTGAGTAGTCGGGACATAGATGGTATCTGGATTGGTTACAAATGTTGTATTAATGACATGTACTCAAATTTATTTTCCTTGTTGCGACTCAGTCGAAACACATGTTGTTTTTTGGTTGAGCTCTCTAAATATTTCATCAGACTGAGTTCACTCTGACGAATTATCCTTCGAAGTAGGATTTGAGTTGTTTTGGATATCTAGCTGGTTATCCTCTTACGGGTTTACTTTCAGCTGAAACTTGTCTATCTGAGTGTGATATGACTAAACTTGTTCTGCTTTTTGCTCATTAGTCTGGTCCTTGTACGACTGCTCTTATCTCAATTCTTCTTCATTAGATTTCTCTTTGTTAGAAAATTCTTTATCAGAGTTATGTTTGTTCGACTTATCTTTCTTAGACTGATTTAAAATTGAATTCTCTTTAGCATAATTCTCTTAGCCAGTGTGGTTGTGCTCCTCAATAAATTAGGCCGAAGAATGGCCGGGAGTATCTTTGGTTAAGTCAATCTCAATAATTGTGGTAGACTGACTTGTTTACCTATGAGATTGAGAATACATCTCAGTATTATTATTGCCTTTCTGAAGGGATTAATATATTTTATGCTCAATATTATCATCAAGAAAGCCTTTAGAACTTTCTATGGCATCCCAGATCTATGTTCTGATGCACAAAGTTTTGCGCTTAGGAGGCTTCTTGACAACTGTTTTCGCAGGCTGCATATATTTCAGAAACATGTCCAATTTTTTCTACTTCGCTGGATCAGTCATTTAATATTTGTAAGTATTTTATTCCATTGGGATGGTTTAAATTTTTAAGGGGTAGACTTAGGACTGGTATTCTCTTTACAAGAAGACTAGTGTGAGGATTCAAGCAAGGGTACACATAGATCAACTTTGAAAGGTTGCAGATAAATAATAATATGAAATTCCTCCTCAACTTCAATGTATTTTAGGGGTGTGATGATGTCATGGGTAGGTTCGAATACGACGGATTGAATGACATTATTATTATTACACCGATGGCATAAATCATCAAATATTTGTTCTATTATTGGCTGGTAGGGGAGTTCCTATGAGTTGACCTCACGCAAATTATTATACTAGAGTTTAGTGTAATTGGGTCATAGTTAAAAATGAGAGAAGGGAGGAAGGTCACGACGAACATGTTGGGGAATTATCCACATATGGAATATATTATTAAAATTCAAGAACCAGTTCCTAAAAATTTCATTGGGACCAAGCGACTGAGACTACCCTCACCAACTGTTAGAGAAAATTTTGAAATGATTCATAATAGGTGGGTCTTTATTTATAAATTTGGCTTCCCTAAGTGGTGGGTTTCCCTTCATGGCTATCCATATCAAAAGAGAAGGAAATAAAATAGCCTTACCAGAATTCTAGTAGTCTTTACAATTAGCTTTAATCAAGTTGACCATGTGATCTGCCAAATTATACTGAACTCCAGATTTTGCTATTTCTCCGATAACTTACACCATGGTGAGCTTGACATCTGAGGCTTTAGTTTTCGAAGTCATACATAGAGAAAAAATTGTACATATCCATCTTGTTAATGGGTCTTGCACCTGAGTGATCACCAGACCTCTTGAATTTATTCCGGAATCCCATCCAACAAGTTTCGTAAGCCAATGAATTACATCGATCATGGTTGGTACCTTAGGTCCTTTATAGGGGAGTTAGGTGATCTAATGGATGGTAGTTTTGGAAATGGAATGCGGTTCATCCAAACACAATTTTCCATTGAGGTACCTGCTCACTAGATATTTTGGTGACTTCTTCCTTCATCCCTTGAAGGCCTGCAACCAACTGGGCCCCCATAATTTCATGTATTTTAGATTTATCTATGTAATTTGTTATGCAACCAGCTCACAAAATAAAAGAAAATATAGATCAATGAATTAAAAATTATCCTCTTCGAGGGGGAACCTCCTTTACATTACATAAATGAACAATTCTTGGATGATTCAAACGAAAAAACCTCCTTTCTATATATAGGAGTATAAGGGGTCACAATATAGTCAGAGCCAACATAAAAATAATAATGTCAGGGAAAAACAATAATACTAGTAGACTTCAATGGGGCACAATAATAACAATATGGGGACTACATGGGCACAACAACAATAATAAGGGGTCTATACTGACAATAAAAATAAGGGGATAAACTAGTATGAAAGGGACCTAACATGCCCCTCTCCTTCAAAAAAGTATTTTTCTCAATTCTTGAGTAGTTTTGGATGCTTATGTAAAAAATTCTCATCCTCCCATATGGAATCTTTGGCGGGTAAGTTTTTCCACTTGATGAGATAATTTGAAATTGATCGATTTTGTAGCTGTCAAGTTCTTATTTCCGTGACTACTTCAAGTTCCAATATGATTTTTCCTTCCTCTTCAAGTTCTGTATTGTTTGAACTGGGAGCTTGTCACATATAACCTTATTTAAGCATGAAACATGGAAAACTGGGTGCACTCGGGAAGATGCAGGAAGCTACAATTTGTATTCCATAGTACTAATATTTTGCAACACCTTGTAAGGACCATAATATTTTGGTGATAATTTATTATGCTTCTTAGCCTGCTTGAGGGACATTTGTTTGTATACTTGTAGCCATAAAAATACCTAGTGGCCTACATCAAAACTTCTTTCGTTGTGATGTTGATATTCCTGTTGCAGGGAAAATTATAGGAATGGAAATTATCTTGAAGTTTTCAAACATTGGCGAATATCACTGGTCCCTAATATATAAACCATAAAATGTTTATTGAGGTATTTGTAAAATTATTTATATTTATAATGATTTTATATAAACTCTCTATATAATGTTGGAGATTTTTAAGGTAAAATAATTTTTTATTTTAAAATTTGGGCGAATGATTTTTATAAAAAATGGAAATTGGCGAATCATTTTTGGAAAAATCATGGAAAATTAGCCCTCCCATGAATATTAGCCCCTAAATTTTACCATGGCCTGTTGTTTCATTAGATTTTGCGCCAAAGTGAGGTTATCCTTTCAGATTTGGAGAACGTTTTGTTAATGCTTGATGTGATCTTCCACTGCTTGAACCTTTGAATTTTCTCTTAAATATGATGTGATGGACGGTGAATGATATCCATAAAGTGCCATAAATGGGGTCATTT
Source organism: Pinus albicaulis (assembly GCA_034641835.2). Classification (NCBI taxonomy): domain Eukaryota; kingdom Viridiplantae; phylum Streptophyta; class Pinopsida; order Pinales; family Pinaceae; genus Pinus; species Pinus albicaulis. Next base: position 724,411,282 of record CM076581.1, read on the forward strand.
TTACTGTAGTATGGATGGAAGTATTATACCACTATTCAACCATAGGTAACCACTTGACCCATTGTGCCTGTTTATCAAATACAAAGCAATGAATATATCCTTCCAAAACTTTGTTCACTATCTCAGTTTGCCCATCAAATTGAGGATGATAAGATGATATATGAGCTAATTGAGTACCAAGACAAGAAAATAATTATGTCAAAAAATTTCCAGTGAAAATGGGATCTTTGTCACTTACAATAATCTTTGGGATTCCATGTAGCTTTTGAATTGTTTCCATAAATGAAGTAGCAATTGTATTGGCTTTAAATGGATGAGATAATGCACAAAAGTGTTCATAATTGGTATGTCGATCAATTACCACCATGACGACACTCTTTCCTCCGGACTTGGGTAAACCTGTGATAAAATCCATTGAAACGTCCTCCCAACATTGACTTGGAATGGATAAGTGTTGTAAAAAACCCGAGGTCTTAATTGTCTCAAATTTATTTTGTTGGTAAACCAAACATTCCACCACAAAATTTTGAATATCAATTGTAAGGCCATCCCAAAACAATTCCTTCTTAACCATGTGGTAAGTTTTTAAAAATCCTAAGTGCCCTCCTAAGGGAGATGTGTGCAATTCTAGAAGAATATTTTGTTTGAGTTGGGAATTATTACAAAGGTATAATCGATGTTTGTACCATAACGAATCATTTTTCCAGCTAAATATATCAGATGTACTGAGATCTTGATGTAAATTTTGAATGAGTGCCCACACTTCTTCATCATTCTTCCATTCATCCCTTGCTTTGGTAATCCAATCTGGTTGGATAATAGAAATGGAACAAAGCAATGCGTCCACAACCTCATCCTTTTTTGAGAGTGCATCTGCAACAAAATTTTTCTTCCCTTATTTTTTGATGATTTAAAAGTCATAACCCAACATATTTGTGACCCATTTTTGCATCTCTTCTAAATATAGTCTTTGTTCTAAAAAATATTTAAGACTATCATGATTCGTTTTTATCTTGAAGTGTCTTTCAATTAGGTACAATTAACGTTGCTTAAGTGCATGTAGTATTTCCAACATTTCCTTCTCATAAATAGGTTTGTGTAAATACTTTCCCTTGATTGGAAATTTTTTAAAAACAATGGGCCTTCCTTACATTAAAACAACACCAATTCCATTTCGTGAGGCATCACATTCCACAATAAAGGTTTTTATGAAGTCTATCGTAGCTAATACCGGTGCTTGGCTCAATGGCTCTTTAATATGTTCAAAGGCCTTAGTTGATTTTGGAGTCCAAGAAAATGCATATTTCTTCAATAATGTTGTTAGAGGTGTTTTTATTCTTCCATAATTCTTAACAAACTCGCGATAATACCTTTCCAACCCTATAAATCATCGTAGATGCTTTATGGTCCTCACTGATGCTTTATGCTTGTTGTGGGGATTTTCCATTCCTTGATGGATTTAATTTTTTTAGGTTCTACCTTAACACCCTCATGAGATACAATATGACCCAGATATTCCACTTCCTGTGCTCCAAAGAAACATTTGGAGGTTTTTGCATATAATTGTTTCTCCTCCAATAGTTTGAGAACCTCGTCAACATGTTGAACATGATCCTTCCAAGACTTGTTTTAGATTAGTATATCATCAAAAAATACTGACACAAATTTTCTAAGGAAGGGTTTGAAAATGGAATTCATCAAACTTTGTTGAAGAAATAAATTGAAGAGTGGTTCGAAAAACAAATTTAGGAGTTTGGGTCAAAAGAGAATCGAAACATAAGGTTGAAGGTGGAAAAGTGTAAGAATAAGTACATTTTCACAGAGATCTATGAAATTTTATTTGTGACAATTACAACCAAGCTTCAGGAGTGGCTTGCAAGGCTCGTAGATTTCCAGAAGTGTTGGAAGGACGAACAGGTCACGCAGTGGACTCCAGAGTTGATCCAATAGTTAGAAAAGACTGATAACACCATCACTCGTACGATAGATCATTGGGTGGACAGTGTGATAGGAGGGTTTGTGACAGAGTTTTCCATCGATCAATTTGTTTCCTATTATGAAGCAGAGCGAAGGTTCTTCAAGTGTTTCTAGGGTAAGTTTCTGAAAACCTTACCATTGCTGATTAATATATTACTGTGCGAAAAGAGCATTCTGTGCAGCCACACAGAGTGAATGAGCTCTGATCAAAGTGAGGGTACAACGCACAGTGGTAAATACTACAAAACCAATCAAGAAGGAGATTGATCTGTCTACATTCCAGTAAGAAATTCAGCTGCGCAGAGTTCTCTGTCTATGCCACAGTCGAACCCTCATAGGGGTAAGAACTCACTTCCCCCACCACCGGAAGACGATATGGCCTCAAACATGAAGCTACCTACCTTCAAAGGCATAGGGGATGATGATATGGATCGGTTTTGGTTTGTCGTAGGGTCGGTATGGATTGCGTAAAATGTAGCTAGTGACGTGGTGAAAAGAGCGCAGCTATCCCTTGCCTTTGAAGGAAGAGCCTTGGACTGGTACATGGGATACATCGACCAACATGAGAACGAAACCATTGAAGAGATTAAAACCACCTTGAAACAACAGTTCAAGAAGCCCAAGTCCTACTCTGAGATAGTGAACGATCTGAAGGAAATCAAGAAAGGACCATCCGATTCCATATGGGAGGCAGACCAATGGTTAAATAAGGCAATAAGAGAAGGAGGATTTCAGTACGATGACAGGAAGCACACGGAGTGGATCATTGCTATGTTGCTGCCCCACCTTCGCATACCCATGGGACATCAAGCCATTGAATCACATGAAAGGCCTTGGAGATTGTGATGAAGCTAGAAATTGTGCCAAGAGATAATACCTAGTTAGGAGTGCAGCAGATAAAGGGCCAGCTAGAAGCGATGCATATGGAGATCTAGAATCTGCGGAAGGAGCAAGGAATGGAGGCTAGCCCTGAAAGATGGTGCATACGATGCAGGGTGAATGGACATGCCAAGGATAACTGTCCTCTGCTAGAAGACTACATACAGGCTGGGGGACCCAATCCATTGCGGCCTAGGAAAGCTGCAGGGCCAAATGGACCAGTGCTTTGGTACGACGATTTTCGGGTTGGTGGGCTGCACAATACCAACCACTGCCCCCGCCTTGCTGCATATGTCCCAGAAATAAAGCAAAAATGGTGCAGGTTCTATAGATCTGTAGGCCATGATGAAGAGAACTGCCAGACGTATGATCTGATGATAGATCGAGGAAATATGTATAGGGTACAATCGGATCCGTCATCGCCAATATCCCCATCGGGCATCGATGGCTCCCCAGCTCGGGGCAGGGGAGGGTGCTGAGGTGGAAGCGCGGGTAGAGGGAGGAAAACTGATTTTCTATAACTGTGGGGAAATAGGGCACTTTTCAAGGGACTGCGTGAACCCTACGATAAAATCTTGTAGATACTGTAGACAGCTGGATCATGCGATTGAATATTTCCTGATTCTGATGGCCAAGATGCAGGAGAAGGAGCAGACACTTACGCAGAATATACAAAGGGTCGTGGTGGAGCCTCGAGATGAAGGATCAAGTGTTAATGTTATAACATGCAGTGGCATGGCCACTGGAGGAGATGCGGAGAAGGCTGAGGCGGAGCCCCTCATCTGTAAAGCAACTATTAAACAAGAAGGTTTGGACTTACAAAGAGAAAAGGAAACCTTTGTCATAGCTTGCTAAGATTTTGCTAAGGTTGAGGCACATACTCCTCATGCCCCTGCGAACCCCAAAGCAGATGATGAGGTCAAACCATTCCTGCAGGCATGTATGAAGCTATTACGCAACCAAAGGGATGTAGAAAATCTCCAAGCCTTGATAGACAGCTGTGCAACAAAAATAACCCCAGCTATGGAAGTTAAGGCTGTGCACATGCTATATAAGCATAAGAGACGCACTAGTAGAGATATGCGGTTAACCGCGCAGATTGGTGACTATTAGATAGATCAGGTTATTCTGGACCTGGGCTCAGATTCGAATGTACTACCTAAGCAAACCTGGTAGCGAATGGGAGAACCTAAGTTAGAATGGTCCGCTATCCAGCTGTGCATGGCTTATCAGCAGAAGATCATACCTTTGGGAAGATTATCAAAGATCGTGGTAGAAATTGTAGGGGTCAAAGTTCAGGCTGTTTTTGAGGTCATTCAGATTGTCGAATATGCGGACCCCTATCCTGCGCTCCTAGGATTGGACTGGGCCATTGATATAGGTGGTATTATCAATTTGAAGAAAATAAGCATGGTGTTTGAAAGTGAAGGGACACGTGTGATTGTACCACTTGACCCCGCGGAAGGAGAAAGGTATATAGAAATAGTGCGTGAGGAAGAAGAGGTGGATCACATCTATAAGTTAACTGCACAGGACAAAGACTGGATCAATCCTACGGCTGATGGTGTGCTTTGTTGGGAAAGCGATAGCGAGTGCTTCTCCGACTCTAACAAGGAAATGGAAAATTGGCAAAATCGGCTGCATGATGTCTCTGCGCTTCGCTACTTGCGAATTACAAGGAACTTCTGCTGCATATCTTCAGAGGTAAGAGAACTGCCCTACTATGATGGTTCCAATAGTATAAAAGAGTTTTTTCGAACATTCGAAGCTAAGGTGCCTAGAGAGCGAAGGTTATGGGCCCTTAATCTAGCCATGCGTGCAACACCTGCAAGATGGTGGGACACACATAAGGGGGAATTCCAGGAGTGGGAGAAATGTCGGGATATGATGGTCCTATGATTTGAGCCTCTGACCAACGTGCACGTCAAGACTTTTCTTGTTCCGGGGGATCCACGTGGACATTTGTCTGCCTGGATGGAGAAATGGTGTGATCGAACTACAAAAGACTAGGTTCACTTGTTTATTCATGCCTTGGGACCGATTCTCGCTGCATGGTACCTAAATGCGATGCTACATCAATGCTCCTGCCAGTGGGAAACCTTAAAAGACAAATTTTTGGGGACATTTGGGTTAACAGGAGGATCGGAGGCGCTTGATGAAGCTTTGCAGAATATTGATACCTTTGTATTTGGTGAATCCAGCCCCTACGCAGCGTATGTGGTATCCACATGGAAAACGCAGGTGTGGGATATTGTCAATTGTCACAATATAACTATAGAAGAGTGCAATGAGGATCCGCACAATATCTCTATCCCAGAATTAGAGGGGGAACACGCAGTTGTGGGACCTCCATTGCAAACTATGCATTTTATGAGGCCTATGACTCTGCGGGAAGTCAACATTGGCATGGCCGAGCAGCCGAAGTTGGCTACAGTTGGGAACTACTAGGATGATGAATTTGTAAGCAAAGTTGCTGAATTGCTCACATAATACCAAGAATTATTGCCAACCAAGTTTTCGGAGCTCAAAGGGATCATAAGAGACCTAGGGGTTATGCACCTCATGCTAAAACCAGATGCGCGCCCTGAAAAGTAGCAGCCTTATCAACTGAACCCCAAGTATAAGTAGAATATTATGGAAGGAATCGATACAATTTGCCGACAAGGGTTGAGGGTGGATCCTGTGAAAGTGGCCGTTATCATCAATGTAGAAATACCTAAAACTGAGAAACAACTACGTTCGATCCTTGGACATACAGGTTATTATAGAAACTTCATTCAGGGATACGCACTACTCACAAAACATTTGGAAAAGCTGCTTAGGAAAGATGTTTCATTCCTTTGGGATGACGAGTGCCAGAAGAGCTTTGAGCTACTCAATACAAAGATGGTATCTGCACCTATTCTTATTTTTCCCAATTGGGCAAAGGTATTTCATGTTCATGTTGATGCTTCGGGGATTAGCTTGGGAGCGTTCCTTATGCGGCCTAACATTGATTACCCACTCGCATTTGATAGTCAAAAACTCTCGAGTGGGGAGTGAAATTATGCCACCACGGAAAGGGAAGGGTTATGCATGGTCTATGCCCTATAGAAGTATCGACACTATCTATTAGAAGGAAACATTAAGATGTTTACAGATCATTCAGATTTCAAGTACCTGGTGAATAAGCCTGTGTTGGGGGGCGAAGTTGCAGAAGGCTATTGATGTTTCAGGAATACAATATTGAGGTCATGTTCAAGCCAGGGATGTTGAATGCTGCACCAGATTACTTGTCTCAACGTGAGACGGGCAAGGAACCCACTAACTTGGAGGAAGGATTTCCTGATACACAGCTGTTCGTTATTAAGTTCGGTGATGCGCACTTTGCTGATATCATTCAGTTCCTGACTACAGGCATGGCACCTACAGAATATTTGGTAAAAAAAAAGGAGTTGGTTACCAGACAAACGGATTTTACCATTATCGTAGGCCCTTTATATAAACTAGGCGCTAATGACGTACTATGCAGATACATTCTGGGGCATGAAGGGCACACTATCTTGGCAGACGCTTATGAAGGCATAGAAGGAGCTCACTACGCAGGTAAGGAAATGGCACAAAAGATCTTGCGGTTTGGGCTATGGCGAAGTAGAATTACATTTGGAAGGAATAGGCTCAGACTGCAGTCAGTGCGACGGGAGCGCAGAAGGTATGCTCAAAAAAGAGGTGTGTGCTGGAAGCATAGGGGTACTCTAAGTGCACCCAGGGTGCGAAAAATAGCCGTTGGAACTGTCAAATCGGGAAAAATAAAAAATTACCGTTGGATGGGGTGGGCGGCCGGCATTTAATGAGGTAATTTCTGGAGATTTTTAACCTTTTACGTGATGGTAAGTTCCACATGAAATATACCCTACTGTTGGGTGATCATTGAAGCTATAAAATAGGAGGGCTAGATTAGACAGGGGTTCCGTATCACTTGAATAGCTCGTACTTGGCATGTTTGTCCTAGAGGAATTTGTGTTATAAGAATTTCTATGCCTATAACATCTGTTTCATGTCTGAGCAACCTGCTCCCTCTAACAGTAGAAATCCTGAGTTTTTCTTTCACGCCAGAATGATGGCTATGAATCTTGTTGAACCATCAGAACTAGTAATCTCCGCAGAACAAGGCACTACGGAAGTGGTGGAGATTGAGTCTGAGGCTTGTTACACCATTTTTTGGTCATCTAACCTATTATCATTAGATGGACCCAAGTACACCATGTAAGACCAATTTTACCCTAAGTAAAATTGCTTTCACTATGTAAAATAACTTAATAAAACACATTTATTAGGTTGTTTATGGTCTAAAGAGGAAACCCCAAAAGGAAATATTAAACAAACCTATATTTGTTTGATTTTCCTGGTCATGTTTAACCCAAAACAAAGAAATTAATTAGATAAATCTTTATTTATCTTGTTATTTTCTAGGAATAATTATTTAAATCTTATTTAAATAATATTCCTTGTTAAATATGACTAAATCACCCATAAATAATTAAATAAATCATTATTTATTTGATTATCTTTCAACCACTTCCTTAAAATGATAAATAAATCATTTATTTATTTATTATTCACAAATAAAGGGATTTGACCCAAGTCAAATGCTTTTTCCCTCCAACAAATATAATAAAATATTCCATAAAAGGTGGATCTAGATTTGGTTAATGTTATTTTAATCATGCACCAAGATCTAGAATGACCCAATATTTTGTTATAAATAGGAGAGTTTTTCCTACCATTCTTCACCTTTTGTTGCCTATTAGATCACTCTGGATCTAAACTCTTGGTCTGACTTTGAGCCATTATCATTGTCATATTTTCCATTATTTGCTGTGTGAGCTCCCTTTGAGTTCTATCTTTGTTTGGGTTCTCTACACCAACAGGAGAGAGAAATGCTAGATCTGAAGTGCTGAGGACTTCTAAGAACCCATCTCATTGAGGAGAATTGGAAACATCTTCTTGTTTTCCTCCTAGGTGCCCTTATTACAAAAATTATTTCAAAAATTGTTCTTGTCTTGTCTATTGGATATATGGAGCAAAACATTCTTTTTACTGCTTAATGGCTTTCTATGCATAGATCTGGTTTTTTGCAGCTCTTGTCTTGATCAACTAACTGCAGATCTGAAGATATTGGAAGGTACATTTGATGTTAGGGCTATTAGTTATGCGTAGCTAAAGTGGTATTTTTTTGTACACTTCGACAAAGGATTCATACTAACAATTGGCGACTCCACACGGGTTTTCAATTACGACCGCTGTCGTTTTTCATATTCCCGCATATCCAGCTACTTCAGACCCTAGGGTTTCTTTTCAGCTTTTTTTTTTTCCTATTTTTATGTTGTTTTTCCCCTATAAAACCCTAAAACATTAAAATTTCTAACTTCCGCGTGTTTCTGGCCCTATTGCGCAGGTGACAGACATCAGCCGCATCTGAGACGACAACTTTTTCGGAAATCTGCCGCCGGGACACCCAGAGCTTCTGGTCGCACTTTTCAGCCCATAAACTGTGACCTGGACTCCAGGTCCCACTTTTTGGCCCATTAACTGTGACCTGGGTAGCAGAAAACAACCCAAAAACTGCGACCTGAACGAAAAATAGGTCAAAAACTGCGACCTGGACTTTTTTCTAGAATTTTTCTGAAATTTTTCTGGGTTTTGTCTGAACCTCTGTCAGGGTTTTCTGACCTCCGTCTCCGCCCGTTTAGACCTATTCTTGCTCTGTTTTACTCAACTAAGTGGGAATCTAGCCCCCTAGGGCCTCAGTACCCTCCACTTTTTGTGGAAGAGTTTTAGCTACTGTAAGTGTCTAAATTTTCAGAGTTTTTCAGCCATTTCTTTTTCAGATCTGATACCTCCTTTTCAGATCCCTTTTAATCAGATCTTCTCCCTTTCAAATCACCTCCTGAAGTTTTGTTTGGATATACCTTTAGGGCCTCCTCCTTGTCCCTACTGCTTTTGGCTGATTTCCTCCTTTTTTACAGCCACCTTGCCTCTGCCTCTTGGCTGTGTTCTACACCTCTTTTCAGCAGATTTCTCCTTTAGATCCCTGTCCCTCCCGAACCTAGATCTATTGACCTATTTTTAGTGTGTTTTGACTAGATTTTTTCCCTCTTTTAGACTAGTTTTGAGAGACCCGCCTTCTTGGGTTAGATTGATGCACTAGTAGCTGTTAATTTTCTGTTATTTCAGCATTATCTACTGTTTTTTACAGCATTATTTTCAGTTACGCAGCACACTTTTTCTCTTTCTCTCAAAACGAAAAGGGTTTAAAAATTAAAATTAACGCACGCCACACACTAACCCTAAGCGAAGAAGAGCCTGGTTTGCACCGCCAGGCAAAGAATTTAAAATCAATTGACACTGCACCTATCTGCCCTTGTTTCGACATTGTAATCTCTTGATTCTGCACCTCCCTGCCTTTGTTGATCGCTCTTCTTCCCCTTGTGCCGTGTTTGTGTGGTCACCATTGCGCCCCCAAGGCACACATCCCGGAGACTTATTGGCCTTCACCCTCAGTTTCCGATCGGTCGACCTACTCCTTCCCGCCGTCGTCGAGTTAGTCCTCCTCCGAGTCCGCACTTCGACTCCTCTTCTGATCCATTGGGTTCTCCTTTTACTTCCGGTTGTCCCCCTGTCACCTTCAATATGTCTGGTCCAGGGCCTAACGCTAGCGGTAATCCCGGCCCTAATGCCAGGACTGCTACTAGCGGAACCGCCATAGGAACTACCTTGGCTATGCCCTTGCTCCCCTTCATGGCAGGCCTCAGCCTCCCCGATTTGGACTGGTTGAAAAATGACCCTATACACCATGACGCTAGTTGGCCTGCTATGCCGACAAAGCTCCCTTCTGACATCCCAAAGTTTGAAGGCCTTGCTGGAGAAGATCCTTCAAATCATGTTCGATCTTTCCACATGTGGTGTTCATCTACCTCCATTACCGATGACTCTGTCCGTCTTCGGTTGTTCCAACGAACGCTTATAGGCGCGGCTTCTAAGTGGTATGTTGATCAGGCCCCTTCCTCTCATACCACCTTTGCGACTCTTGCCCGGGATTTTTTATCTTACTTCCAGCTTCCCCTTCGTTATGACACTGGTATCGAACTTTTGACTTCTTTTTGTCAATCATCTGCGACCCGCCTATCCGATCATGTCCAGGAATGGCAGAGACGAAAGAGCATATGTCAATCCCCTACTTTCGAAGACCGTGTCTACATGGACTGGTTCCTTATATCTCTATTGCCTCCTATCGGGAAAGATGTCGCATCGCATTTCCCCCAAACCGAAGAAGCCGCCCTCCAACTGGCGTTTAAAATATGACTTGATCTACGCTCAGATAGGTTATGTTTATACCGTTCTACCTGATCTCCCCAGACCCGGTGGTGTCAATGCACCGGGGGCACCTCATGCCGCCGACGGTATCATTGGAGCTCTCTCTCATCCATATGCCCAACCTCCCATGGGTTATGGTTTTCCCGGGGGAGGGGGCAGCACCTCCCGCACTTGTTCCCCTCCTGGTAGCACGTATCCAGGATACAACATGCCTCCTCTTTTGGCCCAACCTCCTGGTCACCATGCTGTTACCCAACCCCCTTATTATTCGTATCCGCAGTTTAGTGCTCCAGCTCCTCCAGCATCAGCACCTCCGCCTCCCTAGCCTTCTCAACCCCTGCAACAGCAGTCACCGCCCCCTCAAGAGCAGGTGGATGCACAACAGGGATTCATGGCTACCCAACCACCTGATAGACAGGTGGCCACTCAACCTTCCCCTTCTGGTTCCTCCAATTACCAGATCCTCATGATGAACTCTGATCCGCCTCTAACCGTCGACCTTAACCTTCATCCTCGGTCCCATCAGTACCCCAAGCCTCTCGCTCCTTCTGTCCTCGAGTCACCGTCTTCAGGGTCTATAGAGCCTTTTTCGACATCCAATGGTCCCTTGCATATCCCTTCGCCCAAAGTTGAGGTTGATACCAAGATTCCTAAGGGACCATTACGCCGAAACGCTGCTTCTGGTCGAGCTGGTCGTTCTTATAGCATCATAGATGATTTGGCACAATCTCCTGCTGTCATTTCAACACTGGAACTTCTCCAGTCGTGCCCTTCCCAAAAGAAGGCTCTAATATCTGCCATGGGTGCTGTAGATCCTGTTGATGACCAGTTGATTGTTTTCGACGCCCATCAATCAGAGCATCCTCCTCTTCCTACTTCCGTAGCCTTCCAAATCCCAGTCAAAATCTGGAACACTAACGTTTCTCGTTGTATCATTGATGAGGGGGCATCCACCTGTGTGATGTCCGCTTCGGTTTGGAAACAACTCGGATCTCCTGAATTGGCCCCTTCCACAATCACCCTTCGTGCGTGGGATGGCCATGCCTCCCAGCCCATTGGCTTATTCCGTAATTTTCCTATCACTCTTGCGGACAAGACTGTTTGCGTTGACGTTGAATTCATCGACGCCCCTCTTGATTATAACATTATTTTGGGGCGCAGCTACACTTACGCTATGTCTGTTGTCCCATCCGCGGTCCACCGCAAGATTTTTTTCCCTCATAATGGGAAGATAGTCACCATTGACTAGTTGACGTATCATGAGCCGAAATCTCAGGCCTCCCCTGAGTCGACCATCTCTTCTATAGCCAATCAAAAAACTGTCAATTCTTTGACCAGTGTCTCTCTCGACGTCTACAAAGACTCCTCTTTGCTTGGAACCTTCCCTGGTCTTCCTCCTCCTCCTGTCTCTAACCCCAACTCATCGAGTGTTTTCATGGTGCAATCGTCTCGGGCTGCTCTCAAGCAACCTGCTTCGGCTAGTCAGCAACCGCGCTCTCCGCAACCTGCTCCTAGCCCTTCACCTACAGCTGGTAGTCATGAGCCTCTTTATCCTCCTGGAACGGTTCCTCCAAACCTTAGCCATTTAGGAGCCGTCCCACCTGGCCATTACCCCTCTGGTCAGATACCGTTCCTAGCTCCCCCACCCGGAGTGTACACGGTACCTGTCACGGCCACCCTCTCTCTTCCTAACCTGACCCTTGGGATTCCCGTCTGGTACCATGATCCTCCAGTCACAACCCTACCTGGTCAACCCAAACCTTATATTGCTTTTACCCCGGTTCAACTGGTCCCCATGACTTCTCCTGCTGCAACAATGCCTCAGTCACCTCAACAGGAACCACCTCCTGTTGCGACCGCTTCAGGTAAGAAGGGAAAATATCGCAAGGGGGCATCAAAGGAAAAGGCTACCCCGACACACCCTGCCCCTCCTCAGCCTCCAAAGCATACCATCCAGTGTGCTTTGTGTGATATTGTCGGTCACACCACCCATACCTGTCCTGCATTGCTTCATCTCAAGCCCATGGTTAATGTCGCGTTCCTTGAGTCCCCGGTCCCGGAAGCCTCTGTTCCTTTCGCGACCACGGCCACGAACCCCCAAACTATTCACACCAACCACCCCTGTGCTTTGTGTGACCTCCATGGCCATTACACCCACCTTTGTCCCCGCCTCGAGAACTTCCGCACCTCTCTAGCCGCGGTCCGCCAATTCGAGGCCAAGCGCAATGAGTCCACCTCTCCTATATTTGCGCATTTTGCTTTGGAAAAACCACCAGACATGACTGCTCCCATTGACATCCCCCCTCCTGACGTCGAGATGACGGAGCCTTCGTCCAACATTTTCTACCTATCATCATCCATGAGACCCTCAGGGAACATTCCCTCTAAATCCTCCCCTGTTGTTTCGCTTGACCTTCCTTCAGCGATCACCTTGGGCTCAACATCGGTATATCCTTTATCTACTTACTCTTCTGTCACCCCTTGTGACGATGCGCATGTGAACCTCTCTTCTCATGATGATGCGTTAGGTAGCTTCGCCGCGTCAGGTGGTCTTTCTTCCACCAGTCACCCCATCTTCTATCACGATGATGACATTATGGAAAAAATCCCCACCCCTGACTTTACCTATTCCCCCTTACATCGAATCCACGCGTTCACACCACATACACCTTGTGGCCATTACATTGAAACCCAATGTTTGGGTAAGGGGGCACCCATATTCGAGAGACCAGGAGAAGAAATTCTCCAAAACTCTCCTAGGGTATCTGGTAGTGTTGACTTTAGTACCATTATTCTTCCACATTTAGAAGAACCTCTAGAGTCCCATATCACTTCAGATCACTCTAGGAATGATACCCCTTATCATTCCTTCATCTTACATCAGCAACCCCGTCTCTTAGACATTGTTGTTGACCAACCTATGGGTTTTCTAGGAGAGCATCAATTCATTATCTCCAAATCCTCTCTTTGGGATAGTGACACAGGTATGCCAACCTGAAAACTTAAAGTCCATTTGCTTCATATATGCAGTACTAAAAGAGATTGGTAATCCTCCATTTCCTTTCTCAAACTGCATAACCATAACGAAAACAAATGGCACACCACATCATTAAAATGTGTTTAGATTCCCCTTTTTCTAAATACATTTTGGCATGAACACACCATGCTTGGGGGCACCTATGCCCCTCAACCATAACCCTCCTCAAAATAAAATTTCTTCACTTGCAACACTCATACTAGGGGCACCATTTGGCCTCCATACTTATCCATGCTCGTGTTGATGTTCGTCGTGAGTTACCATCTTGTACTCATTTTTTCATGGTCCCCCATTGGACCTTTACTGTGTGGAAACACCATCAAGTCGCCCTTGTTTAGAGCATCCAAGTTGAGTCATCATCACATTCATGGAGTCTATCCCGAGCCCCTTTGCACCCCGCTATAGTCCTCCATCCTTCATTGCTTGGTCTCTCTCTTGTGTCGCACATTATGGCCTTCAGTCCCACTGTCCCCTATCCCTTATGATACTATGTTAGTCGCTGCCATGTCATTCATGCCTTTTATGCTCTAGCAAGGGAAGTCATCCATTTGCTACTCAGTCCCCTCCATTCCATCATCATTGGTATTAGTCTGTCAGTCGCTCTACTATTTTCTCTCGTGCCTTAGTTGAGGATCCCTTATTGCCTCACCTATGGCAGACCTCCTTCTGTCGACATCAGCGCCATTCATTCTAGAAGACAGGTCTAGAGGGTGGTGTACCTTGGTTCCAGCTTCCACTCTTGTTCGGTGCCTCAGATCAGGCAAAGGGTTCTCTCATTTCCCTTTGACTTGATTGTTTCTCCACTCCAGCTCCTTTCAGCATGATCGAGATCCGTATGCTTGATGGTTCAGTGATGCAGCCGTAGCTTTTGGTGATTCCCGGGTGTGTGTGAGATGTCTCAACCCTCATGAGGGGGTGGCCCTGTAGGTAGCCCCCCAGATGCCTGGATGACCTCTTCATTGCAGCCTTCGATGCAGCTCCATATATTTGATGATGTAGGCCTTAGCCGCTTGCAGCGCCTCTTTGATTTGCATGTATCAGTCATATTTTGCGAGCCCTTCCCCGCTTGTAGGGGGCATTTGGGTTGTATTTTGTATCTCATGTAATCAGATATTATTGTATAAGTCCTGGCTGTTATCCCAGGCACAACATGTATATGGAATCCCTCATTGTATTTTTATCTGGCTCATGTTGATGCCGGCTGTACTTTATGGTTCATTCCCTTGTTTACTGGACACACTATTCTTTTGTACTTTGTCTTGGCGGGCATAGGTATGCCTCCCCCGCCGCCTTTAGCACAGGTACCTTCTCATAAAAAGAGACTTGTTGCACCTACAAGTCTCGTCTCCTCAGGGTCTAGTTCTTCAGCACATTATTCTACCTTAAATTTCTCTCTATGACTTCCCTTTTGATGTATTATTCCTGGTCATGTTTTATCCAAAAAAAAGAAATTAATTAGATAAATCTCTATTTATCTTATTATTTTCTAGGAATAATTATTTAAATCTTATTTAAATAATATTCCTCGTTAAAAATGACTAAATAACCCATAAATAATTAAATAAATCATTATTTATTTGATTATCCTTCAACCACTTCCTTAAAATGATAAACAAATCATTTATTTATTTATTATTCACAAATAAAGAGATTTGACCCAAGTCAAATACGTTTTCCCTCCAACAAATATAATAAAATATTCCATAAAAGGTGGATCTAGATTTGGTTAATGTTATTTTAATCATGCACCAAGATCTAGAATGACCCAATATTTTGTTATAAATAGGAGGGTTTTTCCTACCATTCTTCACCTTTTGTTGCCTATTAGATCACTCTGGATCTAAACTCTTGGTCCGACTTTGAGCCATTATCATTGTCATATTTTCCATTATTTGCTGTGTGAGCTCCCTTTGAGTTCTATCTTTGTCTGGGTTTTCTACACCAACAGGAGAGAGAAATGCTAGATCTGAAGTGCTGAGGACTTCCAAGAACCCATTCCATTGAGGAGAATTGGAAACACCTTCTTGTTTTCCTCCCAGGTGCCCTTAATACAAAAAATTTTTTCAAAAATTGTTCTTGTCTTGTCTATTGGATGTATGGAGCAAAGCCTTGTTTTTACTGCTTAATGTCTCTATATGCATAGATCTGGTTTTTTGCAGCACTTGTCTTGATCAACTAACTGCAGATCTGAAGATATTGGCAGCCATATTTGATGTTAGGGCTATAAGTTATGCGTAGCTAAAGTGGTCTTTTTTCGTACACTTCGACAAAAGATTCATACTAACAAAGGTTCTTTTGCATGTCAAGGAAAATGTTATTTTTCATGTCAAGGCACTGCTAAAATCCAAAATTTGTTCATGGTTAGCCTTCAACAAAAACCTCCTACATGGCACAAGATGCAATGAAGAGGTTGGTGTGTCCCAAGTCAATGCCCCCTGTGTAAGCTCTAGGAGGATTCACATTAACATTTCTTTTTGCATTGTTGTTACACTAAGTAGATGTGTAGATATGTATGACCTGAGTTGAAGTCAAATTGCAAATAGACGAGACCCATGCTATTAGACATGCATAGAATATGGTGGAAAGATAAATTTATTGTGGCTTTGTCTAGAATACCTTGCCTATTAATATTGCATGTATGGTGGGCTCAAAATTAAATCTTATTCCAAGAGAAATTTATTCCTTTGAAGGTGTGTGTAATAAAGATAATGATGATGTCACACAAATACAAATATTATCCAAAACAATCACGACCAATGAATTTGACTATACTAGTGATAGACTTTGGATAACCATGGGGTTTTTTGATGAGGCCAGTCGAGTTCATTTTCTTCGTTATGGAGTGTTGATGTTCCTTTATCTAGCCAATCTCACTCAATTTGCTGCAATTATGTGCAAGGAAGAGGATCACATAATAAAGCAGAGTTTGTAGCCATGTGGATGTTATTGCAGTTGGTTAAGGTAAAAGGGGTAATGTGCTTACATGTGATGGGATATTCCAAACTGGTGATAGATTGGGAAAACCAAAAGGTTGAGGTAAGAATTATTAGAACGAAGTCCCTACTATCCGATATCTATGAAGCTTTAAAGTCCTTTTCACTCATTTCCTTTTGTCATATTCTTTGTTGAATACTAAATATGATTCATTTTCCAAAGAAGCTCTTGAATTACCAGTTAGTTATGTTAATTATCATGTCTTTCTTGATGGGGAGGAAGTTGAGTCCATGGGGACAAACCTATCCTACTAGAATATTTAGTCACATTTTTGTGCTTGCATTCAAATCCCATTTTTTGGGAAGTATTTTTGATGGTAAGTTAAGTTTATGGCCATTTGAGGCTAGTAGATATAGTCAAGATGAAGACAATGAGGATGTTAAAGTATGGTAAAGACAATACAACAATATATATTTTTCTCTATAAATATATAAGAATTTTCTCTGTGAAAAAATAATATTATATTAGATATCATTTTTTGGGATTCAACTGCATTAAGTAAGTCATTCATCTATGGCCATTTCCATGAGAGGTAGTCGTAACTGACTCATTTCTCATTATTTTTGAATAGTCCACTTAACACTTATTGCATAGTCATAACTGACTAATTTGTCATGATTTTTGAATAGTCCACTTAACACTCATTGCATTGCATCAGGTGATGCTCACAAGGGTGAAAAAATCGGATTGAGACTAGTGAAATGAATCACATAGCGTCAATCATCACTTCTAGGGATTTCATTTGGTAACTAGGACTTCTCAGGAGGTCAGCCATCCCAGATTGCCTCTGGCTAAAGTGTGCTTAACTATGGATTTTTCCCCACAATCAAGCCCACTTAGCTTGCTACCCCATTTTCAAAACCTTAGCAATTATTGTGCCTCATGAACCATTCAAGTAGAGCTCCCTTCATTCTTTATATTTAAGTATTGAGGGGTTTTTGTAGTTTCTCTATAGATATATAAGAATTTTCTTTGTGAAAAAATAATATTATATTAGATATCATTTTTTGGGATTCAACTGCGTTAAGTAAGTCATTCATTTATGGCCATTTCCATGAGAGGTAGTCATAACTAACAAACTTCTCATGATGTTCGAATATTCCACTTAACACTCATTGCATTGCATCGGATGATGCTCACAGGGGTCAAAAATTGGGATTGAGACTATTCAAATGAATCACATAGTGCCAATCATCACTTCTAGGGATTTCACTCGGTAACTAGGACTTCCCGGGAGGTCACCCATCCCAGATCGCCTTTGGTTCAAATGTGCTTAACTATGGGGTTTTCCCCACAATAAAGCCCACTTAGATTGCTACCCCATTTGCAGAACATTAGTAAGTATTGTGCCTCATGAACCATTCAAGTAGAGGTCCCTTCATTCTTTGTATTTAAGTATTGAGGGGTTTTTGCAGTGAATTATATTAGATATCATTTTTTGGGATTCAATTGCGTTAAGTAAGTCATTCATCTATGACCATTTCCATGAGAGGTAGTCGTACTGACTAATTTCTCATGATTTTTGAATAGTCCACTTAGAACTCATTGCATTGGGTGATGCTCACAAATTATATTGTTGATTTATAATAATTTGATTGTAGTTTAATAAATTAAAAATTTAATTATTATAATTAAAATAAGTATTGACTCTTTTATATATATATATATATATATGATAAATGAAAATTTTAATTATAAAACATTATTTTAGAAGTTTTAAATAAATTTAACAAAATCTATATTAATAATTTAATTTTTAAAAACCAATTTATATTTTAAAAATAATTTTATATTTTGTTAAAAAATGTCGGTATTTTTGAGAAGTTCATTATTTTTGAATATGCACTTTATATATCATTAAGGTAGGGTATTCTAAAAAAATTCAAAAAAATAAAATTATATGATAAAAACATGAAAATTGTAAAAAATTATTCAAATAAAAATTGTTAATTTTAAAATGGGTTAATTAGCTTTTGTGAGAGTGATTAAACTTGTACTTAAATGAAAATAAATAAATAAATAAAATTAGTTAAAATGTTGATAAGTTAGTTATAAGAAAAAAATTAATTACCTTAGAAGTAAGGTTGGGGTGAAAATTGAATGTTAAAATTTATGAGATGGTGACGAGGTGCATTGTTAAGGTATTTTTTGTGTTAACGTTTAAATTTGAAACTCTATGGGCATAAATATAACCATGCTAAGGGTTGAGGTTGATGTGGCCCAGTTTAGGTGCAATCTTAAGGTGATTTTGACAACTCAGACCTCTCTAGGTTGCAGATTTATTAGTCACAAACTAGTCTTGCAGACCCTTGGATCATGATTAAGGATTGGTGTGGACTAGCCCATCTGTGATCCCTAGGTTAATTTGATAGCTTAGATGCCACTGGGTCGCAACCTCTTAGTCTCAAGCTATTTTGACAAGCCCTTGGATTGTGGATTCTTAGTCATATGCTAGTCTCCAACAATGTTAAGGGTTGGCGTGGCCCATACCAAGTGGGTGATTTTGATGGCTTAGATACATGTGGGTTAAAAATTGTTAGTCACAAGCTAGTCCCACAAAACCCCCTTGTGTTGCAACTTCTTAGTCACAAGCTAGTCCAGATGCCCTACCCAAACTAGAAAACACAAAATATATATTAAAAAAAATAATAATCTAAAGTTTTAATGTTTGAGATATTGTATGATGGCTTCCCATAAGTGATTTAAATAGTAACCATTTTCATAATTGAAATTATTGATTTTTTTTTTAATTTATAATGCTTGAGTGTGTATACAATTTTGAAAAGCTATTCATCATATTGGTTTTCAATTTTCTGCAAGATTGAAAACCAATATTCTATAATGGTTTTAAAAAAATATTAATTTAAAACTACTATTATTGCAGTGTGTTGTAAATGTGTAGGTGTAATGTAAGTATAATAAGAAGTTAAAAACATATGAGGAGTTAGTGTAAAAATTTAAAAGTTGGCTCAATTCATAATAAAAAATTAAAGTAATAAAAAAAATCAATTTGTTATATTTTGATTTTGTTATTCACTCGTGAATTAGGATTTTTACAATACCATGAACCAATCGCTTGAGCCAAATACCATGGCCTATCAATACCACATGCTAAGAAAACATAACATATTTCAGAATCATAATATTTTATAACTATATGACAATAATTTTAACTATGAATATTCACCCCCATTTTTCCATTGATATTATCAACTTGTGAAAAGGCTTTGTTTCAATACCATGGGCCAATACCATGTATTATCAATACCACATGCCCAAAAATCATAACTTATTTCACAATCAAAATATTTTATAACAATATGAGAATATTCTTAACCATGAATATTCACCCCCACTTTACCATTGATATTATTGACTTATAAATAGGATTTTTTATAATACCATGTGCCAATAACATACCATGGCTTGTAAATACCACATGCCCATAAACCTTAACTTATTTCACAATTAAAATATTTTATAAAATAAATTATTTTAATTTTATTTTATAGTAAAATGTTATAACTATTTTTGAGATATATCTAAATCCTTTATCCTTGGACTACTAAAAATATTCCCATATCAATTAAATCAAGGTTTTAATAAAATAAAAAATGAGAATACTTTTATGTATAAGTATGTGAAATGTATGTAGTTGATATATGCCGAAAGCTTCATTTGTATCTACCACACAAACCATTGATAAATATATAATAATAAAAATAACATTACAAAAAAAACTATTACAATAAAAATATTATTATTATTATTATAAACAATAAAAATATTTAATTTTTAGCAAATATTATTATTATTATTATTATTATGATTACCCTCCACTAAGACCAATGCGGTATATCAGACCTTAAGAGAGGAGAAAGAATCTAAGTTTGATTCTTCAAAATCTTGTTTCTATGGTCAAAGAGAAGGGAAATAAGTGCTCCAAGATCGATATAGGTGGGTTGGCTTAATAGCTCTAGAAGATTGGAAGTGTGACAGATGGTAGGAATTGAGAGCGAATGTGAGTAAGAGTCGGGAAGTCTAAAAGGAAGTGCTTTTCATCTTCCACATGATTAGAATCGCAAATATGACAGATTCTATCATTCTAAGGGGTCTTGGGAATAGACCACCACCCAGTCTCACTCTGAAGCTCATGGGAATTAGTTCTTATCTTAGCGATGTTCGTTTTATTATTATTGCTGGACAACACAGAGAGATAAGTCTTATTATCAAGGGTGGGGTTGATCACTTCCTTATAGTATCTTAGCTTCCTTTTACCCTCAAGCTCCTGATCCTCCCACAGCTTGTCCTTAAATTTGGAGGTAATATTATTTTTGATATTAACTTTGCTTCCCACATTGAGCTCCTCCTTAGTTCCCCAATGGTTAAGCCAGGAGTGGGCATCCTTATGCCACCCGCGCTTGAGGCAAAGGTGAGGGTTTTGACAATAATTAGAAGCAATTTTAGGACGCCATTTTGATTCCATGTTGTCAAGCTTCTTCTTATACATCAGATATCTAAACATAGTCGTATTTTCAGTTGGGGACAAACCAGATTCGATTAAGAGGATAGGATAGGGGGTATTTCCCTTGTTCTTAAGGTTGTAGGTCATGTATTTCTTTTTAATCATCTCAATCTTCCTCCATGACTCTTTGGATATAATACAACCCCAAACTTCACATCTGTATAAGACAACAGGTGTGACAAGGGTCTCAAAGAGGACCTCTTTTTACTCCAAATGAAAAGATCGACTGACTTACAATTATTTTCAAGCTCATAATAATCTTTCCAGCCCCCAATAATCCTTTTCTTGATGCTATAATTCCAGTTGAGATGATGAGGGAAGTCAATACCCAAATACTTATAAGAAGAAACTTGCTCTAAGCACTGGTTATTATACATGAAACTACCATGGGTGATCTTTTTGGATTTAATGATCATGACTTTAGCCTTGTTGGTATTGATTGTCATACCCATCTTGGAGCAGTAGTCATGAAGAATCTGGAACTCGCTGTCAAGGTCGTCATGGATTTTTTCAAGAAGAACGATATCATCAGCATAGAGGAGAAGAGTAATGAGAACACCAGCAAGCTTGGTGCCCTTACACCTCGTAGATTCTAGACACTCCTCTAGCTTATCAATGTATATGCCAGAAAGGGTAGGTGATAGGGGACACCCTTTCTTAACTCCAATATTGAATTTATTGTCTTTAGACCACCCCTCGTTGGTCTTAATCTTGGTAGTGATGGTCTCGTAGAGACATATCACAACAATCCTCAGCTCAAGAGGGACCATGATCTCTTTAAGTCTCTCCCAATGTTTATCCCGAGGGACAGTGTCGAAAGCTTTTTGAAAGTCCACAAAGCAACAAAAGAGATTGACTTTACTATTGTGACATTCCTCCGCAATGATTCTAAGAGTGACCATATGGTTAATAGTCGAGTGATGTCTCCTAAAACTAGCTTGTCCTTTAGCTATTTTTCCCTGGATTTCAAACCAAAGGCTTAGCTTCTTCTCCAAAATGAACCCATAAAGCTTGGCCAGGATATGGCTACCCATAATGGTCCTGTAGTTGGAAGGAATACTCTTGTCCCCATTTTTAAATATAGGAACAATAAGGCTTTATGCTTAAAGCCGAGGGAAGCCATGCATTACAACCAAATTGAGAAGCTTGTGAAGATAAGGAATGAGGATAGATCTTCCCATTTTAAGGATATCACCTTGGTATCCTTCAATATCTTTATCTTTCCCATTAGCGAGACTATTAATACCAGACTCAATGTCGTCAAGAGAGAATACATCCTCCTTAATTGGAATGATTAAGGTGGTATCCTTAGTGTCCAGAGAGTCATACAAATTCTTAAGGTAGTTGTCCCACTTTTCGAAGGGGATACAATGGTTATCTTTGGTTTTACAGATAAGAACATGCCGCCAAAATTTTTTGGGCGTGATGTTGGAAAGTTGGAGAAGGTAATCCTGTCTTTTATTAATATATGCTATTTTCTTCCTCTTGATGATATTTTCGTATATATTGATATTCTACAGCTTAGTGATTTCATTAGGAGCATCTCTGATCGCTTTCCTGGTCATTTTGCAATCTTTTTCATCCCATGGATTGGAAGTTCTATTAGACTGCTTAAACAAAATCTCATTAGGAAACTTGCTAATGGTGTTGGAAAGGATAGTAGTGAAATGGTAATAAATTTGATCAATGTTATTATTATAATTCATGGGGCCTAAATCCCTCTCTAAATACCTTAAGAAGAGGTCAGTCTTACTTCTATCGAAGAGAATGTGTCTTTTTCTTTCATTGGTCTTGTCCATGTGGGTGGTATGCATAGCAATATTGAGGGATAGAGACAGAGATCTTTGGTCAGAGTTAGGCTCGAATCCACTAAGAAGCTCAAATTTTGTAATATGGTTGAGGATGAGGATGTCAGAAATCGCATAATCCATGACATTGCTACCCATCGCATGGAAACATGTCATCTGACTAGAGAAGGGACATTTGTTAATACCATTACAAAAAATTATGTCCTGGGAACTGCAAAGTTTGAGGAGCTCAGTGCCGAATAAGTTCTCGATAATTCTGCAGATTTTCTCTTGAATTTATTAGCTAAGTTACTATCTTCATCAAGCCACAAGGGGTTGGGGTTAGAGCTGTTACTTAATGTAATGGCTTGGTTAGTAGCAGTTCTAGCATTAAAGTCTCCCAGTAAAAGGATATTACCATCATTTCTCTGGTTGAAGATGTCTTATTTTGAAAGAATTGAAAGGACAATTCTTATCCAGGTTGTTCTTCTTATAGGATGTAGAGTTGATGGAAGCGAAATAGCAGATTGCAAGAAAGATCCTATTTGTGGTAGAATTAGAGATTTCGATCCAAATGTATTTATAGAAGGGGTTGATTTTATGAAGTTGGATGTGAGAGGAAAAAGTGTTCCTTATATAGTAGGCTATACCACCAAAACCCCTCCGAGAGGATTTCTTATTCCAACAAGACAAAAGAGTGAAACCATCAAGGTGAGGGACCCTAGATTCATCATGTGCCCATGTTTCAACTAAGAGAATAAGGTCAATATCACTCGATATCCAACTTAACATAGGACCTTTACACCATGGAAAGCCATGGCAATTCTAGAAGAGGATCCAGAGTGATGCAAATCCCTATTTATCCCTCGTGCTTGAGACTCTATCTCTAATAAGAACTTTCCTATTTCTAATGATTGCCCATTTTCTGACCTTTCTTTCATCCTTGACCTTTTGGACTTCTTTTCTAAGTTCAGCTTGGTCTTCTGGAATGATATATTCATTTATAAATATTCCTATTTGTGGATTTCCTGAGTATATCCAACTTATGTTCATGACAACTGACCTTGACACGGATGAGTCTGTGTTTATGCTCAAGTATCTTTCTGACCCTTATTGCTTCCATAAGATAGGTTGTTTTAATTTGAGATTTTGTTTTTAATTTTTATTTAACCATTTCTAATGTGTTTTCATTGTTTTGTTCTTCTATACCCGCAACTATAAGATTTAAGGCTCGTTTGTGGCGCTCATGGTTGAGAACAATTAATTTATTAATTTCCTCTTTGATGGGTTTAATATCTAAGTTATTTTATGTGTTATTTAGGGCTGATTTATTATGTAGTTGTTCTTTTATATTTTTAATCTTGCTTTCCAAGGTGTCATTTTCTTCGACCATTGTTTGTTTACTATGTTATATTTCTTAAATTTTACCTTTCATTTCTAATGATTTGTGGTTGTTAACGAGCACTTCCATTAGTTCTAGTTTAAAATGATTTTACCTTTCTTCTCTTCATCTTTCTAAAGACTCAATGTACTCATAGAGACTATCTAATGTAATTTTATTCAGTCTGCCTTTACTAGAGGGGGAATAGAAATATGAGGGGAAGTATTGATAGTGTAATAAAATAAAACTTAACACGAGGAGGGTAAGTGAGAACTTGTGCACCTGTAAAGTAGAAAAAATGTGAGGTTGTCATCATTCCTTGGAGGCTGAGTCTTTGGCAGATATAAATCTTGCTCCTGATGTCCCAAATTGAAGTTCAAAAGAACTTGTTGTCAGCCAGAATCTCAGAAGATGTATCCAAAACTGATGCAAGGTTGATAAGAGTTTTAATGAGTGCCACAAAACTAGTGTGTGACTGCACCGTAGAGGTATTGTATGAAAGTATTGACTTGTAATATTTTTTCTCTTTTCCAAACTCAGCAGCTAAACTTGGGTTTGATACCTGCTCCAATTGTGTACTATTATTTGTGCTTCTCTCTATAAAATAACACTCTAGGGCACGAACACCACTCCTTCATGGCTTGGTTTATTTTCTATCAACATTTTTCTTTTTCTATGGAACTATTGTTTCCTGTAGAAAATCAGGTCGGGCTCTATCAAAATAACAATGGTCGGCCTCACCTATGTTCACGAGCATTTTTCCATTCCTATCATGGGTTTTCCGTAGATTTTTGAAGGATTTTGTCGTTGTTTTAAGTGCTCAAAATTGTTTAACGATTGGACCCATGACTTCGCTTATCTGGTCAAATGCCCAAGCAAGTACAATTAAAAAATTCAACTTATTTTTATTCAAAACCTCGTTCTTCCAATATTCAACCACAGAGGGATCATTGATGCACAACAGACCCATACTAAAAATATTTAGTTTTTAGTATGGTTACACAAAATATTTATTAATTAATATTAAATTATTTATTTATTTATATTAAAAAACTATAATAATAATTATTTAATTATTTATTATAAAAAAATTATAATAAATAATTGATTAATAAATTTAAAAAACCATGGGATTAATATCATAAACCCTTGGTATTAATATTATTATAAACCCTTGGTATTAATATTATTATAAACTCGTGGGATTAATATTATAAAAGTAAGCGATTATTAATATCATAAACCCAAGGCTCTAATAAATCCAAGGAATCTATATTACAAACCTTAGGGGTATGAACCCTTACATTAATAAACCCAAGGGATTAATAATATAAACCCAAGGAAATAATATTAAACCCAAGGGATTAATATTATAAACCCAAGGTATATTAATCCTAATATAAATATTATGAACCAGAACCACATTTACTAACGTGGTTGATATATGTCGATAGGCCTATATCAAGCACATGTACAACCACATTAGTAAATGTGGTTGATATATGCCAATAAGCGTATGATTAATATACATTTATTAACATAACTATATAAACCCTAAGATAAATATTATAAACCCAAGGTATATAAACCCTAAGATAAATATTGTAAACCCTAAAATAAACATGGTTGACCATGGTTGAGAAAACCTTTGTCACAATGCGACGTTGGAACATGGTTGACCATGATTGATTTTCATATTGAGACAATCCTTGTCACAATGCGACATTGGTTGATTTTCATATTGAGAAAATCTTTGTCACAATGTGACATTGGACCATGGTTGACCATGTTACACCATGATTATAAACCCAAGGGATTTATATTAAACCCAGCGATTTATCTTATAAATCTTATGAATAATAGTGCATTCTATGAGAATGAATTCTTAGATTAATAAACCCAACAAATTAATATTATAAACCCTAGGGAATAATAAACTGAACAGATTAATACTAAAAACCCAAGGGAGTAATATTAAACCCATGGTATAAACCCAATGGATTAATATTTAAAATCCTAAGATAAATACTATAAACCCTAAAATAAACATGGTTGACCATGTTTTACCATGGTTGATTTTCATATTGAGACAATTTTTGTCATAATGTGACATTTGAACATGGTTGACTATTGTTTATTTTCATATTGAGACAATATTTTTCACAATGTGACATTGGACAATCTTTGTCACAATGTCACATTGGACCATGGTTGTACATGGTTGACCATCACTACCACATTTCGGGATAAAATCCAATAATAGAATTCGACAAATGGATAAAATCGGAACTGCCGTCAAACATTTATTGTATTTTTTTGTTTTTTGTTTAAAAGCGTGACGATCGTTGAATACCCATCATTAATTACATAGATTCAGATATTCTATGATCGACATTATTGGCATTTTACCGGCCAAATTTTAGAATTAATGGCATTTTACCATTGTGCAATGTTTATCTATCGGGAAATTGATTTATATATATGTAGGTTCGAATACCTATTTACAAGTCCCACATTCTTGTTAGATCTAAGACTTTTGTAATCCATAAAGTAGATATAATTATTTCAGATTAATCACATTCTTATGATTTGGTTAAGAATGTGGTGACCAAATCATAAGAACATGATTAATCCAAACGACTTCTATTTATTCCACATTATTGTTATACATCCCATGCTTTTGAAATGTTACAGGCCTATTTTGAGGTTAATTTTGATTGATAATCATCACTAAAAGGTATTTGGTGAGGAAAAATGTCAAATAACATTCCTCAAGGATGGGGCCAAGGAGACATGGGATTGACATCAGGGGCTTCGAAAGATAGAAAATGTTATTTCCCTTGTAAAAAGTGCAAGGGATTGAAAGTAAGGATACATTTAATAACAACAGTTAAAAATCATTTTAGAACTTATGGACATGCTAAAGGCGGAGATGAATATCATCCATTAGTAATTACTTATTCATTATCACCCATTAGACCATAAGAGAATTGTTCTTTATATTTCTTATACATGCCATAATATGCTAGGTCTTTACTTAGTTCAAATAAATAGTCAATTGCACAAGTGACAATGTTCCAAAATATTCATTTTGTACTTTATGCATTGAGAAAAAATAGCATGATGAGTTCTAGGTAGTTAATTTGCAATTAATATTTATGTTTGTTCATGATTATTTATGCTAGATAGTTTGAAATTAATATCTATGCTAGGTAGTTTTGGCATTCATCGACGATCTCTCTCTCTCTCCCTCTCTCCAAAAATAGCCTCCTCTCGTCATTGGTGTGCTATGTTTCTCATTTGTTTAAGTTTCTACTACTAGGATTTCATTTTCCCCTCCCTTGTAGCACTAAGTTTTCCAATTTCCTTCATTCCTAGCACCAGCTTTTTAAATTTTCCTTTTCATGACACTAGATTTTTCACCTTTTTAACTTTCTAGTGCTATATTGTTTCCAATCTATCTTGTTTTATAGTGCTAATATTCCTACTTGTTTCCTTTTCCAGTGCTAGGAATTCCAAATGTGCCCTTTTGTAGTACTAGCCTACCTAATTTCTCTTTATTCTAGCATTGAGTTTGTCGATTAGACTTCTTTCTAGCAATAGGATTTGCAATTAGGCTATTTATAGTAGCATTGATTTTTCAATTGTACCCTTTTCTAGTGCTAGGAGTCTCCAAAAGTCCTCTTTCCAACATTGATCAATTTCACATTTGTTCCTTTTTATAGTGCTAGGTTTTGAAATTTTCCTCTTTTTGACCTCTCCTCACTTTTTTACTCAAAAAATGGGTTTGCACATCAAGGGATTTGATCCCTCTTGATGCTTCGTAGAACCAGAGTTAGATGGGTCTATATTGGTTTCTATTTATTTTCACTATTACATGTTCATATTATTAAACTCATTAAATCTATGTAGTTAGATTGATTTTTTAATATATTCAATGGAATCATTCCCATTAAGGGCATATTTACTTTGTTTATTATGAACGTGTAAGTTTTAAGTTGAGCCATATAAAAATCATGATTAGTTAACTAGCTAAGTTTTCTTTGTCTAGCTATTCGTTGTTTTTGTTTTCCTATATTATATTTGTAAAAATTTCTATCAATCAAATATTTACGATAGATGATTAATATATTTTATTGAATGTAATTGTCTAGTATGGTGCTCCTATGGAATTCCTCGATGAGGAAGAGGTCATTGTAGTACAAGCTCCTGCTCAGGAACATGAAGCGAATATTGCGCCGGATCAAGCTAACAATCCTATGGAAGAAGATATTGATGTTGATAACATATTGGATGAAGATGGGGCAGATAGATTGATCCAAGAGACATTTAATAATGTTGCAGGAAGGGATGATGATGACGACCCATATGTCGGTGGTTATGATATACTTGTACTTGAGAGGGGAACTCAACCTCTTTATGAAGGTTCATAAACATATCTTCTCTCTGCTGTATTGCTTCTAGTCAACTTAAAGGTGGTGAATGGTTTGTCAAACACATGCGTGACACAAATCCTGAGGCAACTTAAAGGTGGTGAATGGTTTGTCAAACACATGCGTGACACAAATCCTGAGGTATGTAATATATTTTGTGACATTTAGTACATCATGATAAAGAAATTATTTTTTCCTTTGCTTTCTATGTTAGTATGTCGATCACCATCTGTAACATTATTTGGATGCAATATGTATATTGTTTACATTAACCAACACTACCGATTTCTGATGTTGTAGACTATTAGGTGAATTTATGTTACCGTCGTCAAATGTTTTACCTCGCACGTGCCGAGATTTACATGCCATTATGAAAGATATTGGAATGGAGTATCAAGTTATTCATGCATGTCCTAATGATGATATTCTCTAGTATTATAAAGAACATGTGTCGAAAGACAAATGCCCAAAATGTGATGAGAGTAGATATCAATCTGATGAAGTAACAAAAAAGGTGCCTTGCAAGGTTCTTCGTTATATTCCCATAATTCCACATCTGCGACAATTGTTCAAGTGAAAAATCATAGCACAATTTATGGATTTCCATGCAACGAAAAGAAGTAAAGATGGTGTTCTTCGAATGCCTGCAGATGGATCTGCATTTACAAATATAGAGGAAATATGGCAAAAGTTTAAATAATAACCTTGTAATCTTAATATTTCATTAGTAACTGATAGTGTCAATCCATTTGGAGACCTAAGATCTATTTAATTGGTATGGCCCGTTTTTGTTATCAACAATAACATTCCTCCTTGGATGTCAATAAAGAGGGAGCACATAATGTTGACAATGATTTTTCCAGGTATTATTTTTTTTAGAATAAATATATTCGTTTACACAATAACATATCATGATTTGTCTTTTTTGTTTCCGACTTATGTCTTAAATTGTTGTGTTTACTCATATATGTTCAATCATGTCTTATTTTTTTTGTTACTCATATATTTTGGAATTATGTACTATATGTTCAATCAATTAGGTAAGTACTAGGTAAAATATGTGAATGCATATATCAAGCCGCTTATCGATGAGTTACTGGACTTATGGATGGGAATCACTATGTATGATATCTCCACACTAGTAAATGCACAAAGGAAATTTGAATTCCATGCAATGCTAGTATGGAAAATTCACAATGCCCTAGGGCTAGCACATTTCTGTGGTATATTATAACATTATCATGCACTTTAATATTGTTTACTAGTTTTTATGAAGTTCATTCTTTTGTAAATAGTCCATTCATTATACATACTTCAATTAATAATTGAAATAAAAATTAATCCATCTCTTGCAGGTCTTCAAACAAAGGGTAAATTTGCTTGTGCAGTTTGTGGTCCTAAATTGAAATCTCGTCATTCAAGAAGCCTAGGAAAGGAAGTGTTTTATGAGTATAGGCACTTCCTCTATAAGAACCATAGGTATTGAAGAACCGAAAAAAAAATAAAAAATAAAAAATAAAAAATAAAAAATTAAATGGGAATGAAGAGACTGGATTAAGACCATGAATAATGAAACTTGGTATATGGAAGTTGCAATAGAATATAATCTTTCAAGATATGGATTAAATCATCTATTTTTCATTATACATGAAATGTTTGGATTATTTTATATTTTTATTGCATTTTCTTCATTGTACTATTTGGTAGTTATTGTTGTTATAATATCTTAAACTATGATTCACCTTGGAGGACGACAAGGCATTAATAATAGGGTACTACCATGAGTAATGAAAAGATATCCTGAGAAATTCAATAGGCTCCCCTACTATGAGAACCTATAGATTGTTCATTTGTTTGATAAAATTCACATAGGGAAGAATGTAATAGATACCTTATGGCGAATCTTAGATGGAAGGAGAGATAAAGAAAAAATTGTCAAGATTTGTAGTGACATTAAGGAGGCTAATCATGCAATTGAAAGTGCGGTTCATTAAAATAGCGACAGAGATAGCCAAAATCTAAGCGCCCTTCCATGGTTATTGACGGTGCAGAAAAGTAAGGATGTTAAAGAGGTTATTGAAAAAAATAAATTTCCCACTGGATTTTCTTCAGACATAAAGAATATCCTAACAAAGAAAGGTGAATTAAGTGGGGTAAAGATTCATAATTGGCATAAAATCATTAAGGTAATTATTTTGGTGTATATATTTATACATTAATGGTGAAACATCTTGTTATTATTTTTGTTTTATACTCATTTTATAATAAATAATCAGTGATTATTTTATTGTTATAGTATGTTCTACCTTTATCTCTCCCAGAAAAATTTGACAACAATGTCAAACAAGTTATATATGATATTGGAAAATACATGAGCTAAGTGGCGATAATTGTTTAATAATTTATTGTACATTAACTTATATTTGAGTTCATGTGTTTTACTTGTAATGTACTATATATATTATTGTTGAAACTTGTGATTTGTTTTTTTCATTTGTAGATGGTTGTCATCTAAAAAATTCAATAAAGAATATATAAAGTATTGGAGGAAACAAATTCCTCGTCTAATGAGTGAAATGCAAAAGTATATACCTTTGACATTTTTCAATGCACAAGAACACTACCTCATGCACCAAGTTGAGGAGTTTGAAAAGTGTGGACCTATACACACAAGATCAATGTGGATGGTTGAGAGGAACTTGAAATATTTGAAGGCTTTGGTCAGACAAAGAGCACGTCCTGAGGGTTATAAGGTAGATGGATATATGGTATATAAAACCATGGTTTATATTAGTCATTGAGCTGAGAGGCTCATTCTACAATCAAGTATGAGGGACATGTGTAAGTATGTCACATTCTAAAAAATGTAATAAAAATAATTTTCACTCATGTCGGCCAAAAACAAAAAACAAAAAAAAAACAAGCATATAAATAAACAATTATATTAACATGGATTAATATGAAATGGCTCAATACACATGTTATGTAATCTTATAACTTTCAAAAATGCAATTTAAACAGTAAAAAAATCCACATTGGTTTCTTTCACTCTAATAAGTTTGTAACAAAAGAAATTTGATCCCTCTCGGCTCATGTTAGATCCGTGATTTAGATGGATCTATGCTAGTTATAGTTTGACAATAGGAAAATGTATCAATGTATTGGATCACATTTGGGATGTAAAATCCATGAACAAATTTGAAGGGGGGCACCTATCGGAAAAAGGTACAATGAGGAAAGTGAGATGTAAGTATATAGTGGAGATTTATAGCACATTAGAATTTTTGTTTTTATGTATATCGTACTTATTTAGTTTTTAGTCTTCATCCACAATCCAATATTATATTGGTATAATGTGTTAACTAATTATATGTACGCACGTGAACTATTTTATTTTAATATAGTCGGTTGAGAGTGGGATGCAATACATTTATACATTGCACACAATATTGATTGGATGAAGGTATTGATTGAATGATGAAAAAAAGATAATAATGGTAGGTTATCATGGTATGGTGTGTATACATTGATCAAAGAAGCTGAACATAGTGGAGATACCAATCTTACACAGAGGGAAATTGATTTAGCACATGGTTTAGTACATTACGAGGCAAGCATATAATTCACCTATACTACTTTTTTTTTTACAATTATATTTATGCATATGGCATGCTTTTTTATTAATTTTAAAATTTTCCAAGTATAAATATGTTTATCAAATAATGACAATATATTTTTTACATGTTTTGCATATTGCAGTTGAAACACCGCAAAGCAATGTGGTTGAATGGCCGCAAATTTCACATCAAAAGGTTGGATGAAAAGAGGAAAAACTTAGGTAGTGGGATAAATGCAGTATTTCAGGTAGAGAATGTTGCATATAGAGGTGACAGACATCTATAAGTATCTGCAAATTGATATTATGGGTATTTGGATGATATAATTGAGTGTAACTTTAAATCCTTTAAATTAGTTGTGTTCGATGTCAAATGGTACATGTTATGAATCAATGAACATGATCATGATAAAACTATTATTCAACATGCTAATGGGTTTACCATGGTTATTACAAGGAATATTGATCCAAGCTCAGAGCCCTATGTTCTTCCAAGACAATGCGAACAAGTATTTTACTCATAGGTTCCAGGTAAAGCAGGTTGGTCCTATGCTGTTAGATATGATCCAAGAGGAAGGCCGATAAAGTATAATGTAGCAGAAGAAGATGATATTGAAGAAGAATACGATGTAAAGGAGCAAGGGGTTCGTGTGTTAGATGAATACATTGAATAGTTCAAGGATATGTTAATGCAGACAATGTTATGTATGAATAAGATGATATTGACAATACGTCGGAAGAAGAACTTGAAGAGGTCGAACCAAATGTGGGAGAGGATGTTCTAGATGATGATATAGAAGATAATGATCATGATGTTGACATGGCCAATCCTTTGAACATGAATTATGAACACGATGATATAGAGGGTGAGTTGGATGAAGAAGAACATTAATGATTTCAAAATGTTGAAATGTATGAGGTATGTATTTATATGTTTTTAGTTGGTTTGTTCTCTTTCATCTACCTTCAATAGTAAATAACTTTGTCTAAGATATTCTTATGGAAATTTATTTTAACTTGATCTTCATATGGAAACTCATCAAGCTAGAGGTGAGAGGAAACAATGCAATGGAAGAACTAGTGAATGAAAAAATTAAACTATATATAAAATATGACTATATATATTAAATAACCAATATTAAAAATTAAAAATTAAAATTAAAATATAAAACAAAAAAATATCTAAAAAAATATTCAGAAAACCAAAACTACTAATTCCTGCATGCTATGAATTCTTCCCAACCCCACACCCTTCCCCTCAACCCATTAACTCATCATGCATGTTGGCCTGGTATCCCTGCACTCAACAAAAATACCCCACTGAAACCCCACTCATTCAGTATCGGCACATTTCAAATACTTACTCAGCAGAGGACACTCTGCAAACGGTGATCGTGCTTCATCCGTAGGTGACAGTGACGGTTCTTCATCCATAGGTGACAGTGCTTCATCCGGCCACTCGCTAGAGGACTCACCACATCAACATAACCTGCTCTACGTTCGACCAACAACCATGGTAAGGTTCATTACTTACTTAGACTGACTATGTGGAAACTACAACACAAAATCCATGCTTATGTGTTACTGTTCAAACATATGTTAAATTTCTATTGGAAGATCTGGAAAGATAGTATTAGAAGATTCACTTTTTGGCTTACAAACAATGGCATAAATCACCTCTTATTCTGTCATATGTTGTAAGAACTATTTTCCACCAAGTAATAGAGATTTTGGCTCACTCTTTGCAACTCCATTCCCTTCTTGAAAAGGAAGCAAAGTATGTTGAATAACACCCATCTCAAACTTATAACAGTTCTTTCTTCCATCACGCACTATTTTTCCTATCAAATTGCCAAGGTCTATCCAAAAACACATGACACACATCCATAGGCACGATATCACAGGTCACTTTTTCTTGATATCTGCCTATTTGAAAAACCACTTCACTTTGCTTAGTAACCAACAATTTGTGTCCTTTATGAAACCATGACACCTTGTAGGGTGTTTTATGCTTGAACTTCTTAATGTTCATCTTTTCCACCATTTCAGTGGACACCAAATTTTCGGTGCTTCCACTATCAATAACTATTTTGCAACATTTCCCTAGGACTTTGCATGTAGTTCAAAATGAAGCTTTCCTTTGTGAAGACTCTGCCACTTCCTTCTCTATTTTCAATAGCACCTTGTTCATGAGAAGAGCTTCTCCAACCTCAAGTACTTTCTCCACTACATGAGCTTGTGCTTGTGCCTACTATCCTTGTACAACATAGTTTCCTCTTTGCCCTGCATTCTCATTATCAGGACACTCATAGAATCGATGGCCTAGTTTGTTACATTTGTAACATCTGTAGACGGACTCTCTAACTCTACATCTACCTCTACCTCGCTGGTAGGGTCTTCCACCTCTAGGATCATATCCTTTCCCTGCTTGTTCTTGTTGGTTAGAACCACCAACTTCATCCTTGTAAGCTGGAGCCTTCCTTTGCAAATCCTTTTCCTCTACCAAAGGTTTGTTTCCTAACTATCTTATCTCCTAGTAATAAATCATATCGATAGGCCCCCTCCATGGTGCCAGGAGATAACATGCCAATCTCCTCTTGAATTTCCATCCTTAATCCATTGATGTACCTAGATGTCCTTTCAGGGTTATATAACTGCTCTCAAGTTAACCTTATAGAACTCTTCTGTATACTCTCTCAGAGTCAACAACCTTTGTCTAAGGTTCTGCATCTATTTGTAAAGACTCAATTGAGAGTCCTTGTGTAAGAATTTTCCTCTGTTATCCATTATAACAATTAGCTTAGTATAGGTTGGTCTTTTGTTAATTAGGTTGGGTCAATTAGGTTTGAATAAGGTCTCTGAAATTTAAATTTTCAAAAAAATGCACATATGAGGGGTCTTGAAAGTCAATTTTCATGTGAATAGATATGGAATGACAAAAATCCCCCCATTTATGTATTTATATAAAAAAATAATGGGTACCCTCATATTTTTAAAATTTTCATGTCTCAATCCTTGTATTTAATTTTTCTCCCAACTATTTATTTTAATGTTAAAACCTTTATATTGATTTAATTTTGATACACACACACACACACCTTTTTATATAATGTTGGGATCCTAGGATTTGAGTGGTTCTCCTTGTGGTGCAAAGTTTCAAGCCCAATAGCCTATCCCCAATCACACGCCTTAATAAAGCCTTTTAATATAAATTGGCCATCATTGTTTCGTTATCCCGGACCCAAAACCCTAGGTTATTTCATTAAATCAACATCAAAAACCATTTAAGGTCCATGTTCCTAGGGTTTTTATGACAATTTTCAATTGTAGTGAATTTTCCCAATCAACTACCAGTAATATTGTCGTTTCAATCCCTAGGTCCCCGAGACCTTCTTGTAATTTAGTTTCACATACATTTTAGGGTTGTGAGGCTAGGGATTAATGCTAATCCCCAATTGGATTAAATTAAACCTTAATTAATAAAATAATCATTATCAATAGGGTAATTAAACAGCTCGCCTATGAATTTTGCACTTGAATGTTAGTATTTTCATAGTGTAAATGTTCCATACTATGAAGCCCAACAAGACACAATTGATCACTTTTGGATGAGGTATGTTGTTCCTTGGGAGACAATATCTGGTTGTTAGGAGATCAGTGCCCAAGACATTCATTGTCACTTACAATTAAATTTGTTTATTTTCCCTTCATATGGTAACCCCAAACTTATAAATTAAAATCCTTTAATCTTTATTGATAACAAAACCCTTTAAAGTGCCATTAAATAATAAATATGCATGAATAGGAGAAGATGAAATGATAGTGAAAAACATTAACAATATGTTGTAAATCACAGAAACTATTATCTCTGGTTTATAAGAAAACGGTTGCAAGAAATGACTTTAGAATAAAGGAGCGCATGATTAAGGAAATTTACTCTAACTCACAGATGTAAATTAGACACCAAAAACTTCATTACTTTACTCCAACAGAAGAAACATACATAATATGGAACAGGAGGAACTGAACACATTCATCAATTTCTGGAAAATTCTCTGAATAGATTCATTAATTCCATAAAGACAAAGTACAAAATTGGAAAAACTTATGAGGCCCAAAGTCCAGAACCTCCTTTCTTCTTTGAAAGAGTCTTAAATATATTATTACAAAATGTACAGTTATGAAACTGTCAACTTCCCAAACTATTTTCTTCGATCATTACAATAAAAGTAGAAAATAAAAACATCTGCAGTAAAACAAAGTAGAGTAAATGTGAAGCACCATTCGATCATGAGGTGGCAATGGCCTGAGATCCTGTAATGGAAGAAGTTCTTGTGTCTGCATCATTTTCTTGCGAGGACATCCATTCTTTTCATTTTCTCCATAGGTCTACATTCAGACTGGGACAATTTACAAGCTTGACATGCGCCATTCTAAAATCTATGATCCTGGAATGCGACGATCTTTCTAAAAACAAAGTTTTCATCATCCATAATAA
This sequence comes from Pinus albicaulis, assembly GCA_034641835.2. Taxonomy (NCBI): domain Eukaryota; kingdom Viridiplantae; phylum Streptophyta; class Pinopsida; order Pinales; family Pinaceae; genus Pinus; species Pinus albicaulis. The sequence goes on from CM076581.1 coordinate 724,447,765, forward strand.
CTGAAAGTATTTATGCAGAAAATTCACGATTGTGGCTCCCTTTAGAATACTAGTCTTTTCATGTGTGTTATCGATTTTACTCTTCACCTCAACCAACAATGTTTCAAATGTTTTCGAAGGGAGAAGATTTCCTTGCTGGTTCGAACAGGATGGCAAACTAGCTCTGGTTCTTTTATCAAAAAACACATTTATCCTTAACACTGCTTCTTTGACTTCCTTCAGATTGTTTTCTGTATTCTTCCTATATGAATTCTTGATGATCATATTGTTAAAATCCAACACACATTGAGTCTTGTATTCAATCCCGAAATTCTTCAACTCTTGAGTAGTTTTAGAATTAATAAAATTAATTTATTTCTTGGCATATGAGGCCCTGTTTTGCAACTTCTCTTTATTGGAAACAGTGACCTTTTCCTGGTCCCTCACAATACTCTTTTCTTCCCCAATAATGAAAAACAAATCCCATATGTTCTTGAAAACATCAATAATTTCATTCTAAATAACCTCCCTGGCTTGAATAAGGGATACATTTCCCTTCGATTTCTCCTTTATCTCTTTGATCTACTGATAGGAATTCTGAAATTCCTGCCTATATTTTTCTACATTGTCCTTGGTCATATGAAACTCATTCTCTGTAACCTTGAGCACTTTATAAGCTCCTTCCAACTCCATATGATCTTTCTTTAAATCAATTTTTTTCCAATCTTAACTTAGTTGAGACTTGAGTTAATTGGGCAACATGTTCTTCTAAATTAGATGAAACAACTACTGTACAAACACGAGAATCAATTTTTTACTGCAACATATCACTTGTCTCCTTCAGTTTTGTAATTTCTTGATCCTTGGCCAGCAGAGCTTGCAAAAATTGCTCTTTCTCTATCTCCACCTGGGATACTTCAATAGCCATAGGATGCTCACTTGTTGGAAGCTTCAACTTCTTCTTCAAACTTTGAATTTAAGATTCAAAAAACTACAAAATTTTCTGAATTGTTGATCTGTCTTCGGGATCAACACCAACTTTAACAATTATTTTCTTCAATTCCTCATTCTATGTGGAATAAGCTCTTGAGTTAGATTTTTCCAACTTCAGTTTTTTGATCACTTTACTTACCATTTTTTCAACTTTAGCAGTAGCTGAATTAGCCTTATTTAGATCATAAATATTAATTGTCCTGTTTGCATATGTAAATTAATATTGTCAGGAAGAGGAATTTTCTTGGCATCTATTATTAAATTAATAGTTTTGAAAGAAGAAGCAGAAGTAACATTTATAGCTGAAGGGTGAAAAAAAGCTATATTCAGCTGATCCCTTTCTAAGTCCATTGTTGTTAGTAGTCCGAGAAGGAAAGAGTAGGTGAATTCAAAAAGTCCTTCATTTCCTACCTATTTTCTCACCAAGTCGTTCCAAAATACCACTGACTGCTTATTCTTATTTACATCAACAAAGTTTAACCCCAACTGAGTAAATCTATCCACATTATTGTAAAGAAATAAATATGTGACCAATGAAGGAAACCTGAAACTGTCTGTGATTGACAAGCTCATAAATTGATTATTGATAACATTCTCTAGATAAGTGGGAATATCCAAAATTACTCTAGGCTTCATCATCAAAGAAAGAATTCCTAGAATTGAACTATCTACCACCATGACATCTTCCCTCCCTATAATTTTGGCCAAAATTTAAAGAATTGGTCGTACATCTTCAACAAAGGTATTCAAAGGACAAATTCCTGACTCCAAGGAGAATTTCTATTTTCTAGGCAGGAGATATAATACAATTTGGGTAAATTCAGGCCCTGACAATTCTTGAAAATATGAACAGAGGGATTCATTAGTGAAACTCACATAAGACTTTTCATAAGGATAACTAAAATATTTCCTTATCAATTGAGCTAACACTTGGAAAAAAATTTCCCCAAACTGGTTCATGAAAAAGCATTTATGAGAGGATATGGAGGAAACCAACCAATGAATAAACTCAAGAAATAGGTAGTTCTTGGGAAAAAACACTGATAGGACTCCAGAATTAATCAAAGAAGAGTAAATTGGGGACTTTTCCTGGTTTAGAACAACATGCTAATAAAAGAGAGGGTGGTCTACTATGAAGACAATATCCACAATGTCTGCTTCTTTGTCCATTAGTGGGATATAAGTGGAAGACCTGACAATGAAAACTTTCTTCATCATTTTGAACAATTGTACGGGAATAGTTACATGGGTTACCTAGTTGCATCGAAATGGTTCTTGATTTGGACACTGGTACGGGAATTTGGAGACTTTAGCAGTTCGGGAGGTAGACGTGGATGCAAATGAAGAAAAACATCCTTTTATAGTGAAGGAAAATGAATGGGCAAGAGAAAAACATACGAAAATGAATTAAATGATGAAGTGATTGATAGAAATTTTAGGGTGATGTGGAGGATGATGTGGAGGGTGACGTGGAAGGTGACCTGCCTTGCTTGCTGTTGTGGCGGGGTCTATTGATTGTCATCATGTTTTCGTCACTGTAGAGGGACTCCGCAGTATGGGTTCGATCACAGGGAAGTGCCCCCACAGAATATTTGGGCCACACATTCTGGTTAACCAGTGGGGGTCGAAGATTCCAGTGGAAGCACCCCATCGGTTAACTTTTGACTACTTTGTGACTCCGCTCACACTCCATCACGAGAAAACTTTTCAAATGGCAACATCTAAGAAATGAAGCACTCATCCTTTAACCGAACGCGTCAAAAGGTGGTGTCCCTCTATATGACACATAACTTCAAATACTGCTTAGTGCCACATTTTTTTCAAAATTTAATTTTGTGCATATATATTTTTTTTAAATTTCAAAGTACATAATCTCCTATGTATAACATAAAAGAAATTTAAAACTATCCACAACAAGGTAACAGATAAATGTTTTGAAAGGAGAAGGGTGAAAGAATGTCAATTACAGTTAATCTCTTAGCAGGCCACAACTAAAACATTTACATCAAGAATCCCCAAAGCATCAGATCCCCAGATAATAAGAAGCAACACTTCCCTACAAAAATGTAAAAATAATTTTCAATAATCCAAATATATGATCAAGGAAATTGAGTAATATTGTTCTCAGTTAATTGATTCATTGCTCCAAATTATAAGAGAATTTGACATGTCTAATGTACCATTCCCAGCATATTCCAACAAAGAAGATGTGTTCATCAATGATGTGCAAAATTCACAGGAGTGGTATACAAAATGATATTGGAAAATTAGAAAGATATAACTTAGAAGTAATTTCCAATTTCTTTGCCAAACAACATAGAAAATGCATCATGGTCAAAGAGACGATATCCATAATGGCATAACAATAATTATTCTTAGAAGATAGGATATACACATGCCAAATTAGTATTCTCTTTGACCAACCATAGTATATTTCTCACATATTGAGCATACATGAGTAATGGAAATCCTTCCCGGAAGCTTCTAGTTCAACCATTCTAAAAAATAATTCATCAAATTTGTTGGAGATCAGAAAAATTTGTCTTTTATTTTTCTATTTAAAAAATTTTTGTAACAAAACTAGGATAGACACTTGAAGTTAAGAGGCTTATTTAAAGAATCATCATAGATTGTATTACGGGTTCTAATTTTTTGGAAGAAGTAGACACTTTGAACAATTGCAAAGCTTATTTTGGAAGAATACCTTGAACCACTTCATATTTTCAAGTTGTTTTTTATCAACTGAATATGGTATTTTGTTATAAGTTTGCTTGTTATATTTTAGTGAAATCAAAATATCAATAATTTTGCATGATACAATCAATATCTTGTAAAATCGATTAGTTATTGTTAACTAGTTATTTAATTTGATTATTAGAATGATTAAGTGAATGATACATATATGAATTTTGTGAATGTAGTAGATTCAATTACCTATTTATTGAATCTTACATCATATTCATTCTAGTTCATTTATGTTGTCAGTATGAATATCTAAATCTTAGGCTTATTGCTAATCTTTCATAATTCATGCATGATAATAATAATAATCCTAGGATATAGAACAGTGATAATAGTTTAGTATATATTTTCTTTTGAATAGATATAATTTCAACGTTTAGTTTACAATGATTTTTCCAAAATCTCTTTCACAACCTCATTCATTAGAATATTCTTTTAGGATTTCTCCATATTTTGGAGCAATGTATTTAGGAGGAAATTAGGGCACATAGTGAGAATCACCATCCAAGATGGATATAATAGGGGTCATGTCAAAGGAAAAAATATTTCACTATTTGACATTACACTATTTCATGATTAGAGGCCAAGCATGAGAGAAAAATATTGGTTCTGAAAGAGGCTATAGTGGAGGACGAGCCACAACTTGCCAAAAAATTCTCTACATTGTTAAAGAAAGAGTATGTCCCACTCCTAGATTTAGAGGAGATTTTCAGAGATGGTTGGTATCTAGACAGTGGTGCCACATGCCATATGACAAGGGAGTGTGATCTATTTTAGCTAGTTGGCTCAGTAGCTATTGGATGCTTGGTGAGGTGTGGGATCCACACTGAAGGAAAAATCGGTACAAGAGATGATTCAATTGTATTTGAGTTAGAACCGTGATGGATTGTAGCCTTTCATCATGCTATGTATGTTCCTCATCTGAGAGTGAATGTGCAATTTGTTGCAGCCTTGGAGGGTCAGGGCTATACATTTGAGTTTAGAGGAGAGTCAATATAGTTATGGCCAGAGGGATTTGTGTATGCTGAGGAATCCATCATACTGGGGATCAAAGAGGGAAAATTGTACTGATTATGGGGTCAACCTCTAGTTCGAGAGGAACATAGAGCTAGTTATGCAACATTTTCGAGGAGGTAGGAGGACTACCTTAGCAGACCCACTTAGTGGGAATGGACCCAGTTGGAAGAGATGGGATACTCAAATGAATTCAACAGAGCTTTAGCTGGTAGACATAGCACATGTGAGGTCAATTTTCCAAATTCAGAGGGAGCAGGTTACTCCAGGTCAAAGGGAGCAGGATTTTGAAAAACTTTGTGATTCTATTGTCATTGATAAAAAGTGATATTAGTAATATGTTTAACATGTAGCTCCAAAACGATGTTATGCATGTTGGTTTCATGATTTTTCACTTGTGAATGCGATGGTTACATCAATCCACCTCCCAAGGTGTTTATATCAAGTGTGATCAAGTTAGATGTACATATGGTAGCATATTGTTTTTAGCATGGTCACAATTTTTATGAAGGATATATTTACAAAACCTTAAAAAGTGAGGAGCTTACCAGTGTTGAGATCCTATCTTACATGAAATTATATATGAAGTTTTCCCTTATATTAAATCTTGGTATATAGCTGCAAATGTTTCCATTACAAAAGCATTTAATGACAAGGATACAATGCACATAATTGATTTTCAAATTTCTCATGGAAGCCACATATACTAATGACTCAATCATATGAATAAGGTGGATCACCCTTTATTAGAGTTTACTCAAGGTTAAGTAATACACTTACCTGGACAAGGAGTATCAAATATTTTTAAAACTTATCAAGTTCATTTTGAATTTCATGCTCTACCTGTGTTCTGGCCTAATGTTAATGTCAATATGATTGATATTAAACATGGGGAAGCATTGGCTCTAAATTTATTTTTACAATTCCATCATATAATTAATTAGAGTATGAGTACAAGAACCATCAAGATTCAATTTTAGGCTTGCGTCCCATAGAATGATATGCATATTCAAAGCGATTTCACTCACAACTCGTTGTCCAACAATCACAGAGCACTCACATCGATTCTCTTAGAGACATAGCGAGTTACCACAACGAGAAATTTTCTATTTCCTTCAAACTTTTTGAATCTCCCTTTACACAACAAAATGGCAACAGAATTTAGAGGATGAAATCCTATCAACAAGGGGATTGAAGATGATGATGGGTACCCTACACTATGTTCACACCATTGTTGATCGAGAGGTGGACCGGGGACACATAAAATTACCATGACTATCATTACACCCAGTTTTTTGTTTATGTTTCATATCTAGTTTCTTTTTTGTTATATACTGGATGTTTGACAATGACTTATCTCAGATGTAAGACTCATGAACATTACTATTTTTTGGATCCTTGTCACATGTGCTACATATGCATTATATGATGATTGTATGTTTCTATTACTTTATCCTTCCATTTTCTTTATTTTTTTATCTCTCTCTACTTTCAGAGGGGTGGTCAGTGATTACACCACTCTGAAAGCATGTATATGGCACAGTAAATGCTCAATATGATGGAATATGCAGAACTCATGTAAATTGTTTTTCTATCTTTAATAAAACAATTTGTTTTTTCTTCTGGAAAAAAAAAAGAGCTAACTGCTCTTCCTCTTCGAACAAGGAAAAAATAAGATTAAAATTTATAATTTCTATCCCTAAATAATCTCTAACCAACTACCACATATTTGATCAATAGGGTGACAAGGGGAAGGAACCAGCCTCAAACCAATCCATGGATGCTCCTGAGGAAGTGCTTACTAAAGAAAAAAAATTATATGTCGATCGATTGGATCCAAACAATCAAGAGGCTTCTTGTAAAATTAAACAAGAGACTCAGTTTTTTAATTACGATTGAGCTATATACAGAAGATATAAGAGACCAAATCAGAACCGTGATGACCCAAAATTGTCAACATGGGGTAAGAAACTCATTTAATTATCCCATTTCTTTATTTATGATTTTAATTTTCTAACCATTCATAAAATAAATATTTATTTTACAGGGTTTTTTGAGGGAGTTTGATCCTCATGGTGAGACTATGGGGGTCGAGTCTATTTGTAGCAACACCTTTGTCCTAATTGTGAGTGAAACACTAAACACAACGATCGTTAATGCAACTCCTGAACATTGTTGGGTATGTGTTATATTCTTTCCACAACTAGTCACGCACGGGGGGGGTTAGAGGAGGGGAAATAGCCCCTCCTGTACGTTGTGCCAGGCATAGAAGAGGGGGTCACAGGGGGAGTGGCAGCCCCCCTGTTTGGGGTTCAAGGCAGTGCCCCAAGAAAAAAAAATTGGACCCTATTTTTCCGTGGATAGACCCGCCCATGGTTTTGTGCATGGGTTTGCACATGGTTTTGGGGCATGATGGTTTTTGGCCCCTGGTATTTTGTAGATCTGGTCAAGGGAACTACGATTATGCTCTAATCCAGGGTTAATGGATTGGGGTTTATGTATGCTTCAGCATGTATATATATATATATGTGTTGTAACACTAAAAGGAATATAATGAAAAATCAAGCTGGTCGTCTCGATTTGGGATCCAGGGGAAAATCTCTGTGTATATATGTTTTATGTTTTATGCTCTCGCTATTGTTTATTTTATGTTTTTAAGATTCGTTTGTAGACACTAGTACATTTGGTCAAAATTCCGACACTTTTGACCAAATGTCAGAAATTTCCCCATTTTTTATCAAATTTTCTGTTGGAACACCTAATCCTCCATGGGTAGGTGTGGAATACGAAAAGTCACAATGAAGTCCAAGCGACCTTGGAATGTGAAACCAAGAGTCACACCATTGTACTATAAATGTACATCATGTATAATGGAAAAATAAGAAAGCCTCACGCTTATCCTTCATTGTGTGTTGAGTCTCTTATGTGTGTGTGTTTATCTTCCTCATACACCATGTGTGTGCTTAACATGGTGTTTAACATGGTATCAGAGCGGGCGATTGTTGGCCCTGCTCCAAATTGAGTGAGCCATTTGTGTTTATGGCCTATGCATATCTGCAAAATTCTTGGCATTTTTGCAGCATTTAGAGAATTTCTGCAACACTCATTTTGCCACATTCAGAAAGGTGTTTTCAAGAAGAGCAGGATTGGTTCTGAAGAAAAGCAGCATTATGCATTTGAAGGTTTTCTCACTGCTCATTCTTCCTGCAATTTCTGTCTTTTAAATTCTGCATTTTGGAGAGTTGTGGAAAATACTATTTAAAAAGGGTTTCTGAGAGAAAAATTTCTGAGTTTTTCATTGAAAAATCTCTGCAAGTTTCTGGGTTTTTTAATGGAAAAGATTTCTGAATACTGTTAAATTTTGCAATGGAGTAGATTGCTGTATATTTGGAAAAAAATTTGTTGTTGTTTTAAAGTCTTGGGTCTCAGTCTTACTCCTCTTCTGCTGGAAGAAAATCTACATTCTCTTACTTTCCTCTCTGCTGTTATATTAAAATAAAAAATAGAAAATAAAAAATAAAAATAAAAATAAATAAATAAAAATTCTGCAACACTCGGCCTCTCGACCCTCAAGCGATCCCTCTCCCTGCTGACCAACCCCTTATAACTCCTCCCTATGCTACGCTTCACATTCAATACACACACTCATTCCACTACCCAAAAGCCACGCCCCTCACTTTCACACGCGCTCCCCTTACCTCACGACAGCGCTCCCTATCCTTCCACACGCACCCCTCCCTACCCCCTGTAAACTCACAGCCCTCATGTGAGCTCCCTTCTGCCACCCTCTGCTCGTTCCCTCTTTCATACCAGAGTGCTACCCGAGCCCTCCGCCTCTTCCCTATGCTGCTCTCCCCACGGCCTTTCGGCCATACCCCCTACCACTTGCAAACTGTCAACACTCCGCCCACCCCTCTGCCAACGCTCTCCCCCTTACCCCTTATTTCCCCACTCCCCCAACCCTACGCACTCACTCTCCCAAGTTTACACTACGCTCCCACCACTCTATACATTCGCTCGGCCTCCCCAAACGATTTGCCCAGCCTTCTAAATTTCTTTAAGTCAGCTTTTTTAAAATTTCAAATTTTTTTTAATATAGACCCTCCCCCCCATACAATACCTCCCTCCCTCCCCCCATTTAAAATTCTCTCCCCTCCTACAATTGAACCCCCCTCCATTTTCATCTTAATTTTTATTTATTATTAAAAAAAAAAAAAAAAACTCTTTTCCCCATTTTTAACTAACTCTCAATTTTAATTAATTTTTTTAATTAATTAAAAAAAAAACAGCAGAGAGAGAGGAAGAGTAGAGAGAGAAAGTAAATAGCAGCAATTGAAGAAAATGAGGAAATGGCATATGAAGAAAATGGATTGAATACATAGAGAAAATTGCAGATTTGACATTGTGTGATTTGTGGCATATACAAGAGGGTGATTTTTTGAAGAAATTTACACTTGAAGACAAGTTTGCCATCATTGAAAACAACACTTTGAAGAAAAAATTCAGCTGCCTTAAAGGCTTCTTGCATAGTGTTTTCAGCTGCACATTTACAAAATATTTTTGCAGAGATATTGACATTGTATCGTGAGTGGAATTTTCCTTTTCATTCATAGTTGAATCAGTGAATTTGAATTGTTGATGTAAGTCATTGTTGATTGTTCTCCATCATTTGAGGAGCATATTTTTGTACTTTGAGAATTCCTTGGAGTCATTTGCATTTGTTGAATCATATTGTAAACGGGTGCATTTTCGATTGAAGCTGACACCCTTTCATTTTTTGAGGCTAAGTTGTTGAAAAATGGCTAAAATCAATGAGGTATTAGAGTTGTTGAATAACCTCATTCATTCCAATGTTGATGATGTGATAAAAATGAGCAAGAATTCTCTTTGTAACATTCAAAATTGTTTTCTAGATGCACAAGAAAAGATTGAGTTTTTGCAGTTGGAATCTCAGCTTCAACAAGATGAACTTCAGCAAAAGAGTCACCATTCTGAACCTGTGTCTGTTCAGAAGATTGTGAAGGACTCTCATTAGAAGAAAGAAGATAAATTTCCATTTGATTTACATGCAGATGCAGCAGCTCAGCCTCCACTTCTCAAGCCCATCATCAGACCTTGGGAAGAGCTTGTCCACAACAAGCACAGAACTGGTCTTGGATATGACAAGGATGTGACCTTTCATATTCCAGACTACACAAAGCCCATCATATTTCAAAGTGCCGGATTCTTGTATGATAGTTCACCTGCAGCTGTTCCAGATCCCGCTCCACAACAACAACATCAGATTGTAAAATTCCAACACTATGATTGAGCTGGCCATATGAAATATCACTGTTTTGATCTTCATCCATGCAAGCACTGTGATCAGCACACCCATTCTTTAGACAGATGCTTCAAAAACAAGCCTCCTGCAAGAACAAAGATTCATCTTGGATGGATCGCTTCTTGGAAATGGGCATCAGCAGCCAAGAAGATGTTTAAGTCACATGTCAGAACATGTTCTAGAATATTGAGTAAACTTGCAGTTGAGTTTTCGCCATCATCTCACCTTGTCCCTGACAGGGGGGAAAATTGTGGTCATGTACAAGCTTTGACGTCAGATCAAGCGAGCCTGAGCCACAATCTCTCATTTCATGTTCAGGGTTGTAGCCAGAGACACAGCAGTTCGAGCGAGCTTGAGCCACAATTCATCATTCCAGATTCAGATATGTAGCCAGAGACATGGATGCCCATGAGCATGCCTTCGGTTGGTGGACAACCTTAAACCATCATCTTTGGTTGGTGGATAACCTAAAACCATCACAGGTAGTAGACCTCCCTTCTTTTAGGTCGAAGGTCTCCCTTTCATATATGAGGGACACTTCCTCTAGCAGAAGCCTTCAGCTTCTTGCCAGATTTGGTTGAGTTCCAGGAAATGCTTCAAGCATTCCAGAGTTGTTGGTATTCCTAAAACCATCACAGGTAGTAGACCTCCCTTCTTTTAGGTTGAAGGTATCCCTTTTTTATATGAGGGACAATTCCTCTAGCAGAAGCTTTTAGCTTCTTGCTAGTTTAGGAAGAGTTCCAGGAACTACAACAAGTTTTGTGTTCCAGTGTTGGTGGTCATCCTTAAACCACCTCTTTTTTCCAACATTTCAGAGAGTGATTCAGCCCAAGTGCTGCCATGTATACTTTGCAGATTTGTATTACAACTCTCTTCTTGGACTCACACATACCCCTTCGGATTAAGGGGGGATGTTGGAACACCTAATCCTCCATGGGTAGGTGTGGAATACGAAAATTCACAATGGAGTCCAAGTGACCTTGGAATGTGAAACCAAGAGTCACACCATTGTACTATAAATGTACATCATGTATAATGGAAAAATAAGAAAGCCTCATGCTTATCCTTCATTGTGTGTTGAGTCTCTTGTGTGTGTGTGTTTATCTTCCTCATACACCATGTGTGTGCTTAACATGGTGTTTAACATTTTCAAATCTTGCCCACAACTGTCACTATACCGACATTTGGAGAAAAGTGTCGATTTTGCGACACTTAGAAATAAGTTTCGGTATTACGACGTTTAAAGAAAAGTGTCGGTATTACGATGTTTTTGGAACACAACGTCGGAAATGCGACATTTCTAAACGATGCATCGGTATTGCGACAGTTTGGAGGTAACGTCGGAATTGTGACGTTTCTAAACTATGCATCGGTCTTGAGACGTTATGCTCCAAACCGTCGCAATACCGACGCATAGCTTAGAAACGTCGCAATTCCGACGTTGCTAAAATATGCGTCGGTATTACAGCGGTATTAAAATTATTAAAAATTTATAACCATTCAGGAGGATTTGGATTAGAAGTTTTAGACATCGTATATCTATTTTTGGATTTCAAATTCTTCACCTACCACCATTATCCTAATCAGTATTATACGTTCTGGCCTGTCTTTGTTGTTAGTTACATTTGTCAAAATAGATTAGTGTGACAATTCACTTTGATTGACATAGACATGACTCTAGGTTAGGTGATTGTAACGGTGGAAAAAGTGTGTACGTGATCTGGTGGTGTTACTCTTTAATGTTTGGTATATCTCATATTAATCACGAAGATTGTAGAGAATAAATTTTCTTTCAAAGCCAATCAGGTAAAGTTATTAAGTGTATAAATGTTCTTATTTTTTTTAAATATAATCAAACTTATTAAAAAAAATAATCAAACTTATTTTTTTATTTGATTAATTTTATTTATGGTATTATTAAATATATTAACAATTATATTTTAAATATATATATAGTTTTGAAATAAGTTATTAGATAGGTGAATAAAATTAATTACATTTGAATTTTCTCTAATTTCTTTTTTGGTAAATTAATTTCATGAGGTTCACAAATCTCAAGTCAAATTTAAACCAGCTAAACAAAAACTCTAATAATTTCATGAAAATCATCTAAAAAATTATTGAAATATCAAACTTGATAGTAGACCAATATGGGTTAAGTTAGTTTTATGAGGATCATGTTGGAAGTTATGTTGTTAATTTACATAGAACACCACTTTTTTTTAATAATATTTTTAGTTTCTATTTTTTTATCTTTATCTTCACGATTCTAATATGTTAAGTTTTTTTTTTATACCACATACATTTAAATTATATAAATTTATACATTTATAAAGAGTTATAATAGAAGCATAATAGTTCAATAAAATATAAAAGTTAAATAGTTGGGGTGGCGGGAGGGGGAGGGGGAGAGATTCTCCTAAATCCCAATGGAATATGAAAAATAAAGTACTTATGGGGGCTAGTCCAAAGAATGAACAATCTCACATAAATGTATGGGCTTCTTCCAGGTCTCCAATTGGCTAATGATCGAGATGTCTCTAAGTTAGTGATCTTGGGGGATTCCCTTATCACTATTCAACACCTTCAAAAAGGTTTTCTCCTGAAGAACAAAAATTTATCCCTCCTCCTTAGAAAAATCAATAGTACCCTAAAATCATTCTCTCAAAAGGCTTATTACCACATTTTAAGAAGCCAAAACAAAGAGGCGGATACAAAAACGAATCAAGCCTTCCTTCTTGAAGGAAGCGGGTTAGTATGAGATCAATGACATGTCAGGTTGGAAAGATATTCCATGAATAATTCCACTCAATATAATTGTCCCTCTCTCTTGTTTTGCTAGTTGGATATATGCACCATGAGAATTATTTTTTGAAGATTTCCAAAGCCCTCCTTTCTATGCCCCCCCTGTCTCCTCCTATATATGCACATATTTGCATCACGCATAACATTTGGCGTTAGGATCTCGTCATTAAGGTTGAGGTGGTGGTTTGTGGGGGTGTTGGCGACGCGCCCATTTACCCCTCATGACATGTGGAGTCTTATGAAGTTGGACAACCCTTGATTCCCTCCTTTTCCTCCGTACCAAGTTCATTGATGGATACAGGGTGGGAGATCAGTTAATGAATTTCGTGGTTGATTCAATCCATCGGGCATAGGAGTTCACTAGTCTAAAGGTGGAATTCATGGTTGGTGTTAATATGATAAGGCAGAAAGTATCAATTCAAGGGTGTTCCCTTGAGAGTCAAGACAACCCTTCTACTAGTTGGTGGGCTCTCCACACCTTTGTAAACTCCATCGATGCTAAGAATTATTTCAATCTTATGTGTCTCTTACTCGGTGTTGTGAACATTATCTTGCTCGTCTCATTCAAAGCGAAAACATGGGGAATCTCTTGTCTTTTCTTGGTTCAGTTTCCTCCTATGCAGTAAGAAGTTGGGAATATTTCCCCTCCAGGTTGTCAATGGATTTTCGTAAATCTCAAGAAGTCAAGTTGGAATTTTTTCCAGTGGGTGTTGAATTTCTCATCTTCGAATTTCAAGCTTCTTCACCACCTTGTGCACATCCTACAACCTTTTCCATGGAAATAGGTGTTACTGTGTTGAGGGCACAATCACTAGTGTAGCTTCATGCATCCCAAGTCTTGCACAATTTTCATACGCACAATTTCCCCTACATAAATACTAACTTCTTTGGTACCCTTAGTTCTATTTTTCTTTTTTTCTTAGTTGGACAACTCCCTCCCTTTCTTCCAGCTTGTCTCTTTCCATGTTCCGATAAATTTTGGGTCTCCTCCTTGTGTAGGCAGCTCCCCTAGCTCAAACCTCTCCCCCCCTATTTCCAAGCTCTTTTGGCTCCCTATTTGTGGTATCAAATCACACTTTGTATCTAATTTTGTGTTCCAACACTCGATTTCTGTCCCTTATGGGGAGCAAAGACTATTATTCTTCTGCCTCAAGTTGCACAAGACAGTACAATTTTATGTCCACATCCCCATTATTTCCATTTAGACCAATATTAATGCATAACTTTTCAATCATAATCTAATATTAAATTTCATTATTACTTTTCAAACACTCCTTAAGTACCTCTTGTCCACATCAAAATGGCATAGGTAAGAAAAAGGTCTAAAATAAATTAGACTCGATATAATAAAACAATATGCAAAAACTATAGTTATAGCTTACATACCCTTTCTCGGGCCAACATTATATAAATCTACTTCACTAGGATGAACATTAACTAAGGCTTCACGTATGCATCCACCAAATCTGTCACATCAATGCAGTCCCTAATACATGTACCTTCAAGAGTATTGTGACTACACGGGTGCCCTGTGCACGTTCGTGCGGCCCGTTTGCCGGTTTCTCCCTTGTGCCTTAGTTCGGTCGTGCGCACTGAGTCGCATCGTGTGAGGGCGCCCTCCCAAATGTGTTTGGGTTGGGTTGTTTCGTTTGAGGGCGGTCGTATCAAATTTACTAAGTTAATGTGACCGCAGGGGTGCCTTGTGCACATTTGTGAGGCTCGTTTTCCATTTTCTCCCTTGTGCCTTCGTTCGGTCGGGCGCGCCATGTGAGGGCGACCATATCAAATTTGCTAAGTTGTGATCGCATGGGTGCCTTGTGCACGTTCGTGCGGCCAATTTTCCATTTGCTCCCTTGTGCCTTCATTCGGTCAGGCGCGCTGTGTCATTTCGTTTGAGGGCACCCGTCCAAACCCATTTGGGTAGGGTTGTTTTGGTTGAGGGTGCCTACCCAAACGCGTTCAGGTCGGGTCGTTTCAGTTGAGGGCGCCCGCCCCAACGTGTTTGGGTCAGGTCATTGTGGTTTAGGGTGCCCGTATCAAGTTTGATAAGTTGTGACTGCACGGGTGCCCTGTGTACGTTTGTGCGGCCCATTTTTCGATTGCTCCCTTGTGCCTTCATTCGATTGTGTTCGCCGTGTCGTGCCATGTGAGGGCGCTTGCCCAAACATGTTCGGGTCGGGTTGTTTTGTTTGAGGGCGGTCATATCAAATTTTCTAAGTTGTGACCACAGGGGTGCCTTGTGCACGTTTGTGTGGCTCGTTTATCGTTTTCCCCCTTGTGCCTTCATTCGGTCGGGTGCGTCGTCCAGTGAGGGCGCCCACCCAAACGCGTTCGGGTCGGGTCAGGTTGTTTCGTTTAAGGGCAGCCGTATCAAATTTGCTAAGTTGTGATCGCACGGGTGCCTTTTGCACATTTGTTCAGCCCGTTTGTCGTTTTCTCCCTTGTGCCTTCATTTGGTCATGCACGCCATGTGAGCGCGCTCGCCCAAACGCGTTCGGGTCGGGTCGTTTCATTTGAGGGCGGGCGTATAAAATTTGCAAAGTTGTGAACAACATGGGTGCCTTGTGCACGTTCGTGCAACCCATTTTCTTTTTGCTCCCTTGTGCCTTTGTTCGGTCGGGCACGCCATGTGAGGGCGCCTGCCTAAACGCGTTCAGGTCGAGTCGGGTCATTTCGTTTGAGGGTGGCCATATCAAATTTGCTAAGTTGTGATCATACGGGTGCCTTTTGCACGTTCATGCGGCTTGTTTGTCGTTTGCTCCCTTGTGCCTTCGTTCAGTCGTGCACGGCGCCGTGTCACGTCGTGTGAGGGCGCCCGCCCAAACGCATTCGTGTTGGGTCATTTTGTTTGCAGGCGGCCGTATCAAAATTTCTAAGTTGTGACTACATGGGTGCCTTCTGCACGTTCGTGTGGCCCTTTTTTCATTTTCTCCCTTGCGCCTTCGTTTGGTCGGGCGCGTCGTGTCGTTTCGTTTGAGGGCGCCTGCCCAAACCCGTTCGGGTCGGGTCATTTCAGTTGAGTGCGCCTGCCCAAACGCGTTCGGGTCGGGCCCCCTAAGCCCCCAATCCCTAATCCCTTAACTACTAACTCATTATTTGACCCCTAAACCCTAAATGTACCTAAATCCCCTAACTCGGCCTAATCCCCAATCCCCTAACCCGGCCTAACCCGTAATCCCCTAACTTGGCCTAACCCCCAATCCCCTAAGCCCTTCTCTCATATGATACCTGAGCCTTTGCCTTTCTCTTCCCTTCCAATTCCGTAATAGTGTCATAGTGATGCTAGCCAACTTCTTTGGAAAGCCTTCCTAGCAGACAATACTTGTGACCTCGCTGAAGCCTCAACACTTTCAGAGCATCTGGAATGACCATTCTCTTCTTCCGATCATATGGTGGGGGAACCCCTTCAAAAGCCCTTAGCCTAGAAAGTGTTGCAGCACCATGCTTGGTTTTGTGTGGAATCATTCCTCTAATTGTCTAGTAGTCAAATCCTTCTCTTAATTTATTGTCATTTGCCCATACCTAACCAATATTGAGAGCACAAGAACACCTATTTCTATAAAAGCACCTATAACTTCTCTTACTTTATTGTCATTTGCCCATAACTAACCAATGAGAACACAATAACACCTATTTATATGAAAGCACCTATAATACTTTTGAGGGTTTCACTAATATCCCTTTAGTTAGTGTGTGCACAGTACCCTAGATCCTAAAGTGATTCCCATACAATGATAATCCACTAGGTGTATTTGTTCTTTAAAAACTATGCATGGATAGATGTCCCATTTATGGCCAAGTTCCACCAAAATGGTTCCTCCTACCTACTTAGTAACTGCATTACATTTATTTCACGACAATACTACCCTACAACCCACCAAATTTCTATCATATCCTTGACATCAACAACAATTTGTTGTTCAAGATATAGCTAAGTTGGAACAAACTTAGCTCTAGAGCTTAGGATATTTTTCCACCTCTAATGTTTATAAACCAATAGATATAAAATTTATAAAGCATGTGGGAGCCCTTTAAGTATCACCTTTCATATATTGACTCTGTCTTAAAAATCATGGAAAATGTCCATAGATGAGTTATCCTTACTAAACCAAAAATTTCATTGAAAATAATCATTCATACCATAACATTACTACTTCCCTTTTAACCACATAAAACTTATTTTTAAGTTACCATAATTCATCTTTAATATCACATAATTAGATTAAAAAATCAACCAAAATCCCTAGTTTATGAAATAAAAATTCAACAATTTTATATAATTAATCATTTAAATAAATGTCTTAGGTCTAACCTCATTAATAATTATTTATAATCAACAATACCACTTATTTACCCAAGCCCCTTATTAACCCCAAGAAAAGTCTCACACATTTTATTTAATGGAATTTGAGTGGCCTTAAAAAACACATGTATTTCATTTCAAAATGTCAAAAAATTTCAAATATCAAAATTTTTAAGTTCCCTCGTTCATTTCCCTCTTCAAAATGTCTAAAATTTTCAAATATCAAAAGTTTTAATTTCCCTCGTTCATTTCCCTTCGGTTGCATGGTTCGTCCAGGGAAGGAGGGAATATGTGACCATACTATCATTTGATTTGAGGAAGGATGCAGCCATACTATTGCAGGTTTGGAGGAAGGATGCAGCCATACTGTCGCAGGTCTAGAGGAAGGATGCGGTAAGTTAAGTTTCTGTGTTTATCCAGTGATAATGCAATGCCCTTTAGGTTTCTTTGGTTATTTGTTTGCCCATTTGGTTTGGTTACTTTCTACTTCTTCCCATTTGGTTATGGTGCATTTTATTAGCTATGAGAATTTTTGGTTGGCTTCTGCGGCAATGGCTATTTGGTTTCTATATGTTTTGGTTTGTTGATATGCCCATTTGGTTATTTTGTCTATGTTATTCTAAGAAGTTCTTGTTTGCATCCATAGCAATGGTTGTTTGGTTTCTCTTTGTTTTAGTTTGCTGATATGCCCATTTTTGAATCCTGAACTCATCAACCCTTTCTGTCAAAATGATAACCCTACATAAAAAACTGATAACCCTTTATGCCCATGCTGGTCTTAAATCACAGGTACCAAACTATGCACACCATCCTTATACCTGAGAGAAAAAATCCATGACCCTGTCTATCACATGCACAGCCGTGGCACCATCTTCTGCAACCCCACGAATAGGATTCTCAGATCTAGTGCAGGATGAAGGTCGTGTGTTCAATTTTGCTGCAGGGCCAGTGACTCTGCCCGCAAATGCTATAAAAAAAGCTCAGGCAAAGCTCTTCAACTGGAGGGGCTCGGGGATGAGCATAATGGCGGTGAGCCACAGAGGTAAGGAGTTCACTTATGTTATACAAAAGGCTGAATCTTATCTGCGTGGGCTTCTTAGCATTCTTGCAAATTATGAGGTCCTTTTCCTTCAGGGTGGGGCTTCAACACAGCTTTCTTGTTTGCCATTATATTTATGTGGTGTAGAAGATACAATAGATTATATTGTGACTGGATCATGGGGTGACAAGGCCTTCAAAGAAGGTCAGAGGTTTTGGAAGGCCAATCTGGCTTGGTCTGAAAAGGCTACTAAGTATACAAGAATACCCTCTGAGGAGGAAATCCAGTTAAGCCCAAATGCAAAATATTTGCATATTTGTGCCAATGAGACCATTCATGGTGTTGAGTTTAAGGACTACCCTACGCCCAAAGGGGACACTACCTTTCTGGTTGCTGACATGTCATCTAACTTTTGCTCCAAGCCTATGGATGTCTCTAAATTTGGGGTCATCTATGCTGGAGCTCAAAAAAACGTCGGGCTAGTAGGGGTAACCATTGCTATAATCAGAAATGACCTTATTGGCAACACTCAACAAAGCACCCCCCTCATGCTGGATTACAAAATTCACGCTGAGAATAAGTCTTTGTACAACACCCCACCTTACTTTACAATCTATATGTGTGGCCTGGTGTTTGAGGATCTCCTTGCACAGGGGGGATTGAGCGAAATAGAGAAGAAAAATGTATAGAAGGCTAAGATTCTCTATGAGGCGATCGATGCGAGCAATGGGTTTTATCGGTGTGCAGTGGAGAAATCAGTTAGGTCTCTGATGAATGTGCCATTTACACTCGAAAAGTTTGAGCTTGAGAGTGATTTTATCAAACAGGCAGCAAGCGAGGGCATTTTTATGTTATGTTACAAGAAATTGAGGGTGTTATTTTGTAGTTTGGATCATTGGTTACCTTTGTATAGCAAGCCTTGACACCAAAGGTGTTAGTGATGCATCACTAGATAGGTCCTTTAAACAGTGCCCACTTTGTTGGCTGCTTATCATGTTTGAAAACTATGTATACAACTCTTCATATGTTATTTGACGGTGGAAAGGTATGCAAATAACATACAAAATAGCTAACACCTTCCCATGGATCTTTTAGGTTGTCTCTGGAGCTGTTACATTCTTTGTTGTAGCACTTGTTTGTGAAATTTCAACATGATGTGGTGTTATAAAATATAGAACAAAAAAACGATGGGAATTGAGCAACAATTTTAATCCTTAACAACCTAATATTCTAGGCATTTTTCAAATTCATTCAAATAGTAGTGTGCTAGGCATCTTGCTACAGTTAGAGCACACCCTATGCAATTTTTATGCTATTTTACAAGCAATTAAGGGTGCTATTTTGTAGTTTGGATCACATGCTACTTAAATGCACAGAGCAATGCTACTCCAATCCTAAAAGAATCTTTGCTTCTTGACAAATTGTGGTGATGTCAATGTCTTCTACTTTTGTAGCTCTGACTGCGAATTGATGGTGATTCCAATACTTTTGTTCCCTTTTAATGACAACAGAAATTTGTATGCTAAACTGTCCAAGAGTTAGATGATCATTGTGACTCAAAGACAACTTTCATACTTGTGTTATATTGTTGTCTTAGTTTAGCCTCCTTTCTAGGACGTAATATCACTTGTAATGCACTGATCTTTCTACCACTTCAAGTCTCCAGGTGACAGGTCATAGGTATATACAAGACTAAACTATTCAGATTATCCACAAAATGCGTTTCTTAAGATGCACATGTAGTAACTATATTTGGCTTCGATGCAAACAATAATGAGGATGCTTATGGACTTGGACAAAAGCTTCAAACATAACCAATTGACAATTGAGAAGAGTCACATCGAACAAATATTTGTAAAATATTGGTGATTAGGTAATCTTTGAGATTTGACCTTCAAACTGTGACTAGGTCAACAATGAATTCCCAAGAATATACCAAGGAACCAAAAATCATTGCTAGACTGAGATGCCACAAAATCAAGACATTGAAACAAAGGTATTTCCCTTCTTTATGGTTCCACTACAGTGTTTCAGAATAGGTGAGTGTCAATCTTGAAGTGCTTTGGTTAGATTCACCACAGAGTTGCCAAATAAAGTTGTAGGGATAGCTCCTACAAACACATGAGTAAACAATCCCTTATGCTTAGAATTTATCCCTTGAGGAACCTCACAAAAGCACTCATGTTCAGAATTAGCTGCACTGGTTAATACTCTTCACTGATCTATAAGAGTTGAAGTACTGAAATGGATGAAAAACCTTCCAAAAATTGTCACTATACATGAAAATCTCTTTTGCTACTAAGAAATTTGTATTAGCAATAAAAGGTTTCTCAAAAGTATACCAATGAACCATACATTTTATATGCCATTAACTTCAGAAAATTCCTTTAACAATTCTGCACAAAAGCACTCGTGTTCAGAATTAGCTGCACCGGTTAATACTCTTCACTGATCTAGAAGAGTTGAAGTACTGAAATGGATGAAAAACCTTCCAAAAATTGTCACTATACACGAAAATCTCTTGTGCTTGTAAGAACTTTGCATTGGCAATAAAAGTTTGCTCAAAAGTATACCAATGAACCATACATTTTATATGCCATTAACTTCAGACAAGTCCTTTAACAGTTCCACACATATGATGAGGGAATATAATACTCAAAATTATGTCCTTAAGGAAGGCAGGATGACATTTTTAGTGTTATGGCTAGGCTTAGTATTTCATTCTTACAGTGACACCACAACAAATTCCTGTAATCATAGTCAATACTCCTCGCTGCTTTTCAGTGTATAAGGATCAAGTCGAGACTGGGCATTTTGTTTCATTAGACCATTTTTCCATAGGACAGATAAACTTAGAGGACTATACTAGCCATTATTCTTCTTTAAAAGGAGATATAGCTTGCAGTAGTTATGTAACAATCTTCACTGGCCGTGGAGTCTTCTTCAAGCCACAAAGAGACACTTCCCAGTTTAGAATTTGATGCCCTAAGAGGGCCGAATAATTCTTCCTTAAAAAAATTGAAAGCCTTAGAGAATGAAGCCCTAATGAAGGCAGAAAAGGACGTGCTAATGATGACAGCCAACCAGAATGAATTGGGAGGGACTCAAAAATATCTAAGCATGACTATTGATGAAATCATGGATGAATGCAAGACATTTTTCTTTGTTGTTCATGAGACAACTTCCAATCTGTTAACCTGGGCAGTCCTCTTGCTTGCTATAGACCCGAAATGGCAGGCAGTATTAAGGAAAGAAGTTATTAGCATTTTTGGCACAGATATACCGGATGAAGACATGCTTATCAAGATGAAGTCGTTATGTATTCCATTCAATATATTTTTATATTATTTTTGAGATTCCTTAATCAGATAAACTCTAGCTATCGTTTTTGTCTTCAAAATGCATCATACATTTCATTCAGACTAATATAAAACTCCAGCTATCATTTTTGTCTTGAAACTACATCATATATTTCATTAAGACTAATATAAATACACGTTAGGATTGATATATCATAAAACCATAAGGTGGTCACACAAGATCCTCTACTTCACATATGTTTGTTTATTGTGTCACATATGTTTGTTTATTGTTTGAGATCAAGATTGTCTACATTTTCCTTAAAAATGTCTGCCCGGTTTAGACCCAGATAACTTGCTGGTTTGATATAAGCATTTCTAATCCACAAGCTAAAACTTAGCCAAGTTGAATGGATTAGTTAGTATAAAAATGATATGCTTGTAAGTTGTATCATATACCAAAGACAAATTTCTATCTACTTGTCAAATCATCCATTTGTCATCAAAACTAACCATATTCTAAGGGGGAATTAAAAAAATCAAGAACACTACAAATTAAAAACCATTAAATATGACATTCTTTTTTTTATTAAATATTTTCTTTCCGTCAGAATACTGACGCCTCTAACATCGGAACAACAACGGAGTGTCCAACCGTCAGTCTTGTGTCGAATCTCTCCAAACTATCGATCTTGCGACAAAATATCCGCACGCGTTGATCTTGCGACAAAAACCTCTGAACCGTCAGTCTTGCGACGAACTCGACCGATGGTTTAACTAATGTCAAAATAGAAACGCTTTTTCCAACCGTCGGAAGACCGATGCTTTAAACGTCGGAAGGTATAATGTCAAAATTGCGATGATGTTTTGAAAACCTGGTAAATGTAAGAAGATCGACGCTTTAAACGTCAGAAGGGATAACGTCAGAATTGCGACGATGTTTTGAAAACCTGGTAAACGTCGGTAGACCGACGATTTGGCTAACGTCGGAATAACGACATTTTGTTTTCGTCGGAAGAGTGACGTTTTGGATAACGTCGAAAGAGCGACGACGGTCTGGAAACCTCAGAACAAGTGTTTCTCTTCCGACACTTGATTGAAGTGTCGAAATTGCGACGTAATGGCTAACCATGTTTTTCCCGACTTGAAACTGTCGCTCTTGCGACGCTTATGTGTCGGAATAGTGACGAAGTGGCCGTCGGAAATTGGGCCAAATATACTAGTGAGATAATTTTTGTACAGGGTTAAAACCTACAAACATGGTGACACAACATTATCTGCACCCACTGAACATCACACATAAGGATGTGCACATGATGCAGACCATGATTCCATCACATCTAGTCATGCAAGCTTTCTTGGGTCTGGTCATGTTACTAGCACGAGAACACTACCAGTTACATACTTGGTAGATGATGACCATGTTTCCATGAAATTAAAAAATCTTCCAAGTATTTAAGTAGTGTTTTACATATTAAGTATGATCTCATTGAAATTAACGTATAGTGTCATTATTTTCAAGTAATCATAATATCATTTTGCAGGAAAAAATAACTTCAAAATGCGCTTGAATGAGGCAGCCTTGCAACTCTTTGGGCCCACCATTCGCACAAGGTGGAATTCGCAAAATTCAAAGTTGAAGGAAGAACTTATCAATAGGTTGGTTTCCATGTTCGGAGATGGTACCTTCAATAAAAGTGGAGTTACTGTGAAGGCAGGTCTATATTTAAAATATATGCGAGACCAATATAGAGTTAATTTGCAAAAGAACCCTAAGTATGAGTGCCCTCCAGGAATTTCAGAAAGTGAGTGGAAAGCCCTCCTAGAAGATGCAAAGGAGAAAAAACTTCAAAAATAAGGGAAGACACTTCCCGGACCAAGAACGTATGAGGCACTTTTATTAATGTAATTATGATGCTTTCTCATCAATATTGTGACATGTAATTAAACTTATCAATAACGTAAATATAGGATCCCAGATACATCTAAAGCCATGAAGGAGAGAATACAAAAACATGGCCAACATCATCTTGGCCCTAGGGGTTGCTCAAAACTAGCCGCAAAAATTGTAAGTATATAAAAAAAATTGCATCCAAATTTTAGATTCTTAATAATTTTAATTTAATATTGTAGAAGAAAAAAAATTCACGTTGTCATGCAAAATTGAAGGGTGAAAAATTCAATGAAGCTCCCACAGAGGAATACCTCAAGCTTTCTTACAAGCACAAATATCAAGCTGTTGTTGAACATAGGACAAGCATGGGGTCTTCACGTACTAGTTGTGATCCCCCACCTGAGATTAAGGTAAATAAAAGTTTTGAAGAGAATTTATAAATTAATACTTGTATACAATCTATTGGTTTTTATTTTTTTCCATAAAGTAATGTGCTTGTTTGTAAAAAGTAGGCAGACGGTGTAAATTTTGATGTCCCAAGAAATGATGGAATACATAAGCCTAGTGATAGTGGAGTGAAAATTGAAACTGATGTTCAACTCGATTATGGAGGTATTTCATGTGAATTATACTTTTTTTTAGTATGCATTAGAATTATAAATATTTAAATGCAAACAATGTATTAATTATAAATATTCTTGGTTCTACTCTAGAGCATGTACAGGATGTGGCCAGACGCATCCAAAAGTATCCCGCTTCCCTCTACTACCGAAGCAGGTAATGGACACTCTAACATCTTTTTATTAATAAAAAACTTGCATTAATAATTATTTTAGATAAGAATTTAATTTTTTTTTCTTATTTCAGTTGATGCTCTACCACCCTTATAGTAGCATAGACATTTGACCAGGTTGGGAGAAAGACATCTTACAACTGAAGGAGATGACATATTCTATCTCCTTGATTTGTGGATCCTTTGTTACTGACATCTTCAATTGCTTTCTAATGGATGCAATATCTGCATTTTTCTTCTTTATCAATTCTTCAGCTGCCCTAACATTCTCTGGATTGTATCCCATATTTATGACAAGATCTTCTAATGATTTTATTCTGGTTTCATTTTCTAAAGATGTCAGCTTTTAAATCTTGAGTTGAGATTGAATATTTGTAAGAGATACCTGCAATTTTGAAACATTCATTGAACCATTAGTTAAGGTGGAAAATATCATTTCTTTAGACTGCTTATGCATCTCCATCTGATCGATGGGATGAATATCTTTTGCATCAAATTCAAAGGAGGTCTTACTGTAGTCTGCGGATGACTTTGGTTGTGCAATATGAGCCTCTAAGAATGCCATTTTCATTCTTCCCTTCTCTGTATCAAAGGATGATAGAAGCCTGCTTTGAGAACTAGCAATTTGTTTCTAGAATTTTGTGTATGTAATGATTTTAAGTCTTTCATTTTAATCTTAATCTCTTTGTATCTATCAAAAAAAAAATTCTCTTTTTATGCTTGAATGAGTTAAAATTTTTGGGCTATGTCCTATTGGCCATGTGACACTGATGATGTTGCTAGAGATTCTATAAATTTGGTGCCTGATGATGCTGAAGACAATGGATCTTTGATGACTATGGGAGCTTGTTGTTGCTTGTTTCTTTTGCTGAATTTGTTTTACTACTTCTCTTAGTCCTCTTCCTGTAGATTATTTTGAAATCATTTGGTGAGCTCCCTGAAGCTGAAGGGGATCCTTCCTCTATTTGTCCCTTCCCTATCTTCCCTTGAGGAGTAGGGGTCTGTGAAATAGAGGTGGACATGAGCTGCTCCTATGATTCCTGCAAGGTGTTCTCTGTCCATTTCAACTGATTCATATACCTCTCAATCTCTGGCCTTTGTGTGTGCACATAAGGAGTGGTTTTATGTTCCACCCTTAACTTGTAGATTAGGCCCAAATGGTCATAAGACCATGTAAGGCTCAAATTAAAGTTAATTTGTTTCATGATCTTGCCTGCTTCTTCACTTGGTGCTCTGTTGTTCCAAATGAAAGGGCCAACTTGTGTTTTCATTCTGAACTGACTTCTTATTTGTTGAGACAAAATTAATTTCATCCAAATTTATCATTTTTCTTATATAATCCAGTCCCAAATAATCTCATTGTGAGGTATTTGGGCATCTTGTATGGTGGCAGCTCACATCCATACACCCTAATCTCTGTGTAGTTTTGGTTGAGGTACAAATCTCTTGTTTTAGCCTGCTATGTGAGGTCAAATATCTTCTTAATTTCTTCACTGATTCTTGTCTCTGCATTGATGGTCAACAGGCTCATGACTGGATGAATGAACTCTTCTATGTACACTTTGAAGGTGTACTCATCTGAATCTTTCCTCACTAATGAGGTCCGAAAAATCACTGACTGTGGGTTCCCTTCTTCATCCAATTTTTGCAATGAAAATGGGAATCTGTCTGCTTGATAATAAATTAACATATATCCAATAATGGAAGCATATTTGAATACTCCTTTAGTTGGTAACTTTAGGAGTTGTTCATGTATGCTGTCAGTGAAAAACTGACTCAAATTAAAAACAACTGAAGGCTTTTGATTGGTAGAGAAAAATGACATGAAACCGAGAATGGGTTCATCAATCCACTCATCAGAATAATAACCTAGAAGGCGCAAAAGCACAAAAATGATGTTTTTGGCCTAATCAGGGATCATGGCAGAAGCATACGGTGGATTCTTCTTAGGAAATTGGGCATTCTCAGGTAGGAAAATGTCAAAAATTTGTGTTCTCTTGGAGAAATTTAATTTTTTATATAGTCCATTCAAGGCTTCTATAGAAAATTATGCACTGGATTGAATAGGAGGGACCTGCATCATTTGGTCAATGGTTTTGGAAGTGATGGTGAATACAATTTCTCCATTTGGGGCTATAATGGCTCTTTGGTTTGGTAAGTAACATGCCTGCCCTTTTCTAATGAATTCTAAGAAATGATGGATCTGAGGGAAGATGTAATGAGGTAAATTGGACTCCCAGAGTCCAATTTCATTAGTTTGGTCAATGAATTTATCTTCGAGCCAATAATAGAGCTAGAAAAGGTCGAACTCACACTTAGTATATGCAATTTTGTAATCCCTATCTGCAAGAGGGATATGATCTAGATCAACAGGGGGAGAAAGAATCTTTTTGATTAACTCTTCATTATCTTCCTTTTAGGAGGCATGTTACTAATTTTAATCACAGTAACAGGAAGGTAATGGTGAATTACCAGGGATTTTATCTCTGAGTTGAAAATCAGTGGCAATGATGTATTTTCAAGTGCTTGATAAGTCCTCTGTTGGGTATGATGGTTGACTGTAATGATAGACATTTGGCATTGAAGGAAGGGTGATCGATCTGCAAAAAAATGAATTAAAATGGTGGTGAAAGGGGTTTTTATGGTTATAGAGTAGTTTCCGTTGGGGGCACGAGTCTGTTGAAATTTCAAATGGTTATCTCGAAAATGCATTTAATTGGGTAACAGTCTATGCCATTTGTTATTTGATGAATGGAGGGAGGTGCAGGGGAAATATGGTAGGAAAGGATGGTAGAGAAGCGATTTTCAGATGGAGGTCGAGGAAATTAATGGTTTATGAGGGGGGTGGGGGGTGCAAAACACTATGTTGTTGACACGTTAGGTGTGTCTGGTGGGGAGGAAAACCACCTTTTGGACCCCCCCCCCCCCCACCCCCCTTGTTGGTAAAGGGAGGATAGAAAGGGGGGTTGTGGCAGGGGGGGGGGGGAACGAAGGCGAAAAATTTTGTGGACCATTGATTTAGGAGAGGAATAATCTAACATCTAGGAGAAGCTCGAGGTTTAATCACATGCGACAAGCCCTTTTTGTTGTTTACCAACCTTAATACATGCGTGGTGAACTTTGATTTAAAGCATATGCATTCCAAAATTTGGATAGCACATATGAACATAGTATTTTGGGCTATAGCGCATATATTCAAAAGCCTCATAACTTAGGATAAAGACATATAATGTGAAATTTACCCCACTTTATCCCTCTGACTCTTTTGACTTTAATTTTTTCCTAACCTAAAACTATTTTTTGATCCAACAAAAGAGTGCATTTGAACTTGCAGACCCTCATTTTATTTTCTTTTAGGAGAAAACACCTACTCCATCCTATCTACTGACTACTTCATTGATTCAACTTAAAAATTTGAATCAACCTTATTCATCTACCTAATTGACATTAGCCAAGATTAGACAGTTTGGCTAACTTTATTCTCTAATCTAACTGACAAAAATTTAAACTTTTTAAACCATGATTAAACTGTAGGGTTCAAACTGATGACTGAGGGTTATGACATTTTGAACACGCTGCACACAACATCCAATTTATTCAACAAAATCAAACTATCTATCAAGTAGTGACATTTAGGCTTGCAACACTTTCATTTCTATTTTTATTTTTATTTTTTATGGGGTTTTCATCTTTATTTTTATTCTTTCTTTGTTTTTTATTTTATTTTCCTTTTTTATTTTGTTTCTTTCATTCTATTTTTTATTCAAATATCCTCTTTTCATTTTTATTTTATATTTTTTGGAAATCATTTGCAACATGCAATAGTATTTACAATTTCATATAATTGAGACAAAAATATTCAATCACCTCATGATCCTATAAATTATAGGACCCTAACACGACCCACATCTAAACCCATAACCCGAGTGTTTTTGAACAATATTCACGGGGGGGGGGTTCGGGTAAAGTCGTTTCACCCAAACCACCATCGCCTTCATGTTTTCATTTCATTCAGACTGCACCACTCCCCTGTCAAATACACTTACCATCTGTCCCCCCCTCCAGGTAGGCTTCAAAACCACCCTTTGACTATTTGACTTACTCCCGCCATCTCGTCATCGCTCACATGTCACTTCACTTTCCAATGGTAAACCGCCATGTGTCTTTTTATTACCCGTTACTATTTATTGTTGGTACATCCGCTAACTGTAACATTGTCGTAATAAATAATCCCACGCTCACCTTGTTTAAAATTTCACTCTTCACTGTCAAACAATTCTTTTCTGCCATTCTGTCTCCTCACACTGTTTCCTAATTGTCAATTCTCAAATTCTTGGTTAGAAATGTGTTTTTAGTGGTAATTAGATCAAGCACATGCCATTCAGGTTATTTCTCACCCATTCTCACCTATAACATCCCCCAGCAACCTCCTTGAATTGGGTGTCCAACCTCAAGCCTCAAGTGGGCCTTTAACCAAACCCCTGTGTAACTTAGTGCTACATGGCATGATCTCAAGTTGGGTTTTCATCTTGTAAATCTCCCTTTTTTTTCAGATCCTTAATCCACATGGTCTTAGGCACTAGTTTTAACCTAAGAACAAGGATATCCATCAATGACATGACAAAAGAGAATGTAATACATGTAACCATTCCTCCAATTACATGTAAAACATGCCTAAATGGATCCTCATAGTAAAATGCATCTATGGAAGAACCTTCATCAAGCCAACCATACACCTTCTATATGCTTGTTGTTCCCTTGGACGCTAAAGAGTTCTTAGGCTTGATGTATTTCAAATGCAGATAGCATCCCAAACTGGTGGATATGGCACTATAGGTGTTAATATTTGATATATGCAGAGAATGTGATCTCCGTGAATGAGATGCTTGCTCCTAGATGGAAGATTGTAAGATTTCAACCTTTTTAATCCACTGAATCTATGAAATTCTATATACGATATATTTTTAATTATGAAGAGGTTTTATGAAACCATGCATCAAATTGACTAGTTTCATGGAACCATGTTGGCCTTCAGAATGTAGGAAAAAACATGAATCCGGGCCTTACTTTGTGAAGTGTCGTAACATATTTACACAAGGATATTGGTATTGGACAAGAGCTGGTGTTTTGTTGGGATTTTAATTACTCTTAAATGTTTTGTGTTGTTTAAATTTTCTCTTTCATATCTAAATCGTGAGTTTTGTAACTAAAAACATACCTGCCATTCTCTTTTTTGTTTAAATTTCTATTTTATCAAATCATTTCCGATATGAAATGATGTGGGATTTGTTTTTTACATAGCTCTTGGGAAAACTCAAGCTTTCATTTCTAAATAAGCTTATGAAGAATTGAAATCCCAATAGAATGGTGCAGATTAAGGGGTCAATACAAGACCATCAAGGTTAAGAAGAGGATAATTTTCATGTTTTATCTCTATTGAAAATGCCAATAATACTTGTGAGAAAATTGTTAACCATCTCTTTCTCAAATTTGTTGAACATGTTGAATTGTAACAGAAATAAATTTTAGATGATTCCATGATTTTCAATTCTATAATTTTTTTTCAATGGTTATGCAACCGAAATGAAAATCAGGCAAATGAGCATCCAATCAGCTAATCTAGCAGGCAATAATGAGTTGGATTTGGAGGATGCAACATGAATTGCTCCAAAGCGAGGAATGATTTTTCCATTTCAACCACTAGCCATGTATTTTGAAAATGTAAAATACTTTTTTGACATGCCCCTTGTATGGAACTTGAGCCTTGAGACTAATATATTATGTGATCCAGCTATAGCTAATTTTTGTGGATTCTCGTACTTGATGGATTTGGCTAACTAATTTTGGATTCATCTACAAGAAAAGAGGGAGGAAGAAGTGACTAAAGTTAGACTTCAATTTCTCTTTTACAGGTGCACTCATACTTGGTGTTCTTATGACATTTATGGGGATTAGTTGTGCAGGGAATACAACTCTCATGGATGTGTTAGCTAGAAGGAAGGTTAGAGGATATATTGAGGGTGATAACTAGATATACGGATTTCCCAAAAAGAAGGAAACCTTTGCTCATGTTTTCCTCATTGGTCTCATGAATATGTGTAGGAAAATATGTGTCGATTTGGATGTTGAAGAGGAAAAAATATCGAAAGAATATATCTCAAAAAGGTAACATTACATTTAGCATTCAATTTTTCGTTATTGTTATTAGGAATTTGTTTGGTGGTTCTTATTATTTGAGAAACCTATGTTTTAGCCCTTTTTTAGATTGTCAAGTGTATCCTATTTCTTATAATTAGAGATACTTGTCCTCTCTATCTATTCATTATTTCCTAGTTTTCAAGCTGAAGTTTTGGAAAATGGAGGAGGATCCAAGGAATGGTCGTTAACTTTAACAAGGTATTTGCCTTTTGAAGTTTTTCAAAATTTGATTTCAAGCTAAATCAATATAGAACTTTAATGTTGATGTATCTCAATTACTGAGATTATGGTTTGGGCAACAAAAATTTGAGAATGTGTAATTGTCATGTGTTTCAATTCAAGAATTCGCTCAAATGAAATAATGCACATGTGATGCGACATTCAACAATGTTGTGCCAAAAGAGGATTGTATTGAAATTCTATGTAGATTGCATGCCAATCCCCTTTTTGCACAACATTGCTGAAGCTTGCATCCCATGTACATTATTTCATTTCAACAAATTATTGAATTGAAACACATGACAATTACACATTCTCCAATTTTTGTTGCCTGAGCCATAATATGAGTAATTGGGTTACGTCTACATTAAAGGTCTAGATTGAGTTAGTTTGAAATCAAATTTTCCATAACTTCAAAGGGAAAATACCTAGTTAAAGTTAATGACCATTCCTTGGAGTCTCTTCCATTATTTTTCAATAATAACCCGTCGGATATTCGACGTACATTTAACAAGTGTCGGATATTCATTGGCCCTCTTCAATGAACCAGTGTCAGATATTCATCTCCGGTCTAATGCAAAATATCTTTGGATCCATAGCATCTTCTTCGAATTAAAAGTCACAACGTTAGTTAACCGACATATGATGGTTGGATATTCGATAAACACATATGATAGATGGATATCAGGTATTCGAACTTGGTTAGAAATTAAAGCATCACCTATTCGACAAATATACGTCGAACAAAACATCGCTTATTTGATGACTATACGTTGAACAAATGCTCGATTAGTCGATGGTTTATTTGGTATTAAGGACAACGGATATCCAACGTACAACTCCGACGATTTCTTGGTGGTCGAATATTCGACGAAATCCTACCGACGACATCTATGTCTCAGGTTCATCGGATAGTAGATGAAGTTGAGTTGTATAACCGACGAAGTGACATTAGATTTTGGCCCTATTTGTGCTACTCCATGATTATAAACTCAAGGGATTTATATTAAACCCTAAGATTAATATTATAAACCTAAGGGATTAATTCTAAAACCCCAAGGTATTATAAACCCAAGGAAATAATATTAAATGCAAGGGATTAATATTATAAATGCAAGGTATATAAACCCTAAGATAAATATTATAAATCCAAGGGATTAATACTAAAAACCCAAGGGAATAATATTAAACCCAGGGGATAAATATTATAAATCCAAGGTACATAAAAACTAGGATAAATATTATAAACCCTAAAATAAACATGATTGACCATGGTCAACCTCAGTTGATTTTCATACTAACACAATTTTTTTCACAATGCGACGTTGGACTATGGTTGACCATGATTAATTTTCATATTGAGACAACCTTTATCACAATTTGACATTGGGAAATGGCTGACCATTGATGACCATGGTAGATTTTCATTTTGAGAGAATTTTTATCACAATGCGATGTTGGAACATGGTTGTCACAATGTCACGCCAGAATAAGAGACAATCATTGTGACATTATGACCATGGTTGACCATGATTTACCATGGTTGATTTTAATATTGAGACAATCTAGCGACATTCAAACATGGTTGACCATGTTTGATTTTCATAGTGAGACAATCTTTGCCACAATGCTACATTGGACCATGGTTGACCATGGTTGTCATAATGTGATGTTGGACGAAGAGACAATGTTCGTCACAATGTGACCATGATTGATTTTCGTATTGAGACAATATTTCTCACAATACTAAAATCCCAAGGGATTATAAACCCATGGGTTTAATATTATAAACCCAATGTATATAAACCTAAGAAAAATATTATAAACCCTAAAATAAACATGGTTGACCATCGTTGACCAGGTTTGATTTCTATATTGATACAATGTTTTTCACAATGTGACATTGGACCATGGTTGACCATGATTGATTATAAACCCAAAAGATTTATAGTAAACCCTAGGATTAATATTATAAACCCTATCAATAATACTATAGTGTAGGAATATGAATCCTTACATTAATAAATCGAAGGGATTGATATTATAAACTCAAGATATTAATAGACGCAAGGAATAATAAATTTATAAACCAAGACCCTGATAAATTTTATATATATATATATAATAAAGACATTTATTAATAATAATTAACATTAATATTTTTAATATATTAATTAATATTGATATATTAATGTAAACATGGTTAAATTAATATTTAATGTTATCAAATATTTTGAATTATAAATTATTTATAGTTAAATTATAAAAAATTTGTGTTATTAATGTTTTTTCAAATTATTAATATTAAAACTTATAAAATATTGTTATTTTTTTATAATATTATTATATTTTATTATTATTTTTTAATATTTAATAATATTATTATTTTTAATATTTAATAATACTTAATTGTTTAATATTGAATATTATTACTTAATTAAAATATAATTTTGTTATGTTATTAATGTTTTTAAAAATTATTAATATTATAATTAATAAAATATTTTATTTATTTATAATATTATTACATTTTATTATTTATTACTAATATTTAATAATATTTATTTGTTTAATATTGAATATTTTTACTTATTGACATCATTAATAATATTTGTTTATTATTATTATTATAATTTTTATTATTATCATTATTTGTAATTGTCACAATCTATTAAAAATATATTATTAGGTTTTTATGTCATTGAAGTAAAATGAGTAATTTTTTTTAATAGCATTCACCATATTTTATTATATTATATAAGACGTTAACTTAAGGTATTTTATTTTTTCCATTGATTTTCACAAATACCTATATTCAATAACCATCTTGCATTTCAAAATATAAAAATCAAAACCCTTAGCATGAAGTTTTTTCCATTAATTTTTGCAAGGGCCTACATTCAACCATCCTTATGCATTTCAAAAAATTATTCAATGTTAAGAAATTTTTGAAAAAGTGAACTAACTTATCTTATCTTAAACTTATCATATGACCAATTAGTATCCTTATCACCTTGCAACATGAACTTTCATTTTTCTTATTCACTTCACATCATAATTTAAGAACTTTCATTTTTCCTATTCACTTTACATAATAATTTAACATTATTTCTAAGCATGAATTTTTTCCATTGCTTTTCACAAGAACCTATATTCAATAATTTTTGTATAAAAATTACATGTATAAAAATAAAACTATCTTTGAACAATTTAAATTATTTTTATTGGAGTTGGTTTTAGTGCGATTTTTTGGAGGTTTTTCTGGTGGATTTTTCTGGTCTAATTTCTTTAAATTTCGTCGAGAATTTGTTGAAAACAGAAATTTGATGGGTAACTTGCACAATCGAAGTGTCCTAGGGATTTTTTAGAGTGCTAAATCTATATATAGTAAAAAAATACTAGTTTAAATAACAGAAATCAAGATTTTACCTCAATTTTTTTCATCAAATTTCGGTACCAAAAACTCCAAAAAATCACACTAATAACTACTTTATTCTTATTAAATAAAGCCCATAAACTATTTAAAAGTTGTCATTTTCATCCAACTTAAATTAAATTATACCCAATACATTAATGCTTAAAAATATAATTTAAATGTAAAATAAAATCTATATCTTCAATTACAAGTTTAAACTATACTAAAACCATTTAAACTATTATTATTAAATAATTGATGATCCGTAACTATTTACATGTGATCATGCTCATGCACTTTGAATTATACCTAACATATTATTACTTAGAAAAAGTTTAATTGTAGAATAAAAGTTGATGACAAGTATTTGTTGTCATGATATTTTCTGCCATAAATTTTAAGGCTAAGGGATGCCACCTGTGGAGAAGAAATGTATGACCATATATTAGAAGGCTTACCATAAAAGCATTAAAAAGTTCTCATTATCCAGATCACCATTAAAAGAATCAAAGGCCAAAATGATTTATGAAGAAACGAACTCAACAAAGCATAAACCATGTGTGTCTTTTTTCCAGAGCATAGAAAATTGCAATTTCCGACATTAAGCCGAAGAGGACCATTTACACCAACGATATTTTCGTCGAACACATTTTCCAATTGTAGATATGCTCTCTTGTATAAATTAATGGGCAATCCAAATGCTCGGTAGGTAACTGGGTTCAGACATTGAGGTATGCACACAAATGAAACCTTGCACACAAATGAAACCTTATGAAACCTTGGAATTTAATCCTTAATTAAATCATATCTAGGATATAGTGATCAGCGGTTCAAATCTTATTGAGTATGTGGCTTGTTATGTTTTTGGCTCAAGGTAGACCACAGTTCAAATCTCATTGAGTATATGGCTTGCTATGATCTTGGCTCAAGGAGTAGGCTTCCCCTTTTCCGATGCTCTTGTTAAATCATAAGAACTATATCTAACTTGCAGGCTCTTGGATATATCTTGGTGTTATAAGGCGACTCTAAAGATTAATCCTGGATCTCCCCTAAGTTACTCTAAAAAAATTACCAATTCACCATGTGTTAAAAAAATTAAACCATATCTAAGTGATCCTTAACCTATGTTACAGAACTTCTCGATGCACTGGGATATACTGCCATCTGTCATAGAGTCTTCTTCGAGATTAGAGGAATTTTGGATCTACGAACTTCTAAGCTTAGGGTTCAGATCAAAAGTCGAGGTGACAGGAAGGAATTTTGGTAAAGGTTTTCCCTCCCAACACCGAGCGAGGGTGAGGCTCATTCTCATCGCTACTCCACGCCATTGTAACTCTGCGATTTGGTGACAGAAGGGTTCCTTTTCTCTTTTGGAGTTACTGCTGACACCCCTAATCCTGCTCATGGAAACTCACCTGTGAAAAAAAAGGCATTTTGAACCTCCCACCCAACATCTCACACCCTGTAGCCATAATATCTTGAATAATAATGTAAGATTTATACATATTATTCAAACAGGCAAACATAAATAGCTAAGTTGCATACTCATTAGAGAAATGAGGGCTGAAATTATAAGTAGGTTTTTACTCCCACATTGCCGAAATTAACATACAATGCTTCTCCCTAGGGTTTCAGGTGAGCCGAGCTCGAGACATGGGGTTTCCCAGGTACAGAGGCTGCCCGATTGTCCTTCCAAGAGTGAGAAAGGTAATTTTACTTAGCTAATCACTTTCTTTTCCTTTGCAGAGACTATGCGCAGTTATCAGTTACTCTGTGTTATCTGATACTCCGACCGATTTATGGCAGGTCGACTCTCGAAATGCCACACTACTACAGGTATGTTATAAGGTTATGCTCTACCTCTGAGTTTCTTTTCCAGTTACTATCATTAATTTTCGAGATATTTACATGCCGCTTACTTCTGGACAAGTGGTTGTACAGGTTGGTATTTTGACCCTACTCCAGTCTTTTCTTCTAATCTCTGAGCACATTTGCAAACATGAGTAACAGGGTCGACAAGCTTACTTCCTCGCATATTTCTTCTTTCCATGTTTCATAAATTCTGTGTTATCTTCATTATGGTTTCTAGATTTGGTCGCTATAACTGTTTTCTTAGATTTTTAATTAATGGATAGGGACAAATTATACGCTGAGAGCCCAAATGTTGCTGCAAAGTGTTGCTATGTGATTCTTGTATTTTCTGGTACCTCTGTAAGTTATTTGAGGGTTACGGTTACTTGAAGTTATACATATGGATATAGAATATGTTTGTTGGTTTAGGTATCCTAACCAACTTGGTTGCGCATAATGGGCTTAATTAAGTTATGGTACTTTTAAGATATGGATGTTAATATATGAAAAGTATTGTTATTATATTTCTTTTTTAATTCCCATGAATGAGGGTTTCACTGACATAAATGGTTTTTTGTTTTGGTTATGTATCAATAATCAGTTCTATGTGGCTATTTTGAATATATTACAGACAAGTATAGTTACCATTTGCTGGTTTTCAGGAGTAACAGGGATGACAAGCTGACGTACGTGCGCATTTCTTCTTTCCAGGTTTCATAAATTATGTGCAATCTTCATTACAGTTTCTGGATTTGGTCACTACAATTGTTTTCTTAGGTTTTTAATTAATGGCTAGGGATAAATTATGCACTGCGAGCCCAAATGTGGCCGCAAATTGTTGCTATTTGATTCTTGTATTTTCTGGCATCGCTGCAAGTTATTTGAGGGTTGTTGTGACTTGAAGTTATACATATGGATATAGAATATGTCTGTTGGTTTAGATATCCTAACCAACTTGGCTGGGTGTACTGGACTTAATTAAGTTATGGTCCTTTTAAACAATGGATGTTAATATATGAAATGCATTGTTATTATGTTTCCTTTTTAATTCTCTTTAATAATGTTTTCACCATAAGAAATGGTTTTATGTTCTGGTTCTGTATCAATAATTAGTTCTATGTGTCTATTTTGAATATATTACAGGAAAGTATAGTTTCCATTTGATGGTTTTATTTTGTCTTTGGTATAACCACTATTATGTTCACTATATTTTACTTCTTGTCTTAGTTAGGTTCACAATTCATTTATAAATTCATATTTATGCTTCGTTCCTCCCTAGGGTATATGGGGTTTTGGTCTTATTATTCAACCCCAGAAACTAATGCGAGGTCGCATTGAATCCAGACAGGTCCCCAGGTTGTTGTTTAGTCAAGGGCTAACCTGGTCTACATGCAACCTTCAAATTTTATTAAGAAATCAACTTCCTTGTCTCTTTTAGCTATGTATAACTGTATGGTTAAACAACCATACATCATAAAATCCTATTAAGTTCTTCCAATAGGAAGGAAAGAAGTAGTAGATACAGAAAAATAAATAATAAAGTTTTGAGTTCACTAACAAGTTATGATAATTTAAATAAATACATTCTGTGAAAGGATAGCTTCCTCTTCCGAGGGCTAAGAGTGATAAAAACTAAAATTGTTCCGAGGGAAGAACCCTCCATTGGAATAAATGCTTCATTAAACACAAAATAAATCCCAGTGTAGCTCATTTGGTGGAAATTTGTTACTGCAATCTTGCAACAATTTTATTCTTACGATTTGGCAGTATGATCTCAACTCAATCTAAGTTCCACTTTACTCTATCATCTTTATTGGTACCTCTAAACTCAATATGAGTTCCACTTTTCTCTATCATATTTATTGGTACTACTGGGCGTTAAATTATTTTGATGATAACCAGAAATTTTTCTAACAAACATAGAAAATGAGGAAATTGACCTCATCGAGTAGCCACAAAAGTTCTTTCTTCGATTTTTGAAGTGCGAGGGTCTCAGGATATTAAATGTTCTTGGGCATTAAGCATTTCAGATGGTACAATTGATAATGATGGTGATGCAGCTGTTGGTATGGAAAACCCAACTTTCGAGCCCACCGAAACACTTTCTGGATCATGTATACTTTTGTTTCCAATTGAACTCTTTCCCTGCAATCTGTAATGGTTCTTCTTGGATACAACACTGTTAATGGTGGCATCCCCAATCCCTATATGCTACCAAGTTTATCAATTCACAAAATAAATCTAGGGTTGCGTTTGGGGAAGAAGACCGAGTGCCCACCTTTCAGATCGAATTGAATCTGTTTCAGAGCTGAATATGTTTCATCGCTTCATTTCGTCATCTGCTTCAATTTCCTTATGCCCCACGTTAACAATAGCTGAGGGATCTGCCACTTAACACAAATCCTAGCCATAGATAATCTTTTAGCCGAAAGTATACTCCCAACCTATTAAATCTTTGCCTTTGATTTAAAAATTCAACCAACCTTCATCCAAGCAAAGTTGAAATATATATGACTGCGAAGTATAAATTATATTATTAAGAACCAACATAGATCCATTATAACTAGGAATCCAAGTGATGAGATCAAGCATAGTGACTAACAATAATAGAGGAAATATAGTGCATGATTCTTTTAAGTTTTTCATTATTGTATTTTATTTGATATGATTGATTCAAAATATTAGTTTAATATTTTACAACCATTTGAGTTTTTTTAATTTAGATAATTTCTTGAACACAATACAATGGGATCAAATTTAGTAGAGACGGAGGGGAGAGGGGGGAGAGAGAGAGGGAGATAGTGACAGAGCTAGAGGGCACAGAGAGAGAGTGATGAAGGGAGAAAGAGAGGGAGGGGTGGGAGAAAGGGGGAGAGATAAGGAGAGAGGGAGGAAAGAAAAAATATATAAAGATATAGAGGTGGAGAGAGAGAGGGATTGATAAGGGGGAGATGGAGAGAGAGTGCGGGAGAGAGGAGAGGAGAGAGAAGAGGAGAGGCGAGAGCTAGGGAGATAAGGGGTATAAAGAGAGAGGTTGACATAGAAATGGAGGGGAGAGAGAGAGAACGAGAGAGGGAGGGCATAACGCGCTCCTCCCACATTTACCCAAGTTACCAACCTGCTGGGGTAAACATGCAATAAAGATTTACTATGATATGTTTTGACCTCCTAGATCACCTTAAGGAACTGGAACTGACGAACCAACACTTTACAAATCTCCCTCAGGTGCTACAGGACCCCAAGAGCTAACCAACCACTCGAGGTGCTCAACCCCTGAGCTAACTTATTGTTTCATTGAACTAGACTCCCAATCATTCCCATGACAAGCCCTCTAAGCAACTAAAACCCTCCAGTCACTCCCATGACAAGCCCTTTAAGCAACTAAAACACTCCAGTCACTCCCATGACAAGACATCCATGCGACTGCAGTCTTTTTTAGGCAGTTTTGTGCAGCAACCCCAGATTCTGGGCCACCTTTTTCAAGGCTAGGACTCAGACCTCTTCCCAGAACTTCATGAGACTTCCAAAATGATAAATAAAATTGAAACAAGGCTAGTAATGCAAAAACTTGAACAAGGAATTGACCAAACACCTACAAGCCATGACAAGTATTTTTTCAAAGATATCATGAACATGTAATCTAAAGGTCATAACAAAAAATCTGGGCATAGGGATCTCATACTTATCTCATAATTGTCAAGGAGGACTGATGTCTCCTCCCAATAGCTGCAATGTTATCTATTAGGTCATTCATACATTAACATTTCATATACTAACCAAAACATAATGAGATCCATACATCAAGACTATCATAAAACATGCTTATAACCAAAAAATAACCAGAGATATATCAATGATGAAACAACCATTAAAGCCACATAATGACAATAAAATTTACTCATGAAATATCAAAGGAAAAGGATCTCTTATTAACATATGCAACTCCAACCAAGTGAGGGAATTCCACGTACCACCTAACCATAGATTAGGATGAACCACATATCTCTTTCAGCCACCAACCCCCTCACTATATTCTAAGCATGAATGTGGGATCTCATGGAATAAACCAAGAAAATTAAACCAGGGCTTTGAGAGGCCAAACCAACTCAAGCCTCAACTAGTGATTCTACCTCACAAACGAACATCACTGAAAATCACCAGATCAGTCTCCACCCAAGCTTTCCAGAGCTCTAGAGCATTTCTTCGAACCAATAAATCCAGGATTAGTATCTCAAACCGCAATTGTTGTCGAGCTCCATAGCGTTTTTCTAGCGAGTGCTTCTAGGACTAGTAAATCAACCCACGAAGGGCTCTATAGCATTTTTCCAACTAAAGATTCCGGGACTAGTAACTCAACCCAAGCTGTTACATAACTTCTAGAGTGTTTGTCCAACCAAGGCTCTAGGAAATATTAACTCAACCCACAACCATAAGGAACATGAGCACTAACCAGAAAACAAAAGGAAAACCCACAATACCATGGTTATCCAGGAAATGGAAAGGCTATGCAAAACCACTGTCAATACAAGCAATATTCCATGCCAATGAAATATCATAACCAAGGAACCACATGCATATGGCATGCATGCCAAAACTAGTAAGCAAATCATACATGCAACTTGGTACCTACAAAGTAATTCAGTTGTAGTTGTTGATCCTACTATTCGCTTATGATTTCCTCTTTTCTTTTGCCTTCTTGCTCCAAATCCGAAATGTGGCACATGCCTCTAAGAGTGCTCCAAGAAAACTCTAAGTGTCCAAGATTATGTTCGGTCCTACCAATACCCTGTTAACTGGATCGATCCAACTGATGGGAGTATTACAAATCCTCCCATAGAGTGCCTCAAACAGAATAATCCTCAGAGACTCCTGATACCCATTGTTGTAAGCGAACTCAACTATTGGAAGATACTCTTCCCACTTTCGTTGTTGATGCATGATGTACATTCTCAACATGTCCTTCAAAATCATGTTGACCCCCTTTGTCTGTCCATCTATCTATAGATGATAGGCTGTATTGAAAACCAAATCTATACCCAAACCTGCAAAAAAATATTTCCAAAACCGAGAAGTGAACTTAACATCCCTATCTGACACAATATTCTTTGAAACACCTTTGCAACCTTACTACATATCTGATGAAGACATGTGCTACATAATTAGCTGAATACGTATACTTCATTGGAATGAAGTGCACTACCTTTGTCAACCTTTCAACCACAGCCATAATAGAATCATGCTGTTTGGTGTCCTCGAAAAACCTGTAATGAAATCTGTTAGCATTGGAATCAACACTTGGATTGCTTCAAGTGCCTGACGAGACGTATCCAAAGCTCTAAGGCAATTTCTTATGATTCCATTGGGTTTTTTCGAAAGTGGTTGGATCTCAAGCACTTTGAAAGGAATGTTGAATAGATAAAAAATCTCTCACACATATGAGGGCACTCGTATGTATGATGTGGTAGCAAAATTTGTAGTTCAATGATTAGAAGAATGGGAGAAACACATTGAGTTTGTAGGATAGAAATCCATTGCTGGGAGGAAAAAATGACACAAATTCCAGATCTGAAATGTATAGTGAAAGAATTCTTTTAAAATACTTACAAGAGTCTCACTTTACATTTAAAGAATCCCATTACAAGGAATTATTCTGAGTAACATGACCTCATGAATCAGGAATGCCTGGTGAATCAAGACCGACAAAAACAGATTAACATGCATGCTAGATCAAAAGACTTATAAAAACATGAAACAATGTTTAATTCCACCTCAATGAATGCTTATGAACAATATTCAATTCATACTGGATCAAGAAAGCTTGGAACAAGACTTACAAAAATAGATCCATATGTCTTGGAGGTTCACAAGACTTATAAAAGCATAAGATAGAAATTTTATGATAAATTTGGAAAGGCAAATAAAGTATGTAAAAACAAAAGGGAAAATAATACGCACACCATATGATTTTGTGAATCCTGAAGAGTGTAATTGAAATATATTATGTGTTCAACAATGCACAACTTCAAGAATGGTATGAGGATCAGCGACAGGGCCATGGCACTAAGCCCTGTGCCACCAAGCATCTCCCCCCCCCCTACTCTTCATAGTAGTTTGTTACATATATACCAGCCTAGATCCATCTTAACTATGGATCTATCAAGTGCCGAGAGGGATCAAAGCTCTCAAGGTGCAAATCTCTTTTTTTAGTGCAAAACTTGAAGAAAGGTTTGCGCCTCAAGAGATTTGATCTCTCTCGACGCTTGATAGATCTTGAGTTAAGATGGATCTAGGATGGTTTCAGTCGTGTGCGGCCAAGAAAAATCTATCGCTAATATGTGAAACATATGATTAAATTTATAAATAATATGTAAATACATCTAATATTAATATAACCATTTTAAATATGTTAAATATGTTGGAACACCTAATCCTACATGGGTAGGTGTGGAATGCGAAAAGTCACAATGGAGTCCAAGTGACCTTGAAATGTGAAACCAAGAGTCACACCATTGTATTATAAATGTACATCTTTGTATAATGGAAAATAAGAAAGCCTCACGCTTATCCTTCATTATGTGTTGAGTCTTGTGTGTGTGTGTTCATCTTCCTCATACACCATGTGTGTGTTTAACATGGTATCAGAGCGGGTGATTGCTGGACCTGCTCCAAATTGAGTGAGCCATTTGTGTTTATGGCCTGTGCATATCTGCAAAAATTCTTGACATTTTTGTAGCACTCAGAGTTTTTGCAGCAGACATTTTGCCGCATTCAGAAAGTGGTTTTGGAGAAGGAGCAGCATTCAGAAATTGGCAGCATTCAGGCATTGGCTTTGAAGAAAGGCAGCACTGCCCATCTGAAGGTTTTCATTCTAATTTTTCTCTGCAATTTCTGCTTATTAAAATCTGCATTTTCAAGAGCTGCTGGAATACTGTTTAAAGAGGGTTTCTGAGAGAAAAATTTCTGAGTTTTTCATTGAAAAATCTCTGCAAGTTTCTGGGTTTCTGAATACTGTTAAATTCTGCAATGGAGTAGATTGCTGTATATTTGAAAAAATCTGCTGTTTTGAAGACTAAAATTCTGCAGTTGCTCTCATTTCTGCATTTTTCTGCTGCAAGAAAATATTCTTCTGCTGCTGGGCTATTAAAAAAATTTCTGGGTTTTATTGGCAATCTTTGCAATGTTTGCCTGCTATTTTAAAGTCTAAAACTCCTCTCTGCTGTTAAAAAAAAAAAAAAAAAATCAGTCTTTTGACCTGCATCCTGCACTCTCGGCCTTCCCATTCCCCAACACTTTCTACAATTTTTCACGACCTCACCTATCCCCTTACCCGACTTATCACCCCAACCCACGACCTTATGGCCCACACAACCCACGTTGCAACAACCTACAATACCTGCAAACGCTACCTCCCAACTCTACCTCACGGCTTAACTACCCTCCAACCCTGCATC
Organism: Pinus albicaulis; assembly: GCA_034641835.2. NCBI lineage: Eukaryota > Viridiplantae > Streptophyta > Pinopsida > Pinales > Pinaceae > Pinus > Pinus albicaulis. Next base: position 724,491,083 of record CM076581.1, read on the forward strand.
GCTCCCCCTACCCACTATCCCGAATGACCCTACCTCTACAGCCCTCTCCCTACACTCTTGAAACCCCTGCATCGCACCCCCATCTACCTCTGCATACGACCCTCCCAAAGCTTCCATCACGCGGCACACGCCCCCTTGCGGCCTACGCTATTACACTACACTACCTCACTTGCAATCTTCTCACTCGGCCTTCAACCTCATATCTGCCTCCGCTCACCCTATACGCACCCTCCCTATCTTCCCTTACGCCCTCCCTAGACCTACGCACCCAACGCTCCCTTCCCACGGCTGAACCTCCCTTATCATTCCGACTACCTGTTCCTTACGCCTCCCCTCTTCCCTATGCCATCCTCTCCAACGACTATTCAACTCCCTCCATACAATACACCCTCTCCCACATTTCTGTTTTAATTTTTTTTAATTCGATTTTTAAAAGTTTCAATTAATATCTCCTCCCTCCATTCATAAAACTCTCTCCATACAATACATCCTCCTTTTTTAATATTCGCCCCACCTTTTCATATATTACTTCCCCCTATTAATAAATTTCATTCCTTTTTTAAAATTAACTCCCTTCCTTTCAGTTAATCCCTTTCTTAAATTAATCCCCCTTCCCTTTTAAATTAAATTTTCTCCCACCCTTTCGTAACTAATTCCCATTTTTTAATTAACTTTTTTTTAAAATTAATTTTAATTAAAAAAAAAAAAGTGGAGAGAGAGAGGAAAGAGAGGATATGGACAGCAGAAATGAAGAAAATGACATGTGAGCAGATGGACTGAATATATAGAGAAATTTGCAGATTTGACATTGTGTGATTTGTGGCATAAGAGTGATTTTCTGAAGAATTTTACATTTGAAGACAAGTTTGCCATCAGTTTTTAAACAGCTATTTGAAGGAAAATTCAGCTGCCTTAAAGGCTTTTTGCATAGTGTTTTTGCTGCACATTCAAATATTTTTGCAGAGATATTGACATTGTATTGTGAGTGGAATTTTCCTCTTCATTCATAGTTGGAATCAGTATTTGAGTTGTTAATGTAAGTCATTGTTGATTGCCCTCCATCATTTGAGGAGCAGATTTTGTACTTTGAGATTTCCATAGTTGGAAATTCTTTGGAGTCATTTGTATTTGTTGTTGAATCACATTGTAAACGGGTGCATTTTCGGTTGAAGCCGACACCCTTTCATTTTTTGAGCCTAAGTTGTTGAAATGGCTAAAATCAATGAGGCACTAGAGTTCTTGAATAACCTCATTCATTCAAATGTTGATGATGTGATAAAAATGAGCAAAGATGCTCTTTGTAACATTCAAACTTGTTTACAAGATGCACAAGAAAAGATTTAGTTTTTGCAGTTGGAAACTCAGCTTCAGCAAGATGAACTTCAGCAAAAGAGTCACTATTCTGAACCTGTTTCTGTTCAGAAGATTGAGAAGGACTCTCATCAGAAGAAAGAAGATAAAGATGCAGTTGATCCACATTCAGTTCCTTGTACTAGAGCAGATGTACATGCAGATGCAACATCTTAACCTGCACTTCTCAAGCCCATCATCAGACCTTGGGAAGAGCTTGTCCACAACAAGCACAGAACTGGTCTTGGATATGACAAGGATGTGTCCTTTCATATTCCATACTACACCAAGCCCATCATATTTCAGAGTGCCGGATTTCTATATGACAGTTCACCTGCAGCTGTTCCAGATCCTATTCCGCTTCCACAACAACAAAAGATTGAGAAATGCCAACACTGTGATCGAGTTGGTCATATGAAAGATCATTGTTTTGATCTTCATCCATGCAAGCACTGTGGTCGGCACACTCATTCTTCAGACAGATGCTTCAGACACAAGCCTCCTGCAAGAACCAAGATTCATCTTGGATGGATCGCTTCTTGGCAATGGGCATCAGCAACCAAGAAGATGTTTACGACACATGTTAGAACTTGTTCATGGATATTGAGCAAACTTGCAGTTGAGTTTTCGCCATCATCTCACCTTGTCCCTGACAGGGGGGGAAATGGTGGTCATGTACAAGCTTCGACGTCAGATCAAGCGAGCCTGAGCCACAATCTCTCATTCCATGTTCAGAGTTGTAGCCAGAGACACAGCAATTCAAGCGAGCCTGAGCCACAATTCGTCATTCTAGATTCAGAGATGTTGCCAGAAACACGGCTGCCCATGAGCATGCCTTTGGTTGGTGGACAACCTTAAACCATCATCTTTGGTTGTTGGTAATCCTAAAACCATCACAGGTAGTAGACCTCCCTTCTTTTAGGTTGAAGGTCTCCCTTTCATATATGAGGAACACTTCCTCTAGCAGAAGCCTTCAGCTTCTTGCCAGTTTTGGTTGAGTTCCAGGAAATGCTTCAAAGCATTCCAGAGTTGTTGGCAATCCTAAAACCATCACAAGTAGTAGACCTCCCTTCTTTTAGGTTGAAGGTCTCCTTTTTTTATGAGGGACAATTCCTCTAGCAGAAGCTTTCAGCTTCTTGCCAGTTTTGGAAGAGTTCCGGGAACTGCAACAAGTATTGCGTTCCAGTGTTTGTGGTCATCCTAAAACCACCTCTTTTTCCAACATTTCAGAGAGTTGATTCAGCCCAAGTGCTGCCATGTATACTTTGCAGATTTGTATTACAACTCTTTTCTTGGACTCACACATACCCCTTCGGATTAAGGGGGATGTTGGAACACCTAATCCTACATGGGTAGGTGTGGAATGTGAAAAGTCACAATGGAGTCCAAGTGACCTTGGAATGTGAAACCAAGAGTCACACCATTGTATTATAAATGTACATCTTTGTATAATGGAAAATAAGAAAGCCACACGCTTATCCTTCATTGTGTGTTGAGTCTTGTGTGTGTGTGTTCATCTTCCTCATACACCATGTGTGTGTTTAACATGGTGTTTAACAAAATATGTATGAGATTTTTATCGATTCATTTTAATTAACTTAGTTACCTTAGTTTGTTGAGATGATAAATATTGTAAAATAACTTTAATGATGAAAATTGATGAGATAAAAACTCTAAATGAAAATTGACAATGTAAGAATATTGAATGATAGAAAATGTGAATAATAACAATGTAGTCAATTACAAATAGTCTTCATTGTGTTCAATCTCAAACTATTCTTATTGTCACCCTTGTTAGTTTTGTCATCTTTTCATATCGATTATATGAAAAGGATAATTGGACTTGTAAACCATATAAATATTTAGCCCCAGTGGTTTTCGTAAACTTCATACCTTGTCACTCTTTCTCTCCAATATTAATAGGTTTAATTACTATAAGACGAAAATTAATGTACATTGTCAATAATTTTGTATTCTTACACTGAAATCAATGCACATTATTAATTTAATGACTTTAAAATTAATGTACCATCATACATCCAATTACATCAAATCAGAAATCAACATATGCAATGAAATCAATGCATCTAATGCAAGAAATCAAATAAGATTAGAAAACAACGTCTACACTGAAATCAATGCATTTAATGAAATTAATCAAACACGATTAAAAATGAACATCTACATTGGAATCAATGCATCTAGTGTAAGTAAGAAAATAGGATTAGAAACCAATATCTACTAAAATCAATGCATCTAGTGCTAGCAATCAAATATGATTAGAAATCACCATCTACATTGAAATCAATGCATTTAGTGAAAGCAATCTCTCCTACAATCTTCTCTCTCCCCCATCACTATCTTCCTCTCTCTCAAGTTCCCTCTGTTGTCCTTCATCTCTCTCCCTTTCTTTCCCTCCTCTCTCTCTCTCTCTCTACCCTCCAATCCTTTCTCTTCCCCCATCGCTCTATCTCTCTCCCTTTCTTTCCCTCCTCTCTCTCTCTCTCTCTCTCTACCCTCCAATCCTTTCTCTTCCCCCATCGCTCTATCTCTCTCTCCAAGTATGTTACTAAATCCCTCCATTTATCCTTCTCCCTCCCTCTCTCTCCCTCCAACACCATACTTATATCCCTCCCTCTCTCCTCTTCCTCTCACCCCCTTTCTCTCCTACCTCCCTCTTCCTCGCCCTCCTCGTCCCCCTCCCCCTTATTTCTCTCTATCTCTCTCTCTCCTTTTCTCTCCCTCTCTCCTTCTCTCTTTCCCACCTCCGTCTTTATGTCTTGCTCTTCCTCTATTACCCTTCTCTCCCTCTCTCTCTCTTCATTCCCCCTCTCCTTTATTTGATCTCTATGCCACTCCTCGTATTTCTCCACCTCTATCATATGTCTTTGTTATTCCCTCCCATATATGTCTGAGTAAATGTATATATCATGATATATTAATATATATTGTAATATAACAAATTTAATATTATATTAATCCAAAGTTATTAAATTTAATAATATTAATAATATAATATATTAATATGAATATTATATTTAATAATAAGAATAATATTAATATTTTAATATTAGTGTTAGGGTTAATAAGTTTATTGCTTTTTTGCATGGTATTAATAATAATTTGGTGGATGGTATTTGACCCATATCGTTGGTATATAATTATATGTTGATTCTAATCTTATGACATATATTTTTATTTATTTACATTACCTCTTTATACCTTTTTTATATTTATTTATTTACGGTACCTCTTTTATAAATATGGTATTTAGCCCATGCCATTTCCCCATAGCCCAGTGTGACCCGGATGTGTAAGTATGGCGGAATCTAATACCTCCGTGATAAACCCTTACTGTATGGTGGGAAATTCTAGATACCCTCCAAAATAGATAATAACATGAATCTACACATTAATATGAATATTAGATAATAATATTAATTATGCCCATGGTATTTGGCCCATAAGCTTCCCCTAAATAAAGCATCATTTTTTAGTGTCCTTAAATATAAAGTTGGTTATGGAGTAAATATAAAAAGAGGATACAGTGACATGTGGTTTAACGGTAAGTTTCGCTGGGTGAAACCCATGAGATGGAGGTTCAAATCTCATTGAGTATATGGCCTGTTGTGTCTTGGCTAGAAGAGTAGGCGACCCCATAGTGGACGTCTCGGCTCCTGTTGAGGCATAAGTTAATTGCTATTGTGTGGCTTGCAGGTTTTTGCACCTAGCCTAGGTTTATAGTGGCAGCCAGTAGGATTTGATCCTGGGCCTTGTTCAGGATAACTCTCACCAGTTACCGATTATCCTAGATTGAAAATATATATATATATATATATATATATATATATATATATATATATAAAGAGGGTTTATTTATTTTATTTATTTACCATACCTATTTATTCCTTATTAATATTTATTTATTTAAATATGGTATTTGACCCATGGTATTAGCCCGTGGTATTAATAATAATTTGTTCCATGGTATTTGACCCATAGGCTTCACCTAAATAAATTTCTTTGAGTTTTTTTAAATATATAAGGAGGTTTATGGAGTAAATATAAAAATGGGTTTTATTTATTTACAATACCTCTAGTTTATTTATATTTTTACAACTATATAACTTTGGGTTAAAAGGTAGGGATAATTAATCAATAAATTAAGATGACATTAAAAAAGTTTATGAACTCTCTTACATTACATCTACACATGTACCCTATATATTGAGCCGACATTACAAAAGTTTACAAAGTTTCTTACATTACATCTACCCATATACCCTATACTGAGCGCCTCTTGGCGCAACAAAAATATAAAACTATCATCCCCACAAAAGGAGTAAATCTGTTCCTAAAAGTTATTACCATCTCATGCAAGAGATGAGGCTTATCCAAAAAATTTAATACAAAGTGCTTATAATCAAAATAAACAACATCAAGGCTAAAAATTCGAAGTGGTTGTATGATGTGGCAGTCTACAAGAAGACCCCTCCTCTGTTCTGGGGTAGCCAACTCCACAGAAAGTGTAAACAGTAGTGAAAGTGACGTGTGGGTGTTCCTTGAATGTTTCCTGATGCCTCGCGGAGACGTGCTGGTGCTGAGAGTATTGGTAGAAATTTGTTTCAAAGAAACTCTGTCGCTGTTCCTTTCCTTTGGTTTCTTGTTTGCTGTGATAGAGATGAATGCAGATTAAAATAAATATCGGAGTTTCATGAGTGGGAGGAGAAAACTCTTTGTAAATATATCACAATCACAGATCGGGGTCGGAACTGTTTAAGCATTAGACATAAGCAGGGTGAAAAAAAATTTCGGGGGGGTATCGGAGTGGTAGTTAATGCAGATGGGACAAGCAACGCAATGGAGGGCCCTATAGATATTGCAATCAGGAGTTAGCAACGGCAATGGGAGACAAGGCGGATTGCAATGTTGCAATTTCGCAGATTTACCTCATCGCATTGCAACATAAAATACTTAACTTGCGATATCTTAATAATAAACATAAAAAATCACCGATTGCGATGTGTGATGGGCGGTGGGGAAATGGTGATGTGGCAGGAAATGGGTCCCACTTTATATCGCAATCGGAAAAATGAAAGGCAGAGGTGAATGGAAAAGGTAAGTAATGTTGCGATCTTGCGATGTGAAAAGGTGATGGGTCCCATTTAAAGGATTTTAAAAAGAAGATAATGAAAAATTACGTTAAGTCAATGGAATATGATACAACTGCCCGAATAATATTATAAAGAAATTATAACATATATTGAAATTTTATGAAGAGGACCAAAAGGAAATGATGGGTCCCAACAATCCCGCAAATTGCATTTCAGAGGGTTTTTAGGAGACGACAATTGTGATATGCAGAATGTTTGGATCTGCGAAACGACGATTGTGATGAAAGGTAAGGGTTTCAATATGGTTAAGTGCAGAAAATATATAAGATATCATATATGTAATATATGATATATATTAAATGTTTATTGTGGGGGGTGGAGTTGCTTTTTAGTTATAAAAAATGAATTTTAATAGTTAAAAATGGGTTTTGAAAGAAATGAAACACTGGACGTTTTAGTATTTTGGAAAAATGAGGAAAGGATCGAAAAGAAATGGCGAAAATGGTGAAAATGATGCGAAAGAATTGAATCATAAGGAGTTAGAGGCCAAGAAAAAATGACGAAGAGGGAAACTTCGAAAGGAATCAAAACCAATGCTAACAGTGGCTCTAATTAGGGATGATATTCCCCCTGCGAGCTATCGAGAACCGTAGCTTTAGTGCCTTATCCAGCTCTTATTTCTCCAACCAATGATCCTGCTCATTAACTCAAAAAAAACAAGCATGCCTAGCCATTGGGTAATGGAGTCAAAAGCATCATTTCAATTCTACAACTTATTTCGCCAAACTGAAACTAGATTCAAACTGAAAACTGAAATCTGTTTTTCTGAAAAAATGCTCAAAACAACGAGCTTATTCATTCCTCTCTTCTAATCTGATTTGAATGGAAATTTTCATGCAATATGGAACTTAACATACAACCATTCAAATAGCTGAAAAAACCTCATATGAATTCTGAATCTTAAGAGTAAAACTAAAAGAATCCATATCATAACATAGTGCATCTCATGATGAAAATATTCAAAATGCGGGATACTCATAAAGTATTGAATGTCTGCACTATAAGAAGACTCCAAATCATCAGTTACTGAATGAGGAAAAACATTAAATTCTACCTTTGCAATGATGTCCCTTTCAAAATTCTGAAAGATGTAGCTATTTATCCAAAATTTCCACTAAAAATCTAATCTCTGCATCCCTGTGAAATCACTAATGGATCCGGAACAATGGAGTCGCTAGGTGAAAAATTGCAGTCCTCTTCAGGTTATCAATTCCCATTCATCTTCAAGAATCGATCTTCAACAATTAAAACAAGATACTCGAGAGAATACTTCATTTCAAGGCCTTCTCCCGGTAGACGTACCAAAAGATGTTAGCACTAGAATCAACACTTGGACTGCTTCAAGTGCATGACTAGACACATACTAAGTTCTAAGGAAATTTCTTATGATTTGATTGGGTTTTTTGGAAAGTGGTTGGATCTCGAGCACTCTGAAAGGAATGTCGAATAGATAAAAAAGCTTTGACACATATGAGGGCACTCATATATATGATGTGGTAGAAAAATTTGTAGTCCAATGATTAGAAGAATGGAAGAAAGACAGTGGGTCTGTAGGACAGAATTCCATTATTGGAAGGAAAAAATGACACAAATTCCAGATCTGAAATGTATAGTGAAAGAATGCTTTTAGAATACTTACAAGATTATCACTTTACATTTAAAGAATCCCATTACAGGGAATGTTTCTGATTAATATGACCTCATGAATCAAGAATTCTTGGTGAATCAAGACTGAAAAAAACAGATTAACATGCATGCTAGATCAAAAGACTTATAAAAACATGAAACACAGTTTAATTCCACCTCAAGGAATGCTTATGAACAATCTTCAAGTCATACTAAATCAGGAAAGCTTGAAACAAGACTTACAAAAACAGATCCATATGTCTTGGAGGTTCACAAGGCCTATAAAAGCATAAGATATAAATTTTATGATAAATATGGAAGGTCAGATAAAGTATGTAAAAAAAGAAGGAAAAACAATACACACAACATATGATTTTGTGAATCCTCAAGAGTGTAACTAGAATATATTATGTGTTTAACAATACACAGCTTCAGGAATAATATGCGGATCAGCAATAAGGCCAGGGCACTAGGCCCTGTGCCACCAACCATCTCCCCCCTACTCTTCATAGGAGTTTGTCACATATATAAAACAATATAAAACTATCATCCCCACAAAAGGTGTAAATCTGTTCCTAAAAGTTATTACCATCTCTTGCAAGAGATAAGGCTTATCAAAAAAATTTAATACATAGTGCTTATAATCAAAATAAACAACATCAAGGCTAGCAATTCCAAGTGGTTGTATGATGTGGCAGTCTATAGGAAGACTCCTCCTCTGTTCTGGTGTAACTAACTCCCCAAAAAGTGTAAACAATAATGAAAGTGACGTGTGGTTGTTCCTTGAATGCTGCCTGATGCTTCATGGAAACATGCTGGTGTTGAGAGTACTGGTAGAAATATGTTTCAAAGAAACTCTATCGTTGTTCCTTTCCTTTGGTTTCTTGTTTGTTGTGATAGAGATGAACACAGATTAAAAGAAATAGCGGAGTTTCATGAGATCGGGATCGAAACTATTTAAGCATAAGACATAAGCGGGGTGAAAACATTTTTTTTGGGGGGAGGGTAACATAGTGGTAGTTAACACATATGGGATAGGTGACACAACGATAGGCCCTACATATATCACAATCGGCAGTTAGCAAAGGCAATAGAAGACACGGGGAATCGCAATGCCACAATTTCGTAGATTTACTTCATCGCATCAACCAATTACATCGCATCGCAACACAAAATACTTAACTTTCCATATATTAATAATAAACATAAAAATTACCGATTGCGATGTGCGATGGGCAGTGGGGAAAGAGTGATGTGGCAGGAAATGGGTCCTACTTTATATCGCAATCGGGAAAAAGGAAAGGCGGAGGTGAATCGAAAAGGTAAGTAATGTTACGATCTTGCGATGCGAAAAAGTGATGGGTCCCATTTAAAGGATTTTTAAAAGCAGATAATGAAAAATTACATTAAGTCAATAGAATATGATACAACCACCCGAATCAAATTATAACATATATCGAAATTTTATGAAGCAAACCAAAAGGATATGATGGGTCCCAACAATCCCACAAATCACATTTAGGAGGGTTTTTAGGAGATGGAAATTGTGATATGTAATAATTTTGGATCTGCAAAATGTCAATTGCAATGAAAGGTAAGGGTTTCAATATGGTTAAGTGCAGAAAATATATAATATATCATATGTGTAATATATATATATATATATATATATATATATATATATATATATATATTAAAGGTATATTGTGGGGGGCGGAGCTGGTTTTTAACTATAAAAGATGGATTTTAATAATTAAAAAGGGGTTTTGAAAGAAATGAAATGTTGGATGTTTTAGTATTTTGGAAAAATGAGGAAGGATCGAAGAGAAATGGCGAAAATGGAAAAAAGGATGCGAAGGAATTGAATCATAAGGAGCTAGAGGCCAAGAAAAAATGACGGAGAGGGCAGTTTTGAAAGGAATCAAAACTAGTGCTAACAGTGGCTCTAATTGGGGATGATATGCCCCCTTCGGGCTACCAAAAAATATAGTTCCAATGCCTTATCTAGCTCTTATTTCTCCAACCAGTGATCTTGCTCATTAACTAAAAAAAAACAGCATGCCTAGCCATTCGGTAATGGAATCAAAAGCATCATTTCAATTCTGCAACTTATTTCTCCAAACTGAAATTGGACTCAAACTGAAAACTGAAATCTCTCTTTCTGAAAAAATGCTCAAAACAATGGGCTTATTAATTCCTCTACTTCTAATCTGATTCGAATGGTAATATTCATGCAATATGGAACTTAACGTACAACCATTCAAATCGCTAAAAAAACCTCATATGAATTCTGAATCTTAAGAGTAAAACTGAAAGAATCCATATCATAACATAATGTAGCTCATGATGAAAATAAGCACAACACGGGATACTCATAAATCATTTAATGTCTGCAATATAAGAAGAATCCCAATCATTAGCTAATGAATGAGGAAAAAAATTAAATGCTACCTCTGCAATGATGTCCCTTTTAGAATTCCGAAAGGTCTAGCTGTTTATCCAAAACTTCCATTGAAAATCTGATCTCTGCATCCCCTTGAAGTCGCCACTGGATCCGAAGCAATGGAGTCACCAGGTAAAAAAATGCAGTCCTCTTCAAGTTATCAATTCTCGTTCACCTTCAAGAATTGATCTTCAGTAATTGAAACAAGATACTCAAGAGAATACTTCGTTTCAAGGCCTTTGTCTCCCGATAGATGCACCCAAAGATGTTAGCGTTGGAATAAGCACTTGGAATGCTTCAAGTGTGTGACCAGACACATCCTAAGCTCTAAGGAAATTTCTTATGATTTGATTTGGTTTTTGGGAAAGTGGTTGGATCTCAAGCACTCTGAAAGGAATGTTGAACAGATAAAAAAACTTTGACACATATGAGGGCACTCGTATATATGATGTTGTAGCAGAATTTTTAGTTTAATAATTAGAAGAATGGGAGAAAGACAATGGGTATGTAGGACAAAAATCCACTATCGGGAGCAAAAAATGACACAAATTCCAGATCTGAAATGTATAGTGAAAGAATGCTTTTAAAAGACTTACAAGAGTCTCACTTTCAATTTAAAGAATCCCATTACAAGGAATTATTCTGACTAACATGACCTCATGAATCAGGAATTCTTGGTGAATCAACACTGACAACAATAGATTAACATGCATGCTAGATCAAAAGACTTATAAAAACATGAAACATGGTTTAATTCCACCTCAAGGAATTCTTATGAACAATCTTCAATTCATAGTGAATTAGGAAATCTTAGAACAAGACTTACAAAAATAGATCCATATGTCTTGGAGGTTCACAAGAATTATAAAAGCATAAGATAGAACTTTTATGATAAATCTGGAAAGGAAGATGAAGTATGTAAAAATAGAAGGGAAAAAAATACACACACCATATGATTTTTTGAATCCTCAAGAGTGTAACTAGAATATATTATGTGTTCAACAATACAAAGATTCAGGAATAGAATGAGGATCTGCAACAGGGCCAGGGCACTAGTCCCCACAAAATGAGTAAATCTGTTCCTAAAAGTTATTACCATCTCGTGCAAGAGATGAGGCTTATCCAAAAAATTTAATACAAAGTGCTTATAATCAAAATAAACAACATCAAGGCTAACAATTCGAAGTGGTTGTATGATGTGGTAGTCTATAGGAAGAATCCTCTTTTCTGGTGCTACAAAATCCACAAAAAGTGTAAACAACAGTGAAAGTGATGTGTGGTTGTTCCTTGAATGCTGCCTGATGCCTCATGGAAACAGGCTGGTGCTGAGAGTACTGGTAGAAATATGTTTCAAAGAAACTCTTCTACTGTTCCTTTCCTTTTCTTTCTTTTTTTCGTAATAGAGATGAAGGTAGATTAAAAGAAATAATGGAGTTTCATGAGCGGGAGGAGAAAACCCTTTGTAAATATATCACAATCGTAGATTGGGGTCGGAACTGTTTAAGCATAAGACATAAGTGGGGTAAAAACAATTTTTAGGGGCGTAGCGGAGTGGTAGTTAACGCATATGGGATAGGTGACGCAACGACGAGACCTACACATATCACAATCGGGAGTTAGCAGTGGCAATTGGAGACACGACGGATCAGAATGTCGCAATTTTGCAGATTTACCTCATCGCATCGTCCAACTACACCGCATCGCAATAAAATACTTAACTTGCAATATCTTAATAATAAGCATAAAAAATCGCCGATTGCGATGTGCGATGGGCGATGGGGAAAGGGTGACGTGGCAGGAAATGGGTCCTAGTTTATATCGCAATCGAGAAAAAGGAAAGGTGGAGGTGAATGGAAAAGGTAAGTAATATTGCAATCTTGTGATGTGAAAAGGTGATGGGTCCCATTTAAATGATTTTAAAAAGAAGACAATGAAAAATTACGTTAAGTCAATGGAATATGATACAACTGCCCGAATCATATTATAAAAAAATTATAACATATATCGAAAGTTTATGAAGCAGACCAAAAGGATATGATGGGTCTCAGCAATCCCACAAATCGCATTTCAGAGGGTTTTTAGGAGATGACAATTGTGATATGAAATAAGTTTGGATCTGCGAAACACCGATTGTGATGAAAGGTAAGGGTTTCAATATGGTTAAGTGCAGAAAATATATATGATATCATATATGTAATATATGATATATATTAAAGGTTTATTGTGGGGGGCGAAGCTGCTTTTTAACTATAAAAAATGAATTTTAATAGTTAAAAAGGGGTTTTGAAATAAATGAAACACTAGACATTTTAGTATTTTGGAAAAATGAGGAAAGGGTAGAAGAGAAATGGCGAAAATGGCGAAAAGGATGCGAAAGAATTGAATCATAAGGAGCTAGAGGCCAAGAAAAAATCACAGAGAAGGTAGCTTTGAAAAGAATCAAAACTTGTGTTAACAAAATCCATGGAAATGGCCTCCCATTTCCACTCTGGAATCATAATCAACTATAGTAATCCACCTGGATGCTTAAATTATGCTTTTACCTATTGACAATCCAAGCATCTAGCAACAAACTTTGTCACTCACTTCTTCAAATTTGACCAATAGTAGAACTTATTCACCACTGTCAATGTCTTCTGATATCTTGGGTGACTTGAATATGGCTTAGCATGAAATTCCCTCAAGATAAGCTTCTTGAGCTCACCGTTGTCTGGCACATATATCTTGTCCCTAAATCTGACCAAACCATCTGCTACAAGACGATAGTCCACATACTGATCACCTGTACTATGTTGTAACCTATGCATAATCTCCCTATACTCATCATCCCGCCATCTTGCTTGAAAGATCCAATACTAGAAATTTGTTCCATAGAAACTCATAGAATCTGTAATATTCCCAATTAGTCCTAAGCTAATTGGAATATTCATTTTTTTTTTCTTTGTTTTAATAATAAAAGTGTAAAGGAGGACCATAATACTCCTAAACAATGAATAAATCAATGCCAAATGTAAAAGGGCTAAATCTTGGCTGCCAAATCAAGCACCCTTAGGTATGAAAAGGGGCTAGACATTTTGACTAGGTCAACCTTGACCCAATCTACAACGGTGTCATGGAGGAGTGGCCATCAATGAGGCACAATGCAGTTTTAGATGGAGATGCGTTGTGTGAAAGGAGTGATTTCATTGGAGGTGGTTTAGGGTTTGCAAGCTCTTAACTTATAAAAGGAAGAGAATGGCAGCATGAGAAGGTTGTTGATGATATGCTATTTTTCTGAGTATATGGTCTATTTAGACATATTTCATTCTCTTGCTGTTTAGCTAAGAATAATGTTATTTAGCATTGGGTGGTCCTGATCGAGAATCCCACCTCTTTCCTTGAGAGGCCTCTTGGAAGAGTTTGTGTTGCATAGTCCACTATTTGGCTGAAGGGCAAGCTTCTTATTTCAACTACAACATAGATCCTGTTGAGGGTTTGGTTGTCTTTGCAAGCTGCAACAAGTGGAGGTTAGATCTATTCAGATCTAAGCCATTTCAGTGCTCCTTTTCAGTGGAGGAGGCTTCTATTCCATTGGGAGGAGAGTATTGGACATCTTGAGCTTCATTTTCTGATCTTGGCATGTGGCCAAACATATTTTAAACCCTACAACACAGTTTTACTTCTAGACGTGTGTTATTCCTATAGGTACTGTTGCAGGGTCTTTGGCATACCATTTGGAGAGTTGGTTTTCAAGTGTTGGGGATCTGTCCTTCACTTTGGAGATCCAATGGAGGAGATCTGTTTATTGTTCATATATGATCAGATCTAGTTCCAGATCTAAATATTTCTATAGATCTACAGCATGTACATGGTGTTTTGCTAAAAACTCCAAGGGGGGTTATTAGAGGAGCCTATATAGTGTATGGATCTGTTATAGATTTGAATTTTCATGCACTTATCAGCCCTAGATCTAATGTGTAATTTACAACATGTTCCAGACCAATAAAATAACGTTGTAAGGCTTTTTCCAGTCTATATATATGGTTGCAACATCTCCTTTTGAGGATTTTATTCTATTGGAGACTTGTATTTCCTGTTATGCATCATATAGGCCATCTTGTACATCTATTTTGCTGCTGTAAATACATTTGAAAGGTCTCCATATTGGTCTCCTGCTTTGTCTTTGATGATATGCATTATTTTCCTACAAATCTGTATTGTATTGCTGCATTCCCCATTTAGGGAATATTACAGTGGTATCGGAGCATCATCTTGGCACAACGTCTGCTTTCTAAGAAGCCAATATGTCTTCCGAAGAAGAAGAGCCTCTTATTGAAAGAGAAAAGAGGTATCTAAAGAGAAGACAAAATAAATTTGATTACACAAATGACAATGAAGACACGGGTAAAGCCCCTTTATCTGGAGGTGAAGATGAAGAAAAGGATTTTCCTAAGATCCTTCTTAGAGCCATGCAAGATCTTGCTAGAGAGATCAAAGAGATGAGAATGGACAGAATCAAAGAATCCCCTAAAGTATTCCATCTTAGAGAAGGCTTTGGCATATCTCATCACTGGAATGATCAACCAGTGCATCAACCACAAGTTTCCCAACGCTCTACCATGCCTACCTTTTTGGCTGTGGGAAATGAAGGGTTTTAAGAGCATGAATCCCTTGAAGACTATTTTCACGAATATAAGTCTCAAAATCAGATATTCAAAGATAAATTGAGTTTTCAGGAGTTTTTTCACATCAAGGACAATAGAAGACCAAGGCATCATCATAGAGGTGGTGGATTCATTCAGAATCATGATTGAAACCACACTGTGGGTAGATTATTTTTACCCAATTTTGATGGGTCATGCAAGTGTTCTGCCAAATATTGGGTAGAAAAACTTGACATCTACTTTCAGTTGAACAAGGTTCCGGAGATGGAGGCTATCAATATTGCAGTGCTACACCTTGAAGGTGAAGCACATGACCGGTGGTTCCATGGCTTGTCTACATTGGTTCATGCCAATGTGACTGCTTATTCAGAGTTCACTAGAAGGTCGGTGGAAGGATTTGATAGAAGATATCTAGAGGCACCATTCACGAGCCTTGCAAAGTTGAAACAATCAGGTAATACAGAAACTTACATCTCTGAATTTTTAAGACTTTCTGTTATGGTTTCTGATTTGTCTGCAACAAGAAGGGCATACATGTTCATCTATGGTTTATATGAACCTCTTCATGGGTTGGTTAAATCTACCAAGCCCACTACCCTAAATAATTTTATTGAAAGGGCTACAGACCTTCAATATGCCTTTCCAAAAGCAAAGGCAACTTTTCAGCATAAGCCCTCTTTTCCTTTAAAGGGAAAGGACGAAAAAGTTGCTCCTTCAAAGGAGAGCTCATACAAGAAGCCTCTTGATGATGAAGTCTGGAGAGATCTAAGAAGAAGGAAGCTTTGCTTCACTTGCCAAGAATTATGGGTACCTGGACATAGATGTGCTACTAGAAAAGAAAATTACATATAGGTTGTCTCAGATGATGAGGAGGAAGAAGAAGATGAACCTTCTCAGATGATGAGAAGGAAGAAGAAGATGAACCAAGAAGATGTCACAGTGCTAACATTGCAAGAGGAGAGCCAACACCATCAGGAGATGGGAATGGAGGATTTGCTCCTATTGGAGGGGCTCTTAAATCCTTGAGAGGAGTACCTAAGTACTTGACCTTAAGATTTCAAGGTTCCATCTTGAATTAGAGGGTCTCTATTTTGATTGATAGTGGGGCTACCTACAATTTCATTGATGCCCATCTAGTGCAAAGGAGGGCAATACCCACTGATACTTTTGAGGGATTCTCTGTTTTGGTCCTTGGAGATAGAAAAATGCAATGCATGCATTATGTCCCATCACTTTTAGTCACCATGGGAACATATACATTGATTGATCACTTCTTTGTGGTTGACATACCTGACACCTATGTGATTTTCTGTGTTCAATGGTTGATTACATTGGGAAAAGTCATCATTGATTGGGAGGCTTTGAAAATGGAATGGGTGGACAAAAATAGTGGTGAGACTCAAATGATCAAAGGCATGCATACATATCCCTCACATACAACTTCCACACAAAGAACAGAGATGGATTTGTGCAGTGGAAGCAAGGACCTTACAGTCCCATCTATCATGCTCATGAGATTGCTGCATGGGACACTATTATCTAGTGGAAAACCATCTGGGAGGCCACCTAATTCAAATTTTGTGGGAGATATATCACAACATGATGGTCCAAGCTTAGATCCATGAGGGATGGGAGCATTGGAAGACAATGATACATCGCTGGGAGTCTTGGGTAAGCTCAAGGAGGAGGGAGATCTTCTCCCAATATCATCATCACACACTCTCATTTTAGATTCTGCATTGTGGGAGGAGAAGAATGGGAGGAATGGCCTTCCAACATATACCTTTGGCATGGGAGATATCAAGGAGGAGAGCAGCCACATGACAGACATTTCAGTTGATACATCATCAACGCTGTCATTGTTAGGGAGTTTAGATCCATATTGGAAATCCCAACTGTTTGTGGATTATTCCAAGGATCTTCACACTTGCATGATACTTGATGACCAACTGCATGAAGAGGGATATTTATTCCAAGAAGGATTCATCTATGATCATGGTAGGATTTTCTTTTCTAGAGCCTCCAAGCTCAAGGAGAAGTTTCTACAAAGAGCCTATGAAGAGTTCTGTTTCAACCACACATATTCCATGAAGATCTACAAAATCATCATGAGAAGCTTTGATTGGGAAGGATTTGAAGGAGAACTACATCAAAATTTTCAAGAAAGAATGAACCATGTGGAGTTGGGGTAGCAACATGAATCTATGAAAGAGTTATTTCAGCCATCTCTTCCTTCTTTTGAGAGAGGAGAAAGATCTATGCACCACTCCATTTGTACAAGGAGGATTGTTGGTGAAAGACATACTCATGTAAATCATGTTTTATTTTATGATTGTATGTATTCTTTTACCATGTATATGTAGGCCATGACTCCAAGAAGGAGTGTTGTACCTTATAAACTTCATGGCCAACTTTGGGCCACAAAAATTTCTGAATATGGCCACTCCCTTGGAGGACAAAGGGAGATCTTGTTTCATGATGGGTGCATTCCTAAAGCACCAAATATATCTCACACTTTAATCCATGGTGAGATGACATGGGAAAAAAGTAAGTGGTGGGGAAACCACTTACCACATCTTGATCTAATTCAGTCAGGAGATGCATTGCACTGGTTCCACATGCGGGACTATGATCCACCTCCATATGCACAAATTTCTGTTTGCATTTATGTTGTTTTGATCCCATACCTTGATGACATACGTGTACTTTTTATGGGAATGTATGGAGGGAGAATGGGAGGTATGTATGTGCCCTATGGGATGGAGATTCTCCGTGTACCTTATGCTACATGTTTCAGGGAGAACATTGGGAAAACCATGTTGTTTCATTTGAACTATTGTCTCCTTATGGGATGGACTATTTGCATCTCATGATCAGAACTTTGGAGGAACAATTCATGGAAGGATGGATTGGTGAACACTTAGCTTATGGAGGAAGCTTATCACATGTTTGTGTCACCAATGGAGGAGCAGAAGAGTTGCAACACTCACCTTATCAATTGCTTGAGGACAAGCAACATTTGGGAGGGGAGGACTTTAATATTCCCAATTAGTCCTAAGCTAATTGGAATATTCATTATTGTTTTATTTCTTTGTTTTAAGAATAAAACTGTAAAGGAGGACCATAATACTCCTAAATAATGAATAAATCAATGCCAAATGTAAAAAGGCTGAATTGTGGCTGCTAAATCAAGCATCCTTAGGTGTGAAAAGGGGCTGGACATTTTGACTGGGTCAACCTTGACCAAATATACAACGCTGTCATGGAGGAGTGGCCATCAATGAGGCACAATGCAGTTTTAGATGGAGATGCTTTGTGTGAAAGGAGTGATTTCATTGGAGGTGGTTTAGGGTTTGCAAGCTCTTAACTTATAAAAGGAAGAGGATGGCAGCATGAGAAGGTTGTTGATGATATGTTATTTTGCTGAATATATGGTCTATTTAGACATATCTCATTCTCTTTCTGTTTAGCCGAGAATAATGTTTTTTAGCATTAGGTGTTCCTAATCAGGAATCCCACCTCTTTCCTTGAGAGGCCTCTTGGAAGAGTTTGTGTTGCATATTCCACTATCTGGCTGAAGGCCAAGCTTCTTCTTTCAACTACAACGAAGATCCTGTTAAGGGTTTGGTTGTCTTTGCAAGCTGCAGCAAGTGGAGGTTAGATCTATTCAGATCTAAGCCATTTTAGTGCTCCTTTTCAGTGGAGGAGGCTTCTATTCCATTGGGAGGAGAGTATTGTTGATCAGCAGTTGTCATTGATGTCAACCCAAGCAGCACAAGGGGCTGCCCCAATATTGCATGGGAATTTTGACCTACCAAACTACTATATTCTGGGTCAATAATTCTTTTGATGGTTTCTTATTGTCGAGATTTTTCCGTTGATATATGGCACACCGCAAATTCTTCACGGTTTGAGTGATATTTATGTTTGAAGTTTATAACCCTAGTTAGTGGGCTAAAACCCCATGGGGTTGTGGCATGGGTCATTGAAATGTCATAATTAATATTTTTTAAGCTCCTAAAATCCCTCCCACCTTCACTTATTGAAGCTCCTCTCAACTTAAGCTTTTATATAAATTGTGATCCTCATATCCTCCTTATCCAAGGGATTTCACAATCTGAAACAGGTCATCATGGAATTTTCGCCCTAATTTTTTTTCTACGAAGGTTCAGAAGATGAAATTTTTATGAGGCAAATTCGAAATCCTAAGGAAGCTCCTGTAAAAATTTCAGATCAAGGTGCGCAATATTTTCGAAGATATGATATGTGGAAGTTAGTGGTTTTGCAAGCTCCTAAAATTCATCTCAAAGAAGTGACCTTGGGAAAATCATCATAACTCTCTCTAAGTATCGGACTGGAATTTTGTAAAATGTGGAAAATAGTGCATAGAATATAGTTTTCACTCTCTTAATTTCAGAGCCTAATGAAGAAACAGTGACATGTGGCACGCCGTACAAGTTCGCTCTACTGAAACAGTCCATCATTAGGTCATTGTGAGAGATTGGGCATAACTCTCCCTTGAAGAATCCAAATTGGGTCAAACCTATGGAAATAGATAGAAGACTCATAGGAATACTACAGGACCGAAAATCACATATTGGGATCTGAAATAATAGAGATACACCAGATTCAATATCGAGCTCCTAGAAGGCAAGAAAAAGCTAGATCATGTGTTGTCAAGGGCTGCAAAGGACCAAAATTTCTAGGACAGCAAAGCAAAGCAAGGTGTAGCAGAGGGTAGCATGACAAGAGCAACAACCAAGGTTTAGAACAACAATAGGAAGTTCATCACATGAAGTCTTCAAGTGGGCAGCACTACATACAATCATTGTAAAGGTATCATTGTACTAAGTCATTGTAAATACATTATTGTAAAAATTGTACTAGTGTCTATCTGCCAAGAGTTGAAGAGGTAGTGTCGAGAGGTCTAGGATCATTAATAGGTGGTTGTGTCATATTTGGGGTTATGGTCTAGTGTGTCTTCTTCTTATACATCATTCTATATCATTTTAAAGTGGACCATTTTCCCTGGTACGGGAGTCCATTCTTCTTTTATTCTTCTATAGGGTGGTAGGGTGGTGCTAGGGTGAGTTGTAGCTCATTGGGTGTTGGGGCATCCATTCAGTTGACTACTGAAGAATCTCGGGCGTTGGAGCATCCATCCAGTGGGAGCTAGAGAATAATGCTTTTCTAGATTATAGGAAGTTGGAGCTTTATTTTCAGTTGGAGTTGAATGTTAAAGAAATATTAGAAAAGAATAAGGTGGTTTTTGTCCCGGAGTGGGTTTCCACCTTAAAAACTGTGTGCATTTGTGTTCCCTTTGTTTACTGGTATTATTGTACAAACACTGATAATAATTGAAGACTAACTAATGCTCTAATTGAAAGGAATACTGGTTCACCCCCCCCCTCTCAGTATTTCCAACAATTGGTATCAGAGCTTGGTTCCTTCAATAGCAGTTTAACAGCTGGAAGGAGGTCATGGAGCATACCAAGAATGGTGTACCTCTATTCAATGAAAATAATTATGCACTCTGGAAAGGAAGAATTGAGGTCTATCTCTTGGCGCAAGGTTACAAAGTATGGGACACTGTTCAAAATGGATTTACATCAACTACGGATGAACAAGGTAAGAAGAATTTGGTAAATGATGCAAAAGCAAAGAATATTATTATTAGTGGACTTATTGAATCTGCTTATCATAAGGTGTTGGGTTGTAAAACCACCAAAAATGTATGGGACAAGCTTGAGAATATATATGCAGGTGACTCAAATGTCGAAGAAGCAAAGCTTCAAATCTATAGAGCAAAATTTGAGCAACTCAGAATGAAAGAAGATTGCAACATTGCTGCATACTTTCAATACGTTGATGAAATAACCAATACTCTGGAAGGATTGGGAGAGCCAGTTGACAAGAAGACTATTATACAAAAGATTCTTAGAATGTTACCAGGGAGATTCAACCCAAAGGTATCGATCTTAGAATACAGTGAAAATTTGGAAAAACTCAGCAAAGAGGAATTACATGGAGTTCTCATAACATATGAAAAGACATGCACCTAGAAGTGTGAAGAAAAGGGAGATGATGAAGAAGGTCTTTCAGATAAAGAATATGCTTACTTTACGAGAAAACTAAAAATTAGTAAGGGAAACTTCAAAGGTAAACTTCCATTGATATGTTTCGGTTGTGGTGAGGTTGGGCATTTCACATCAAAATGTCAGAACATAAGTGATGGCAACTCAAAAGGAAAGAAAGGCTTTTATAAATTCAACAAGCAAGGATCCAAAAGGAACTTTCTCTCTAAAGAAGATAGCTCATCATCCGATGAAGACAATGACAGCGAAGAAGAAGCCAACGAGAGAGTATTGTTTATGGCCAAGCATAATAAACAAGAGGTATAAAACAATGAAGAAGAAGGATTTACCATAGAAGAATTTTCTAAGGAAACAATCAAACTTATAAAAGAGCTCAAGGTAGAGAAGATCTGTTCCAATACTCTTGAAGAACAAGTTCAAGGTCTCAAAATTGAAGTTGAAGAACACAAGTGCATTGAAGATTCACTTCAAAAGAAGTTGGAAGAAAGCAACCAAGAAAAGAAATAATTGGAAGCTGAAGTAGTCTCGCTGCGTAAGGAAGTGAAGAAATGAAAAACTATCCAAAACTATGCCCACAACTCAAGGGCATTGGAAGAACTCATCAACAATCAACGATCTTACAACGAAAGAACTGGCATCAGTTACAAAGAAGAAGAAGAAGGACCTTCTACAACAAAATACAATGAACCTATGAGATCTGACATGAATGTAGACTTCATTGGACAAGATTCGCAAGAAATACCTTGGAAGACAATTCCTCGATGAAGATTTCCATCCAGGTACAAACATATTTATTATGGCTACTCTTATTCATGTGGAAAATTTGGTCATAAAGTTGTAGAATGTCACACATACCCCAGGAACGAATACAATTCCAGAAGATCTGTCAAATAAGAACCTCCCAGGGCTCAGAAAAACATCAATATATTTGAACATTTAAGAAATAATATTAAATCTTACAAATGTCGAAACTTTGGACACATAGCCAGAGACTGCAGACTTGAAATTACTCCAGAAGAATCTTCGAAGCCACAGAAAGAACGAACATGGAAGAAGAAGAAGACTAATAATTGTGCTCTCACTCTCAAGGCTCAAAACAACAAAGATGTATGGTATGTTGATAGCGGTTGCTCAATGCATATGACTAGAGATAGAAATAAATTTGTATCTCTGAAAGAGAAGGATGGAACCGTGTCCTTTGGAAATGATGGATCTTCAAATGTTATAGGATCAGGTATAGGCACTCTCGGAAGCCAAGATGCTCTAGGCAAGAATGTTCTATTGGTTGAAAACATGAATCACAATCTGCTCAGTGTTGGACAAATGTTTGATCAAGGACACACAATACTATTCAACTCCACAAAATGTGAAATCAGGAAAGGAAGGTATGGTGAAATTGTGGCTACATCTAGTCGAGCTCCAAACGACATATATGTTTTGGATGAAGCAACTAAAGCATGTCTAATAGCTAAAGAGGATGATATAATATTTGGTAGCAATGATGATCGACTAAGTAAGAAGTTTGCTACAAAGATGAAAAGTAATTTCGAGATGTCTTTACTTGGTGAGCTGACATACTTCGTAGGGCTTCAAATATCTCAGCAAGAGAAACGAATATTTATATGTCAAGCCAAGTACATCAAGGAAATTCTCAAGAAATTCAAAATGGAAGATTTCAAACCCATCCTTACTCCAATGGTAACATGTTGCAAATTGAGCATAGACGACTCATCTAAGGATGTGGATCAAAGGTTGTACAGATCTATGATTGATAGTCTTCTATATGTAATAGCCTCCTGACGATATGTTATGCAAGCAGTTGGACAAGTAGCAAGATTCCAAGCAGCACCAAAAGAATCACACATTATTGCTATCAAAATAATTCTTCGATATCTAAAGGGAACAACAGAATATGGCTTGTGGTATCCCAAGGGTAACAATTTCATTTTTCATGCCTTTACAAATGGAAATTGGGCATGAAGCGTTGATTATTGTGAGAGTATTCGTGAAGCATTGGAATATCTTCGCCAGAAGCTTGGGATTCTCCCAAGTTCTCATTATATTTACCTTATTTATAATATAAAGGGGGAGTGGAAGTGTGTACAGGTCCGTAGGATGGTTGTGTGTCAGGGGGAGTTACCCTTTTCCATTGATGTCAAAGGGGGAGAGAATGTTGTAGGAAGAGATGTCATGGTCGCAGGGGGAGTACTTGTGTTGCCATAAATGCCAAAGGGGGCGATTGTTGATCAACTGTTGTCATTGATGTCAACCCAAGCAGCACCAGGGGCTACCCAAATATTTCATGGGAATTTTGACCTACCAAACTACTATATTCTGGGTCAATAATTATTTTGATGGTTTCTTGTTGTTGAGTTGTTTCCGTTGATATATGGCACACCACGTAATTCTTCATGGTTTGAGTGATATTCATGTTTAAATTTTGTAACCCTAGTTAGTGGTATAAAACCCCATGGGGTTGTGGCATGGGTCATTGAAATGTCATAATTAATATTTTATAAGCTCCTAAAATCCCTCCCACATTCACTTGTTGAAGCCTCTCTCAACTTAAGCTTTTATATGAATTGTGATCCTCATATCCTCGTTATGCAAGGGATTTCATAATCTAAAACAGGTCATCATGGAATTTTCACTCTAAATTATTTTTATACGAAGGTTCAGAAGCTGAAATTTTTATGAGGCGAAGCTGAAATCCTCAGGAAGCTCCTGTAAAAATTTCAGATCATGGTGTGCAATATTTTCGTAGATACGATCTGTGGAAGTCAGTGTTTTTGCAGGCTCCTGAAATTCATCTCAAAGAAGTGGCCTTGGGAAAATCGTCATAACTCTCTCTCTAAGTATTGGATTGGAATTATATAAAAATTGTAATATAGTGCACGAACTGTAGTTTTTTCTCTAGCAATTTCAAAGCCTAATGAAGAAACAGTGACACATGGCATGCCGTACAATTTTTCTCTACTGAAACAATCCATAATTAGGGCATTGTGAGAGATTGGACATAACTCTCACTTGAAGAATCCAAATTGGGTAAGACTGGTGGCATTGGATAGAAGACTCATAGGAATACTACAGGACCAAAAATCACATATTAGAGATTTGAAATAACAGAGATACACCAGATTCAATATCGAGCTCCTAGAAGGCAAGAAAAAGCTAAATCATGTGTTGTCAAGGGCTGCAAAGGACCAGACTTTCTAGGGCAGCAAAGCAAAGCAAGGTGCAGCAGAGGGTAGCATGAAAATAGAAGCAACCAAGGTGTAGAATAGCAGCAAGAAGTTCATCACATGAAGTCTTCAAGTGGGCAGCACTGTATATAGTCATTGTAAAGGTATCATTGTACTAAGTCATTGTAAATACATTATTGTAAAATTTTTACTGGTGTATATATGCCAAGAGTTGAAGAGGCAATGTCGCGAGGTCTAGGATCATCATTAGGTGGTTGTTTCATAGTTGGGGTTATGGTCTAGTGTGTCTTCTTCTTCTACATCATTCTATATCATTGTAAAGTGGACCATTTTCCCTGGTATAGGAGTCCATTCTTCTTTTATTCTTCTATAGGGTTGTAGGGAGGTGCTAGGGTGAGTTGTAGCT
Organism: Pinus albicaulis; assembly: GCA_034641835.2. Taxonomy (NCBI): domain Eukaryota; kingdom Viridiplantae; phylum Streptophyta; class Pinopsida; order Pinales; family Pinaceae; genus Pinus; species Pinus albicaulis. The sequence goes on from CM076581.1 coordinate 724,516,023, forward strand.
CATTGGGTGTTGGGGCATCCATTCAGTTGACTACAGAAGAATCTCGGACATTAGAGCGTCCATCCAGTGGGAGCCGGAGAAGAATGTTTTTCTAGATTATAGGAAGTTGGAGCTTTATTTTCAATTGGAGTTGAATATTAAAGAAATATTAGAAAAGAATTATGTGGTTTTTGTCCCGGAGTGGGTTTCCACCTTAAAAAATGTGTGCATTTGTGTTCCTTATGTTTACTGGTATCATTGTAAAAACACTGATAATAATTAAAGATTAACTAATTCTCTAATTGAAAGGAATACTGATTCACCCCCCTCTCAGTATTTCCAACAAGTATTGGACATCTTGAGCTTCATTTTCTGATCTTGGCATGTGGCCAAACATATTCTAAACCCTACAGTGTATTTTTACTTATAGATATGCGTTATTCATGTAGGTGCTGTTGTAGGGTCTTTGGCATACCATCTGGAGAGTTGGTTTTCAAGTGTTAAGGATCTGCCCTTCACTTTGGATATCCATTGGAGGAGATCTATTTATTGTTCATATCTGATCAGATCTAGTTCCAGATCTAAATATTTCTATAGATATACAGACTTAGATCTCAGATCTACAACTTGTACATGGTGTTTTTCTAAAAACCCCAAGGGGGATTATTAGAGGAGCCTATATAATGTATGGATCTATTATAGAACTAACTTTTCATGCACTTATCAACTCTAGATCTAATGTGTAATCTACATCATGTTGCATACTAATGAAATAACGTTGTAAGGATTTTTCCAGTCTATATATATGGTTGCAGCACCTCCTTTTGAGGATTTTCTTCTATTGGAGACTTGTATTTCCTGTTATGCATCTTATGGGCCATGTTGTACATCTATTTTGTTGCTGTAAATACATTTTAAAGGTCTCCATATTGGCCTCCTGCTTTGTCTTTGATGATCTGCATTATTTTCCTGCAAATCTGTATTGTATTGCTACATTCCCCATTTAGGGAATATTATAGCTTCTATGTAATTTTGATCAGGAGATCATGCATTTTGCTCAAAATTGAAAGTTCTCAAAACTATATTGAACCTGCATGACTCGGTAGATCTCGTTGCTGCGATTCTAGCAACATGAACGTTTTGAAAAACCGATGTCGTAAGAGGAAGATATCGCATTCTGATCATTTTCCTAAACAACTAAATTTTTGTGACAAGAGTGACTGGGATGCCCTATCAACATGCAGATACATTTAGCAAGGTTGGCATATTCTCAAAATATTTTTTTTTCTTAAACTAGTCATGTTTCGCCAAGTGGCAGTTTCTGGGCCGTTTGATGGTTTGTACAAATTTTAGTGAGGGTCGTTGGATGGGTGACACGGTCCCCTAGACCGTTGTGAAAATTTTTGGTGGAGTCCGGGGGGTTTGACCCTGTGACCTACGGCGTGCCAGCGATGACCTCCACCATCTCCTCTACGCATTAGTTCTTACCCTATAAGGGCACCAGAGCTATTTAAGTTTTATAACATATGCAAATGGGGGGGGGGGGGGAGCGGTGGGGGGGAAGGGGACTGCCGACAGTCCCGCGTACATTGGTCACATGTTACAACCGCAAAAAAAATCAGTTAGATGGACGTAACTTCCGATGGATGAACCACAACATTAGAATTCACATTAAAAAACCTAATCACATGCAGATATTTTCTCCGGCGGTTACAGTTTCCTCCACGCGGTCAGACTCTAACTCCGACAGTAAACTCTAGTCCTATATACCCTCAACCATAGCTGAAATAGAGTTCTGCCTAACATTTATGGTAACCAGGGTTTTTGGGGTTGGCATGTGGCCACCCCCACCCTGTAATGATTAATTTTATCGGTTAAGCAGGCAGAGTTAATAGTGCATCACCATAATTGGGATAATTTTCTATTTTTAGCCATAGATAGGGGCAGTTCTCCACTTTTTGTGGAGGTTTTGTAGGAGTTATTGGGAAAAATATTTGGGAGGTCAATTTTTGACCAATTTGGGTGAAACAAGAGTCTATATAGACTAATTAGAGCATTATGAAGCCACAGGTATAGAGAAAACAACCATTATAGGCTTTTAAAAACATGTATATTCAATTTTGAGCATAATGACAAAGAGGGATATGCCATTGGGAGCTAGACCAACAGATGTAGCCCAGGAGTGGTGAATTGCTTCATCATGCCTGCTATGTAAAACTTATGTGTGATGTTATTTCTCTGTTATACACTATTGTTCAGTGTTATTTAGGCTTATTTACATGCTTAAAACTCAGAAATTCATCTATGTTTCATGGTTAAATTACTCATTCCTTAAGAAAACAAATGGAGACAAATTGTACATGTTTTTATTACTGAAAGGACACTTAGCACTTCAAAATAATATCCTCCTTTGAGATCAGGTTGGTATCAGATCTAGAGTTTAATCTCTGGTGTTTTTGTGTGCAGAGATTTGTTTAACTGTTTGCAAGTGTTCACATGCTTACTAGGCTCAAGATTAAGAGAGGAGAAGGAAAATTGGTGGAAGCAAGAGGGTCTCAAAGTGAGCCACAACAAAGGAGGGCAAGATTGCCACATTGTCCACTACCTAGTTCACCTCCAATAGAAGCAGAAGTAGCATTAAGCATGCCTCCAGAGGAAGAAGAAACCCATGAAGAGGTGGATCCCAAAGAAGAAGAAAGAGTGTTTAAGAAATCATTCCTTGAAATGACTGAGATGGTAAGAGTCCTTTATCAAGAAAGGAATGAGAGAATAGAAGGAGAAGGATCCAAACTTCACAAGGAAGGTCAGGGATCATTAGGAGGTCAAAATGATGAAGATAAATCAAAGAAGGGTAATGGAGGAAATGGAGGTAGTAGAAAATCACCATCCTCACCCTCATCATCATCATCCTCTACTTCATCTTCAGTACACCAGTCACACAAGTCAAAGAACACTGGTAAAATTCATTTTCTAAAAATTGATGTTAATTTTGAATCGCTAATGTTTAATGTTGAAGTCAATGCAGAAAATCTTGATAATTGGATTAGAAAATTGGAGGTCTATTTGATAATTTAGAACCTTAATGATGATTATACCAAAATCCAACTAGCTTCATTGAGAATGGAAGGTGCAACACTTGTTTGGTGGGAAGCCAAGATAAAGGAGGAGATCAAGAAGCATGGTAAGATTATCCTATCATGGACTGATTTCATTACTAAAATAAAACAAAATTTTATCCATTAGCTCACATGCAAAAAGCCGTAATGGACTCACAAAATTTTAGACAATTGAAAGGACAGAATGTGCAAGAATACACCCAAGAATTTAGGAGAAGAGCTTTCTTATTAGGGGTATATTTGCAGAGCCAAGATACTTTTCTCAAGTACATAGGAGGCTCGCATAGCTACCTAAACATACTATTCTCATGTTTAACCCTACAAGCTTAGATGAATTTTGTGTTACACCATTTTTTGGTCATCTATCCCATTATCATTAGATGAACCCAAGTACACCATGTAAGACCAATTTTACCCCAAGTAAAATTGCTTTCACCACATTTGTTTACGTTTGGTCATATTTAACCCAAAACAAGGTAATCAATTACATAAATCATTATTTATTTAATTATTTCCTAAGAATAAGTTATTTAAATCATTATTTAAATAATATTCTTAGTTAAATTTGACTAAAACACATATAAATAATTAAATAAACCATTATTTATTTAATTATATTCCCCTCATATCCTTTAAAATAATAAATAAATCATTTATTTATTTGTTATTTATAAATAAAGGAATTGACCCAAGTCAAAAGCCCTTTTCCCTCCAACAAACATAATAAAATATTCCTAAAGGGTGATTCTAGAATTTGATTAATAATATTTTATTCATGCACCAAGTTCTAGAACACCCCAATATTTTGTTATAAATAGGAGGGTTTTCCCCATTCATTAGTCACCTCCATTGCATTAGATCACACTAGATCTACTCTTGGTCACCATTTCCATTTGTTTGCATTTTGAACTCCCATTGAGTTCCATGTTTGTTAAGGTTTTCCACATTAACCAAAGAGAGGAATTTTAGATCTGAAACACCGAGGACTTCCAAGAACCCATCCCACTGAGGAGAACTGGAAAACACCTTTCTTGTTTTCCTCTCAGGTGCCCCATTCTTTAATATAATATAAGATTATTTTTATACATTGTTCTTGTCTTGTTCATTGGATGCATGGAGCTATTTTATATCTTATCTGCTTAATATCTTTTATGCTTAGATCTAATTTTATGCAGCAAACTTAAGGATATTTTGTAGCCATATTTGATGTTAGGGCTACTTGATATGCATAGCTAAAGTGATCTTTTATGACGAAAGAATCATACTAACAATTGGCGACTCCACACGGGTTTTCTTTTGCGACCACTGTCATTTTCTATCTTCCTGCATATCCAGCTGTTTCAGACCCTAGGGTTTCTATTCCACTTTTTATTTTTCCTATTTTTTCCATTTTTATGCTATTTTTCCTCTCTAAAAACCCTCAAACATTCAAATTTCTAACTTCCGTGTGTTTCTAGCCTTTTTGCGCAGGTAACCGACATCAGTCGCTGTTGAGACGACAAAATTTTCTGAAATCTACCGTCGCCAGAACCAGATCTTCAGGTCGCACTTATCGGCCCAAAAAGTGCGACCTAGCCTTGAGGTCGCACTTTTCTGCTCTAAATCTGCGACCTGGCCTGAAAACAGGCCCAAACCTGTGACCTGCAATTTTTTCTGCAATTTGCCAGCACTTTTTCTAGGTTTCACTGAAGCTTCTGTCAGGGTTTTCCAGCCTCTGTCTCCACTCGTTCAGACCTGTTGCTGATCTATTTCACTCACCTAAGTGGGAATATTGCCCCTTAGGGCTTCAGTTCCCTCCACTTTTTGTGGGCGAGTGTGTTTCTGTTTTCAGACGTCTGAATTTCCAGAAGTTTCAGCCTTATTTCAGATCTGATACCTCCTGTTCAGGTCCTCACAGGTCAGCTTTTATTCCCTTTCTATACACTGCCTTTCGCTTTGTTTAGGGTTCATCTCTAGGGTCACCCCTTTGACCCCCTCTTTTTAGCTAATCTCCTATTTTCTAGCAGCAACCTTGCCCCTGCCTCTTTGTTGCTTTCTGCACCACTTTCCAGCAGATTTCTCCATTAGATCCCAGTCCCTCCGGACCTTAGATCTATTAGTCTCTTGTTAGCGTGCTCTGCCCTTTCTAGACTAGTTTTGAGAGACTCACCTTCTTGGGTTCGATTGCTGCCTTTTTAGTTGCTAATTTCCTGTTCTTTCAGTCTTATTTACTGCAGATTTCTTTTCCATTACGCAACACACTTTTTCTTTTTCTCTCAAAATGTCTGGGTTTAATCAATTAAAATTTACACACGCCACACACTGACCCTAAGTGAAGAAGAGCCTGGTTAACACCGCCTGGCAAAGACTCTAAAATTAATCGACACTGTACCTCCTTGCCCTTGTCGCGTCTTGCTTTTGCACCTTGCCGCCCTTGTCAATATTTCTTCTTCCCGTCATCATTGTGCCTCCAAGGCGTTTCTCTCGGCGACTTCTTGGCCTTCACCCTCAGTTTCCGGTTGGTCGACTTCCTCCTTCCCATCGTCATCGAGTAAGTCCTCCACCCAGTCTGCACTCCGACTCTTGCTCTGATTGTTCGGGTTCCCCCCGTCCTTCTGGTTCTCCCCCCTTTACCTCCACCATGTCTAGTTCTGGACCTGGCCCTAACCCCAGTTCTACTGCTGGGTCCACTTCCAGTGGAACCACTACGGGACCTACCTCGACTGCCCCATTACTTCTGTATATGGCCGGCCTCAGTCTCCCTGACTTCAATCAGCTTATCAATGATCCTATCCGCCACGATGTCAGTTGGCCTGCTATGCCAACCAAGCTCCCCTCTGACATTCCCAAGTTCGAAGGCCTTGCTAGTGAAGATCCCTCCAATCATATCCGATCTTTCCACATGTGGTGCTCCTCTAATTCCATCACCGATGACTCCATTCGTCTTCATTTATTCCAACGCACCCTTATCGGCGAAGCATCCAAATGGTATGTTGATCAAGCCACCTCTTCCCATACCACTTTTGCAACCATTGCCCAAGCCTTTTTGTCTTATTTCCAGCTCCCTCTCCAATACGACACTGGCACGGAACTATTGACCTCCTTTCAACAATCCTCTTCAACACGTCTCTCCGCTCATGTCCAGGAGTGGCGAAGACGACGAAGCTTATGCCGTGCTCCCCCCTTTGAAGATCGATTTTACATGGATTGGTTCCTTTGCTCTCTCTTACCTCCCATTGGAAAAGATGTCGCCTCCCATTTCCCCCAAACCGAAGAAGCCTCCCTTCAAATCGCCTTAAAATATGACCTTATCTATGCCCAGTCTGGTTATGTTTATACTGTCCTTCCTGATCTCCCCAAGCCCGGGGGCACTAACACCTCCGGGACCTCTCACTCTGCCGATGGTATCATCGGAGCCATGTCTCATACCTCTGCTCAACCTCTTACGCCCTATGGTTTTCCTCCCGGCGGGGCCAACACCTCCAACCCCTTTCCCCCCCCCCGTAACATGTATCCAGGATTTGGCATGCCTCCCCCTTTTACCCACTTTCCTGCTTACCTCAATGTTTCCCATTCTCACCCTTACCCTTATCCGCAACCTGGTGTCCCAGCTCCTCCAGCATTTGGACCTCTCACTCCCTTGCCTCCTCCACCCCCACAGCCGCACTTACTTCCCCCTCTAGGGCACGTATTTGCGCAGCCAGGTGCAACTCCTCCTCTTCCTTCGCAACGAAAGCGGAAAGGCACTCCCTCCACTTCCAGTAATCGTCGACCCAATCCTTCTCATCTTGATTCTAACACTGCTGACCAGCCTCAGAGCTCTCAGCCCAGGCAAGAAAGGCCACTTCGCACCAATAAGCCCTATTCATGTTGCGGTGTTTACGGTCATTACACTCATGATTGTCCCCGGTTACCACAAATGCGGCACATGTGGGAGTCTCAGGACACTGTGCATGGACAACACTCTTCTCCTTCTATCCCTTCCCATACGGCTACTTCTCAACCTGCTATGTTTCCCGATCCTTTCCCTCAACAAGGACTCATGGCCCGGAACCCACTCAACCTTCTCCTTCTGGTTCCTCTGATTACCAGATCCTCATGATGGCCTCAGACCAATATCTTACCGCCAATCCTTCCCTTCAAACTCGGTCTCCCATTCCTTCTACCCCCGAGTTCCCATCCTCAGACCCTACTACGCCTCTATCGACACCCAATGGCCCCTTGCCAATTCCTCCACCCAATGCCAAGATTCATACCCAAATTCCTAAGGGCCCATTACGCAAAAATGCTGCCTCTAATCAGATTTACTTGGATGCTGTTGACCCTATCGATGACCAGTTAATTTTTTTCGATCCCCGTCTACTTGACCATCCCCCTCTTCCTGCGTCTGTTGCTTTCCAAATCTCGGTCCAAATCCAAAATGCCACTATTGCTCGATGCGTCATTGATGAGGGGGCATCTACCTCTGTCATGTCCGCTTCGGTTTGGCAACAACTTAGATCTCCTGCGTTGGCCCCTTCCACAATCACCCTTCGTGCGTGGGATGGCCATGCTTCCCATCCCATCGGCCTCTTCTGCCGCTGTCCTATTACTCTTGCAGGAAAAACTGTGTGTGTCGACATTGAAGTGATCAACGCCCCTCTCAACTATAACATCCTCTTGGGGCGTTGTTACACCTATGCCATGTCTATCATCCCATTCGCAGTTTACCGCAAGACGTTCTTCCCACATAATGGAAAAATCGTCACCATCGACCAGTTATCATATAATACCCCCAAATCTCAGATTTCCCCTGAGCCCTCTATTTCCACTGCCACTACGTCTTGGCCCAGTGTCTCTCCCGGCCTCTTTAAAGAATCCTCCTTGCTCGGCACCTTTCTTGACCCACCTACCCTCTCTGACCCTAGCCTGGCAAGCGTCTACATGATGCAATCATCTTGGGCTGACCTTACACAACCCACTTTGGCTAGTCAGCAACCTCAACTTTCCCCAACTCCTCCGGCTCCTAGCCCTTCACCCCCGCTAGCCAGTCTTTTTCCTTCAGAATCTCCCCTCCCTACTGGATCACTTCCGCCCGATTTCAATCCCCTCGGCCCCGTCCCTCCTGGCCATTTTCCTGCTGGTCAGATTCCTTTCCTCGCTCCCCCTCCTGGAGCTTCTTCCTTCCCTATCTTGGCTACCCTCTCCCTACCCAACTTAACCTTGGGTATACCCGTCTGGTATCTAAGCCCCCCTGCCCCTATCCTCCCTGGTTAACCCAAGCCGTATCTTGCTTTGACTTCGGTGCAACCAATACCCATGACCTCTTCCACTGCTCCAACACCTCAGTCTCCTCACCCAACACCTCCTCCTGTTACAACCATGTCCGGTAACAATATAAAATCTCACAGGGGGGCACTGAAGGACATGGTGGAGTTGACAACTTCCACCCCTCCTCGCCTTCCAAAACATCCCATCCAGTGCGCCTTGTGCGACGTTGTTGACCACGCCAGCCATACCTGTCCTGAATTACCACACCTCAAAACTGTGGTTAATGAAACATTTCCAAAATCTGATATTCCCACAGTCTAGGTCACCCTCCCTGGTTCCCTTCCCAAACTTAAAAACTTGCGCACCAATAACCCTTGTTCTTTATGCGACTTCCACGGGCATTATACCCACCTTTGCCCCCGTCTTGACGAATATCGTGCTTCTTTGGCCGCTTACCGCCAATTCGAAGCCACGCTTGCCCGCCCTCCTTTTTTAACCCCCGACCACGTGTCGACCCCAATTACCATTTATCATCCTGATATTGACATGACCGAACCTTCCACCACTATTTCCTACCTTGCCTCATCACTGCTTTCCCCGGCATCCAACCCCTTAGCCCCATCCCCCGCTGTTTCGCCTACCCACTCATCTATTGACCCCGTTGTCACTTCTCATATCGACACAAACATAAGCCTTTCCCCTCAACATCAGATATCTCATATTTCTACCTCTGCGGGTCATCCCATGTCATCCACTCTTCCCCTCTTCCAATCCGATGAAGACATCATGGAAGCCATGACCGAACCTGACTTTCCATGGGACGATATGCACCATCGTGCATACTTACTACCACATCAATCACATGACCAATATAGTCTCGAATCCAAAGACTTCATTCCAAATAAAGTTGATTGGTTCAAAAACCCCATCCCTGCTCCTGACGCTTTCGAAGAAGGAAATATGACTAACATCTCCCCTACCATAAAAATAGACATTTCTGTCAAACCAGGTATCGAAGAACACATCACCATGGGCACCCACTGCACTCCGGAAAAAATTGAAGCCTACACCAAATTATTCAAAGAATTCTGTGATGTTTTCGCCTGGTCCTACTCAGAAATACCAGGACTCGATCCGGCCATTGTCGAACACCACATCGACACATGGCCTGACGCCACTCCGGTTCGTCAAAAGTTAAGACCCATTCTTCCATCTAGACGTGAAGCCATCAAAGATGAAATCGATAAGCTCCGACAGGCTGGTTTTATTTACCCCATTGAGTACACCACTTGGTGTCCAACCCAGTTCCTGTTCTCAAAAAACAAGGCACCATTCATCTTTGCACTGATTTTCGCGATCTGAACAAATCTTGTCCCAAAGACAACTTCCCCACACCATTTATTGACCAAATCATTGATGAGTGTGTGGGGCACGAAGTCTTATCCTTTATGGATGGCTTCTCAGGGTACAACCAAATCGTTATCCGTCGTGCTGATCAACTTAAAACCGCGTTCATTAGTCCGTGGGGCACTTTTGCATACCGAGTCATGCCATTTGGTCTTAAAAACGCTGGTGCCAATTTTCAACGAGCCATGTCTTATTGTTTCCATGACTTAGCTCATATTATCCTCTCCTATTTAGATGACCTTACTGCGCGTTCTAAACATCAGGCGCAACACCTACATGATCTGCATACCATTTTCCTCTGCTGTTGCAAGTATAACATCCGTCTTAACCCTTTGAAATGTGTCTTCTGTGTTCCCGCCGGTCACCTCCTCGGCTTCATCGTATCTAAAGACGTGATAAATCTTGACCCTTTGAAAGTTCAAGCCATTCTTGAACTGCCTATCCCTCGAACCTTACGACAACTCCAAAGTATCCAAGGCAAAGCTAATTTTCTTCGCCGATTCGTTCCAGACTATGCGACCACCGCACATGGTTTCCTTCGACTTCTTCGCTCCCGCACTTCTTTTGTCTGGGATACCTATGCTCAACAATCTTTTTATGCCCTCAAACATGCTCTCACCTCTGCCCCCTTGATCCGTCATCCTGACTTTGACCGAGATTTCATCCTTTACATCTCCGCTTCCACCCATTCGGTTGCTGGTGTCCTTATTCAAGAAGATGATAATGGCCTTGAGCATGTGATCTATTATGTCAGTAAAAACCTTGCTAGCCCACCTGTGTCCTACTCACATGAAGAAAAGTTAGCTCTAGCTGTTGTGTTCTCAGTCCAAAAACTGCGTCATTATATCCTCCTGCGTTCCACCAAGGTTGTGACTGATTCCAACCCCATGGCTTTCCTGTTGAGTCGACGCATCCTCAATGGGAAGTACGCTCGTTGGGTCGTTATGCTACAAGAATTTGACCTTGAATTTGTCACCCGAAAAAGTAAGAAAGGTTTAGCCCTCGCTGAACTCATTTCTGATTTGCCTACCGGGATGCAAGACACTCCTATTAATGATGCTCTTCCCGATGAACGTTTATTTGCCATCACCACTAATGATCCTAGGTACGGTGATATCCTTAATTACCTGCGAACCCAAAAGTTCGCCCTTCATCTTGATCACGCTGCCCGACGACACATCTGACACCAAGCCTCTCGCTACCTTCTAATTGGCGACGACCTTTATCGTCATGGAGTAGATATTGTCCTTCGTCGTTGCCTCACACACGCTGAAGCTGAACAAGTCCTCAACACCTGCCATAGCGGTGCTTGTGGGGGCCACCTTTCCGGCCTTGCCACCGCCCAAAAAATCATGCGCGCCGGGTATTTTTGGCCTTCTCTCTTCAGTGATTGAACTGAAGCAGTCAAACACTGTTCCAATTGCCAACATTTCGCCCCCAAGGTGCGAGCTCCTCCCACTCCCCTCCATCCTGTCATCACAGCTGGCCCTTTTTGCAAATGGACCATTGAATTTATGGAATGTCGACCTCCCTCCACCGGTAACCACAAATACATCATCATGGCATTTGACTATTTCACCAAATGGGTTGAAGCTATGCCAACATTCAACAATACGACAGCCACCGCAACCCTATTTTTCTTTAACCATGTCATCACTCGATTCGGAGTTCCAAAACAGTTAGTCTCTGACCATGGCTGACATTTCGAAGATGAGATCTGGCATGAGCTATCCTCACTCTTGGGTTTTGAGCACCAATATTCATCTTCCTATTACCCCCAAGGTAATGGACAAATTGAAGCGGTCAACAAAATTATTAAGACCTTGCTTCAAAGAACGGTGAATAAGCAAAAAAACAATTGGCACCTTATGCTCTTCCCTGCTTTGTGGGCTTATCAGACTTCGGTTAAAACCGCCACTGGTTTCACTCCTTTCCACCTTGTCTTCGGTGAGGAGGTAGTCCTACCAATCGAGTGGGAAATCCCTTCCCTTCACCTAGCCCTCGAACTCCTCCCTGATACCCAACCTCTAGAACAGCGACTTATCATGCTCGAGCGCGCCTCTGAAGACCGTCGTGTTGCATTGCAAACTGTTGAAGCGGCCAAAAAGTGCACCAAAGCTCAGTATGACAGAAAAGTACACCCTCGCGAATTTCAATAAGGTGACCTTGTTCTAGTCTATGACTAGGCCCATGATACCCTTGGTCATGGGAAGTTCGACTCACTATGGCTCGGTCCTTACATTATCAGTAAAGACCTTGGGAAGGGGGCCTATCTTTTAGAGGAATTTGAAGGCCACCCCCTTCCTAATCCTCGCAATGCACTCTATCTCAATAAATATTACTATATCTCAAGTCTTCCCTCACATCCCCTTAAAATTGGATTTTCTCACTTACACCACAGTTCAGTAGGGGGCACCACTTTTCCCACACACTCCTCTCCGTTCGTGATAATTTTCATCATGAGTTACTAGTTTGTACTCATGCATTTTATGGTCCCCATTGGCACCATCCCTCATTTCATCATCATCCTCAGTTACGTTTGTGCGTCGCTCCACTATTTTCTTCCGTGCCTTACTTGAGATTCCCTTACTACCTCACCTATGGCGGATCTACTTTTGTCGACATCAGCCCATTTACTCCAGAAGTCAGGTCTAGGGGGCAGTATACCTTGGTTCGAGCTCTTTTCAACCCGATCGCGATCTACACACTTGATGGTTCAGTAATGCAGCAGCAGCTATTGGTGATACCCGGGTGTGTGTGAGATGTCTCAGCCCTCATGAGGGGGTGGCCCTGCAAGTAGCACCCCACATACCCGGACGACTTCTTCATTCCAGCCCTTGATGCAGCTCCTCTCCTTTGATGATATTGGCCTCAGTCGCTTGCAGCACCTCTTCGATTTGCACATGTCGGTCCGATTTCGCGAGCCCTTCCCCATGTGTAGGGGGAATTTGGGTGTATTTATATCTCATGTACTACAAAACTATTGTATACGTCTTGATGATTATTCCAGGCATAGCATGTATGTGGGATTCATCCTTCTTGTTTTCTGGCTCATGTTTAGGCCAGCACTGGCTTTATTATTGTGTTCCGTGGTTTTCCAGGCGCCTTATCCTTTGTACTATTGTCTCGGCGGGCATATGTATGCCTCCCCTGCCGCCTTTCACATTGGTACCACATCATACACGTGAGACTGGTTGCACCTGTAAGTCTCATCTCCTCTGGGTCTAGTCCTCCACCACTTTAGATTACCTTACATTCCTCTCTTTCATTTCTATCGTACTATCTAATCCTTAAGTTCTTACAACGTACTTCGGTCATACAATTTTCTCCTAACACTCGTACGTTGGGGGGCAATCTGTTACACCATTTTTTGGTCATCTAACCCATTATCGTTAGATGAACCCAAGTACGCCATGTAAGACCAATTTTACCCCAAGTAAAATTGCTTTCACCACATTTGTTTACGTTTCTTGGTCATATTTAACCCAAAACAAGGTAATCAATTAAATAAATCATTATTTATTTAATTATTTCCTAAGAATAAGTTATTTAAATCATTATTTAAATAATATTCTTAGTTAAATTTCACTAAATCACATATAAATAATTAAATAAACCATTATTTATTTAATTATATTTCCCTCATCTCCCTTAAAATAATAAATAAATCATTTATTTATTTGTTATTTATAAATAAAGGAATTGACCCAAGTCAAAAGCCCTTTTCCCTCCAACAAACATAATAAAATATTCCTAAAGGGTGATTCTAGAATTTGATTAATAATATTTTATTCATGCACCAAGTTCTAAAACACCCCGATATTTTGTTATAAATAGGAGGGTTTTCCCCATTCATTAGTCACCTCCACTGCATTAGATCACACTAGATCTACTCTTGGTCACCATTTCCAGTTGTTTGCATTTTGAACTCCCATTGAGTTCCATGTTTGTTAGGGTTTTCCACATTAACCAAAGAGAGGAATTTTAGATCTGAAACACTGAGGACTTCCAAGAACCCATCCCACTGAGGAGAACTGGAAAACACCTTTCTTGTTTTCCTCTTAGGTGCCCCATTCTTTAATATAATATAAGATTCTTTTTATACATTGTTCTTGTCTTGTTCATTGGATGCATGGAGCCATTTTATATCTTATCTGCTTAATATCTTTTATGCTTAGATCTAATTTTATGCAACAAACTTAAGGATATTTTGCAGCCATATTTGATGTTAGGGCTACTTGATATGCATAGCTAAAGTGATCTTTTACGACGAAAGAATCATACTAACAGTTTGTGTTCAGGCCACACATCTAGAAGCTAGAGGGAAAAAAATTGCTGATGAGGGTAGGAAGAAACCTTTAAAGGGGAAAAAAAAAGAGAAGACCTCAAAAGGTAAGGGAAAAAAGAATGCATCTGTCAAGAAAGAGGGAGAAAAAATGGTTTGTAAACATTGTTCAAGAGAAGGCCATGAAGAGAAAAATTGTTGGAAATTACATCCTTAAAAAAGGCGCAAGTATAACAATAACAAAGGGAAGCAGAAAACTGCAGCTACAACTCAACATGACTTAGGAGAGGATTCAGCTGATGAATCTAAAATTACAGCCATGGGATTGAATAACATGAAGGGGAAAGAAATTGAAATAAAACCCAGTACTAGTACATCAAACTTTCACATACAAGCTCCAAATGAAGAAGAGAGAATTGAATTGTTTCATGTGAGGGTCATATCCAAACATACCAAGATTGACACACTGTTTGACAGAGGGTCACAAGAAAACTTAATCTCTGAAGACTTGGTCAAGAAACTTAATCTTGAGACCATTCCAAATCCAAAACCATATCCACTTGGGTGGATTTGTAAGGATGCGAATTTATAGGTTTCAAAGAAGTGCATATTGCGCTTTGCAATAATTGCACATTTTGTTGACACAGTTGAATTAGATGTGGTTCCACCTGATATTATTGGTATTGTGTTGGGAATCCTTAATTGTATGATAGGAAATCAATCTTCCATCGCCATGAGAAAAAATACCATTTATTCAAAGATGGCAAGGAGTACATTGTTAGAGCACATCGCAAGAAGACAAACATTGCAATGGTAAATGTTGGACAGGTAAAGAGGCTGGTGAGTTCAAGTAAGAATTTTGTTCTTCTAATGATTAAGCCTAAAGCTGATGTTAATCATGAATCATTTGAGGATTGTGATCCTAAGTTGAAATTATATTTATATGATGTAGTTGATGCACATCATGAGATGTTCCAGGAGCCAACAGGATTGCCTCCAAAAAGGGAGATTCAACATGAGATTTAGTTGTAAGAAGATTGTCCTCTTCCAAACATCGGCATGTATCACATGTTGGTAATGGATAACGATGAAATAAAGAGGCAAATCAAGGACATGTTGGACAAGGGACTCATAAGGCCAAGCACTTCACCATGCGGTTCACCTAGAGTCTTGATTCCGAAGAAATATGGGACTTGGCGCATGTGTGTAGACTTTATAGATTTGAACAAGATAAAGGTAAAGAATCGATACCCACTCCCAAAGATATATGGTTTGCTTGATCAGCTGAAAGAAGATTTTTTTTTAACTAAGTTAGATTTACGAAGTGGATATCATCAAGTAAGAATTGCAGAAAGTGATATATGGAAGACTACATTCAAAACCAAACAAGGATTGTTTGAGTGGTTGGTTATGCCATTTTGTTTGTGTAATGCACCGACGAATTTCATACATGTTATGGATAATATTTTGTGTCCATTTCTTGATGACTTTGTGATCGTGTATTTAGACGATATACTTTTTTTCAGCAAAACAAGGCAAGAACAGGTCTTGCATGTGAAAAGAGTGCTTGATGTTTTGAAGAAAGAGAAATTATTTCTTAAGATGTCAAAGTGTGAATTAGGAAAGACTTCTTTGGTTTATTTTGGACACATTGTAGGAGGAGGTGAGTTGAGAATTGATCCTTCTAAAGTGGAAGCCATTGTGAATTGGCCCACTCCCAAAATAGTAACCAACGTAAGAAGTTTCTTAGGTGCAGCTCAGTATTGGAGAAAGTTTATTACTAACATTTTCGCCATAGCAGCTCCTATGCATGCCGTGACAAGTGTGAAGAAAGGCTTCCAATGGGGAGGTAAAAAGAAGCAAGATTTTGAAGCTTTAAAAGACAATCAATTCAGCTCCAGTCCTTGCATTACCAGATTTGAGACAACCATTCAAGATACAAACTGAATCTAGTGATTATGCCATGGGCGCAGTACTTTTGCAGCATGGTAAGCCTATCACTTTTCATTCTGAAACATTCAATGGTGCTGTAACTAATTATCCTACATATGAAAAAGGGATGTATGTGTTGGTACAAAGCATCAAGAAGTGGAAACACTACTTGATGGGTAAAGAAACGACTATACATATCTATCACCAACCATTATAATACTTGCAGTCGCAAACAAAATTGCAGCAATCACGACATTTCAGGTGGATGGGATTTCTTCAATAGTTTCACTTGGTTATAAGGTACAAGAAAGGTATTTTCAATAAATTTGTTGATATGCTTTCAAGGCCAATTATAATGCTTCTACTTTACTTAAAAATGATTCTATTGTACATGAGAGTTACATAGAACAGTATGCAGATGATACTGATTTTCAAGATGTGTATGCTAGTTTGAGTGAAGGGAATCAAGTTGAGGAAAATGATTATCACATGCATAATTACATTCTATTTCATTTGGAAAAGTAGTGTATACCATAAGGAGATAGGCTTAGTGTCATGAGAGAGGCTCATTCGTCTCTTATTGCTGGAAACTTTGGGGTAAGAAAAATAGTGGTGCATCTACAAAGGTATTGCTATTGGCCTCACATGATAGATAGCGTGTCACAATTTATAAGAGGTTGTTCTATGTGTGCAACAAACAAGCCTAGAAATAGGAAGCTTGGGTTGTACATGCCACTACTGGCACCATCAAGGCCATGGGAGAGTGTCTCCATGGAATTTATTGGAGGTGTACCTATGTCAAGAAAACAACATGATTATCTTTATGTAGTTGTGGATAGATTCAGTAAAATGTGTATACTTATGACATGTAAGAAAGCCATTACTGCTGAACAAACTGCTAAACTTTATTTTCAACATGTATGGGTTCATTATGGATTGCCAAATTCTATTGTTAGTGATAGGGATTCCAGGTTCGTTGGGAATTTTTGGTCCAATCTTGGAAAGATGATGGACACAAAGTTGAAAGAGAGTATTGCATTTCATCCGCAAACTGATGGCCAAATTGAGGTGGTGAACAGAACCGTTGTGCATCTATTGAGAGGATATTTTAGCAAACATCCCAAGTTGTGGGATGAACAACTGATTACATTCAACACGATTACAACTGGGCAAAGCACTCTTCTGCAAATAATTCACTTTTTGAAGCCTGCTTTGGGTATTTTCCGAAATTGTCATTAGACTTCATATTTTAGAAGGATGTTGCAACTGATGGGCATAGTGATATTGACAAGGCTTGAAAGTTCATTGAGAAAATTCAGATTATTCATCAACAAGTTCAAGAGAAACTTGAGAAGAGTCAAAGAAAATACAAGGAGAGGCATGACAAACATAGAGTTGTTCACAAGTTTCAAGAAGGAGATGAGGTATGGTTGCACATAAGCAAAGAAAGGATGCAAGGAGAAGGTAAAAAACTCAATACCATTTGCTATGGTCCATTCAAGATCATCAAAAAAGTTGGTAATAATGCATTTCAACTTGAATTTCCTTCATATATGCAAATATATTCAGTTTTCAATGTTGAAAATTTGCGTTTGTATGAGCCTCCTTTGATTGATGATCAAGGGAGTGATGTTCAGCTGCCATCTACCGAATATTTCTCGCCAGAATTTCTGGATGAGCTCAAGGAGGATACCATCCTTGACAGGAGGAAAAACACTTATAAGAGGGGAAGTGTCGATTATCTTTGAGTTGGGCTCAAGGGAAGTAAACCAAGTAAGGCAAGGTGGATGGAAGTTGAAAAGGTGAGGGAGTTGTACCCTCATCTTCTAAACAAGTAATTAAAGTCTTTTGGGGTCTAAAAGCTTCCCAATGGGGAGGTGTGATCAGGAGATCATGCACTTTGCTAAAAATTAAAAGTGCTCAAAATTGTACCAAACTTGAACGACCGGGTAGATCTTGTCGTTGCGATTCCGCCGCTACGAATAGTTCGAAAAACTGATGTATTATGAGGAATATATTGTGTTCTGATCGTTTTCCTAAACAACTAAAATTTTGTGACAGGAGTGACTGGGATGCCCAGTCAGCATGCAGGTACAGTCAACAGGGGTGGAATATTTTTAGAATATTCTGTTTTCTTAAACCAGTCATGTTTTGCCAAGTGCCAGTTTCTGGGCCATTTAATGGTTTGTATGAATTTTAGTGAGGGCCATTGGATGGGTGACACGTGGCTAGCCCAAAGGCTACCACATGTCCCCTGGACCATTGTGCAAAACTTTGGTGGAGTCTGGGGGGTTCGACCCCATGACCTCCAGTGCGCCAACACTGACCTCCACCATCTCCTCTATGCATTAGTTCTTACCCTCTAAGGGTGCTAGAATTATTTAAGTTTTATAACATATGGAAATGGGGGGCGGGGGGAACCGCTGGCAGTCTCATGTACATTGGTAACATGTTACAACCACAACAACAATCGGTTAGACGGATGAACCACAACATTAAACTTCACATTAAAAAACCTTATCACATGCTGATGTTTGCTCTGGTGGTTATGGTTTTGATCCAGGAGGATCTTGATCAGTAAAATATCGGCAGAGTTCCAAGTCAACTTCAGCAGTGCAACGTCTAGTTCAGTCTTCAGAATTGTCAAATCGCCAATGAAAGCTCCTTCAGTGTCAAGGTCATCATGTGTTTCGAGTTTGGATGAAAAGGTGACATGGTATTTGTGGACCTAGCTTTAAGGTTTCCTAATGGTGAAATACCTTATGAAATGTAAAATTCCTATTCCTAATACCTAAAACATATGTATCTAGGAACTAAGGTTTAAAGATAGCCTAGGTCCTAAGACATTAAAATCTAACTCTAAACCTAAATTCCTTAAGTCCTAAAACTAAGTGACTAGGACCTAAGTTTTATTTCCAAGACATAAACTTAAGGTGCAATTATATTGCAAACCATATCATAAACCTTTTTAAATAAAGGTTCGGAAAGTTGTTATTAAAAACCTTTTCCAAAAAACTTATTAAAGGTTCGAATGTCAGGATTTTAAACCTATGGCAAAAAACATTGTAAAAAGGGTTCAGGTGTTAAAGTTTTAAAAACATTGTATTAAAACATTATAAAATACAACCCATAGAGTTATGTTATAACCAGCGGCGGAGATATGTTTGACAACTATTGAACCGCATGTATAAACCACGTAACATGTGTTAGTTAACATTCATTGACTGCCAGAACGATGGACCACAATCGCCGGGATAACTCACCTAATCACATGCAATGGAGGACCTCCGCCCAGTTAGCATAACCACTGGAGAAAACTTTATTATAAAGTTTATAAATGGGCTTTTCAAATTAATTTCAGTGCTATGGTTTATCATTATATCCCTAAGGTTCATGAATGGAGAGTTCGAAGATCCTTATCACTTGATTCACTCAACAATAAGCTAAATGTGGATATCAGTGGTTCAAGGGTAGATTATAAAACCATGGCAAAGCCTCATAAAGTTCATCTTTTTGTTTTTGAAGATCATAGTGCTTTTTGAGTGTAGTTTTCAAGAGGAGAGAGGCGATTTTGTTTGCAGCATTGCTCAGCCGTCGGTGATTGGAATTGAGCACGGAGACAGGTGTTGGAAAGGCAGCGAAGAGTACTTTTTTTTTATAGAGTTCAGAAGTGCTTGCGAGCACAACCATTCTGTTCTATTTCAGTGTAAATATTCTTCCAGATCAATCCTAATAAAAATGGACGCCCACTTAAAAGCGGACCCGGAGACGTAGTCCACGAGGAACGAACTCCGTAATGAAACTATTTGCCTCTTCTTCTTTCTGATTATTGCTGTTATTTAATTCATTTATGCTGTTGGTTTATGTTATGTTTCATTAAAGCATATTTTAGTTAACAGTCAATCTAAAGGAAAAACTAATCAAACTACTTCAACACTTTATTCGGTCAATTTCAGATCAAGTGGTATCAAAGCAGGTTGTGCTTTGTAGTTTTTTTGTCAGTGGATGTTAACCAGGTTGGGATTAAAATGCGGAAAATGATAGCTTGAGGAATTTGATCCAGAGATTGGAAAATGGAAAGTCGTTCATCAATCAACGATGGCAGAGACTGAGAACGTTGAGACTCCTGAAGCTACTGAAACAAAGCCCATGGATGAGACTCAAATCTAGTAGATGTTTATGAACATGCAGCAAATGTTGGTAGAAATATACAAAGACAAAAAGAAGAGAGATGAAGCCTCAACGTCAAAGGCATCAAATAAAGGTAAAGGCAAGGCAGATAAATCTCCTCCTTCATCTCCATCTTCTTCTTCTTCTTCTTCTACGTCTAGTTCTGAATTAGATAAAGAAAAGAAACTTAAGAGTCCACTTTTGAAACTTGATGTTAAGTTCGAATTACCTATGTATGACGGGGAAATGAACCCTCAGAAATTAGAGAATTGGGTAAAACAATTAGAAGTCTATTTTCGTATTCAAAATATTACTGATGATAAGACAAAGATCCAATTAGATACTCTTAGAATGGGGGGTACTGCTTTAATATGGTGGGAGAGTAAGACACAGATAGATTTAAAGCGTAAAGGAAAAATTATCACCTCATGGACTAAGTTTATAAAGGCTCTAAAGAAACAATTCTATCCCTTGGGTCATACACAACAAGCTGTAATGGATTGGCAGTGCTTGCGACAAGGTAAGGGACAGAGTGTTCAAGATTTCACACAGGAATTCCGAAAGAAGGCATTAGCACTTGGTATTTCTTTGGACACAAAAGAAACTCTGTTGAAGTATATAGGAAGTTTGCATTCATATTTGCAATATACATTATTAATGTTCAATCCTGATGATTTTGATGAAGTTCGTGTTCAAGATATTCATGTCGAGTCAGGTGGTAGACCATTCAAGTTTACACCAAAGACATCTACGCAGATGGAAATTGAAGATAGCAAAAAGAAGGGTAGGTCAAAGGGAAAGAAGACTGCCACAGCTCAGAAGGGAGATGATAGACCTACTTGTACACATTGCCAAAAGTTCGGCCACGATGAAGCAAGGTGTTGGAAACTTCATTCGAAACTGAAGCCAAAGAAGTTCCAAACGAGAAAGGGTGAAAGAAGGCTGAAACAGCAATCCAGTAACGCTTGGATTTGGGATCCGATTCAGGTGATGAAGGTAAAATCACTATTATGGCTACAAAAGGTAAGGTTTCTGAAGCTAGTACTTATGCTTCTCCTAATGTCACACAGATGAATGAAGGAAAAAGGATCGAGTTATTTCATATAAGGGTAACTTCAAAGCATACTAAGATAGATACATTTTTCGATACGGGATCACATGCAAATTTGATTTCTAAGTCATTGGTTAAACAATTGGGTTTGAAAACAAATAATCATCGAAGGCCATATCCTTTAGGGTGGTTAAAGGAAAAATCTCAAATTCGTGTTACCAAACAGTGTCGGTTAAAATTTGCAATCACATCTAACTATATCGATGAAGTAGATCTGGATGTGATACCGTTGGACATTTATGGAATTGTCTTAGGTAGCCCTTATCTCTATGACCGTGATGCAGTATTTTATAGAAAGGAACATATGTATCCTCTCATAAAATATGGGATTAAGTACATCGTTCGGGCACATAAAACTCAAGATCACTTGAATTTAATTAATGCTAATCAGATGAAGCATTTAATCAGTTCAAGTAAGAGGTACATACTCATGTCGATAAAAGAGAAACATAAGGATCTTAAGGATACTTGTTCAGGTTGTGAATTTCAGTATGAAGATAATTTGGTTAAAAAATTAGATTCATTACCAGATCTAGTTAAGGAACCAAAACATCTACTTCATAATAAGGAAATATTACATGAGATGCAGATGATGCCTGATGCCTCTAATAATGGAATGTGTCACAAGTCAGTTGTAGAGCATAAAGAAATAAAGCAATTAAAAATATTTGTAATCATGTGTGTAAAGGAACAACATAAGAGTCGACCATATGTTAGTTCAAGTTATGAGTCCCAGTTTAAAGATATTTTGATTGAAGGAAACAAACATCTTACTCATAAGCAGGGAATACAACATGAATTATAGATGATGCCTAGATATTTTCTTTCTAATGACAGAATGAATCAAATCAGTTTAAGTTTGAAACTTAACAGATGCAGGGATACAGGTCAGTATTGGGGAAAGTCAGTGTTTGATTTCTCTTGTATTGTGTTGCCATTAGAAGTCTCTTTTCAAGTGGAGAGGGAGAATTTTTGTTTTCATATCAAAGCCTTTCTAAAATTAGTGTCAAAGTATTCAGCTTATGCATCAGGGGAAAGTGCTAATCAATGGAAACATCAAATAGTGATGTCAAAATTGTCTTTAATAGTCTCTTTCATTCCGCAAAATATATTGTTAATACAAGTCAATGGTATTGAACAATATTCTATAGAGATTGTTTTCAAAGATTGTGAATCACTAACTCATGGTATTTTGTGGAAAGAAGTCAATTGCCATGTTTATAACAGGTTGTTTCACCATCATCACAAGTTGTACATACTACATAAATGTGGAACAGGTCACCAATTCAAAAAGTGCCATGGTTAGCATCAGGGTCATCACTTGCAGTTGATTGATCGAATGTATTGGTACATCATCAAAGTCAAGATGAAAGTGAGAGAGTTGTATTCTCACTTATTGTCAGTTTAAAATTAAGATTTGGTGGTCCAAAAGCTTTTTAAGTGGAGAGGATTGATCCAGGAGGATCTTGATCAGTACAAGATCGACAGAGTTCCAAGTCAACTCTAGCAGTGCGACGTCCAGTTCAGTCTTCAGAATTGTCAAATCACCAATGAAAGCTCCTTCAGTGTCAAAGTCATCATGTGTTTCGAGTTTGGATGAAAAGGTGACATGGTATTTGTGGACCTAGCTTTAAGGTTTCCTAATGGTGAAATACCTTATGAAATGTAAAAGTCCTATTCCTAATACCTAAAACATATGTCATCTAGGAACTAGGGTTTAAAGATAGCCTAGGTCCTAATACATTAAAACCTAACTCTAAACCTAAATTCCTTAAGTCCTAAAACTAAGTGACTAGGACCTAAGTTTTATTTCCAAGACATAAACTTAAGGCGCAATTATATTCCAAACCATATCATAAACCTTTTTAAATAAAGGTTCGAAAAGTTTTTATTAAAAACCTTTTCCAAAAACCTTATTAAAGTTTCGAATGTTGGGATTTTAAACCTATGGCAAAAAAAATTGTAAAAATGGTTCAGGTGTTAAAGTTTTAAAAACATTGTATTAAAACATTATAAAATACAACCCATAGAGTTATGTTATAACTAGCAGCGGAGATATGTTTGATAGTTGTTGAACCGCATGTATAAACTGCGTAACATGTGACAGTTAACACGCGGTGACCGCCGGAACGATGGACCGCTACTATCGGGATAACTCACCTGATCACATGCAATGGAGGACCTTCGCTCGGTTAGCTTAACCACTGGAGAAAAATTTATTATAAAGTTTATAAATTGGTTTTTCAAATTAATTTTAGCGCTATGGTTTATCATTATATCCCTAAGGTTCATGAATGGAAAGTTCGAAGATCCTTATCACTTAATTCACTCAACATCAAGATAAATGTGGATATCAGTGGTTCGAGGGCAGATTATAAAACCATGACAAAGCCTCATAAAGTTCATATTTTTGTTTTTGAAGATCATAGTGCTTTTTGAGTGTAGTTTTCAAGAGGAGAGAGGCGATTTTGTTTGCAGCATTGCTCAGTCGTCGGTGGTCAGAATTGAGCATGGAGACAGATGTCGGAAAGGCAGCAAAGAGTACTTTCTGTTTATATAGTTTAGAAGTGCCTACGAGCATAGTCATTCTATTCTATTTCAGTGTAAAGATTCTTCCAAATCAATACTAATAAAAATGGACGCCCACTTAAAAGCAGACCTGGAGACGTAGTCCATGAGGGACAAACTCCGTAATCAAACTGTTTGCCTCTTATTCTTTCTGATTATTGTTGTTATTTAATTAATTTATGATGCTAGTTTATGTTATGTTTCATTAAAGCATATGTAAGTTAATAGTCAATCTAAAGGACAAACTAATCAAACTACTTCAGCACTTTATTCGATCAATTTCAGATTAGGTTTCCTCCAGGCGGTTGAACTCTAACTTCGACGGAAAATCCTGTCCTATATACCCTCAACCATAGTTGAAATGGACTTCCACCTAACATTTATGGTAACCAGGGTTTCAGGGGTTGGCATGTGGCCACCCCCACCCCTTAACGATTAATTTTATTGGTTAAGTTGGTGGAGTTAATAGCACGCCACCAGAATTGGGATAATTTGCTATTTTTAACCACAAACAAGGGCACTTCTCCACTTTTAGTGGAGGTTTTGTAGGAGTTGTTGGGAAAAATATTTGGGAGGTCAATTTTTGACCAATTTTGGTGAAACAAGAGTCTATCTAGACTAATTAGAGTATTTTGGAGCCACTGGTGCAGAAAAAATATTCATCTCCTCGCATTAGTTTTTTAGATGTTTATGGTTTTCCATTGTTTCCCAATAATAAATAGGCATTTGAGCCACATTGTAACAAAATTAAGAGGCATGTAGCCACTACATATCTTCTCAGAGATAAGATACCAACGCCCGAGCAATTTTATTTCCATTTTGTCTGTAAGCATATTTCAACTATTTTATATTAATGAAATTAAGTCTTATTTCTGATGCATCTCTACGTTTATGTTTATTTCGATATTTTATTGTGTTCTTGCATAAGTGGTATCAGAGCGGGACTAGTATTTCTTGGTCTTTCTTTGCATGTCCCCAACGAGATCAAGTTATAGTGACTTAGGGCTCGATTTGGTTGAACCTTTTCAAGATCAGCCTCACAAACCCCGACGACCTCCCATGGCAGAAGAAAAGAAGAATAGGGAGCAGGAAATCCTATCAAAATATTGATCGAGGAGGCCCTCGAGAAAAAAAGGGAATCTGATGATAGATAAATTTTCCTGGATCCTTTGATGAATACCCACCAGTGATGCATCTTCATCTAACAATCACTCTGGAGGCACCACTCCTTTTAAGGTACAATTTAACTTTGACATTCCCATATTTGATGGAAAAATAGATGCAACCACCATAGATATATGGATGAATCTATTAGAAGGATATTTTTCGGTTCATGACTTTTCCAATTAGGAAAAAATCACTTTTGAATTGCCTTCAAATCCAAGGAAGGCCTCTTTGAATGTTTGGTCATACCTTTCAAGTTGATGAATGCTCCTGTAACCTTCATGAGGTTGATGAAAGACATCTTGCAACCATTCACCAACTCATTCATGGATGTATATTTGGGTGACATTCTGATCTTCAGCCAGAGTTGGGAAGAGCACCTCCACCACATTCAATAGGTCCTCCAAACACTGCGACAACAAAATTTGTGTGCCAATATGGAGAAATTCACTTTTGGAATGACCCAAGTTCAATATCTAGCATACATCCTTGATGAGAGGGGGGTGCATTTAGACCCAAACAAGATCCAAGTCATTCAAGATTGGCCAACCCCAACCACTCTAAGAGAGCTCCGCAACTTTTTGGGTCTTGCCAATTTCTACCATCGGTTTGTGTTGGGGTTCTCTCATATAACTTTGCCTTTGAGTCAACCCACCAAGGGAGGATCAAAATAAAAATGATTTTGGGCTGAATCAAAATAGAAGACATTCATAGAGTTAAAACATCACCTCTGTTTTGCACCAGTGCTCACATTACGAGACTTGCAACAACCATTTAAGATCAAGACAAATACCTCCGACTATGCTATTAGGGAAGTTCTAACTCAATAGAGGCATATAGTGGCATATCATAGTGAGACACTTTTAGACACACTTCGGAAGTATCCTACCTATGACAAAGAGATGTATTCCTTTATGCAGCCCTGTCAACAATGGAATCATTACATTTTGGGGAAGGAAAAGGTCATCCACACAGATCACATACCCCTACAATTCATACAAACACAACGGAAGTTGCAGAACAATCACCATCATAAATGATCCACATACCTACAACCGTTCCGTTTGAACATAAAGTATAAGAAGGGGAGCACCAATAGTGTTGCAGACTACCTCATCCGACCATCGATCGTGGTGCTAACCATTGTGCTCGACTCTTGTGGTCACGAGACTTCCGATTGGCCACATCTGTACAAAAGCGATCCAGAATTCGACAACACATACCAGATGCTCATGAAAGGGAATCAAGTTCCAAATTTTCACCTCCATGATGCAATGTTATGCCACTTGGGACACCTATGTGTTCCTTCAAGCAAGTGTGCCAAGATGATTTGTGAAGCGCACTATAGTCGGGTCATTGGAAAGTTTGGGGTCGAGAAAATAGTGGCAGTACTGCATAAGTATTTCTATTGGTTGAACCTTCAATAGGATGTCGAGAAGTACATCAGATCTTGCATTGCCTGCACCATTGCAAAACCTACCATTAAGAATAAAGGCATATATACTCCCCTTTCTACCCCTAGTCGACCTTGGAAATCCATCTCGATGGATTAGATGTCAGGGCTTCCTTCTACCAAGCATGGCAATGACTCCATTTTTTTGGGTTGTCGACAAATTCACTAAGATGGCCATCATGCAGCCCTTGAGCAGAATATCACAACAAAATCCACTGCTAAACTCTTCTTTGAATGAGTGTGGGTACACTTTGGGATCCCACAATCCATTATTTCAAATCGAGAAAGCAGGTTCCTCAGTACAATTCGGTCAAGTGTCTGGTCAATGATGGACAACAAGCTCACTAAGTCCACAACTTTCCACCCCCAAACTGATGACCAGACAGAGGTCGTCAACAAGATGATTGTACACATTTTTCACATGTACAACTCAAATCATCCATGCACATGGGATCAAATATTCCCTTATTTACAACACAACTATAACCGGGCTCTCCATAACTCAACTAACCATAGCCCCTTTTTGGTGGGCTTGGGATTCCAACCACTATGTCCCATTGTTGTGGCCATACCATTTCCAGCTACTCAGGCAGATTCATCTCATTTCGAATCCAAAGCTGAAAAGGAAAATAATTTTATTGAGCGCATTAAATACATCTGTCAACAGTTCCATGCCATATTGGACAGAGCCAATTCTAAGTACAAGAAATAACATGATCAACATCAAGTGTCACACAAGTTACAGTTGGTTGACAAAGTTTGGCCACATTTTCAAAAGGAGTGCATCATTGGACCCCACTACAAGCTTCACCCGCTTCGATATGTTCCATACACCATCACCAAGGTTGTTAGGGACAATGCCTTCAAGCTTAGTATTCCACCATTCCTTGGTCTGCAACGAGTGTTCAATATCGACCGCCTTCAACCCTACTTTGCACCATTAATGGACACATCAGACATTGCAGAATAACTCACACCAACAAAGATAAACCTTGACTGCATGGAACATGCCATAACTAATTGTATCATGGACACCTAAATCAAGAACATTCGCACCCAGAAGATCCTGCTATATTGGGTTGTCAAATCTTGCCAACTCCTGCACCAAGGCAAGTGGCTCACCAAGGACCAAGTACAACAAAAGTTTCCTCATCTCATGGAGCAACTCGACAGAATGGGGAACATTGCTTCCTAAGGGGGGAGGATTGATCTAGGTGGATATTGGTGGCCACTTTCCTATTTCACTTAGACCCCCACCATTGTTTCTTTCAGTTTTTCAGTTTCCTTAATTGTAGAAAAAATTTACTATTTTTGGCACTTTTACGGGTCCTAAACTTCCAGATCCATTTTGAGGCCCTAAATGATTTTTTTGGGAAAATCGAGGCCAACATTGGTTCTAAACTAATTTTGGCCATTTTAAAGTTGTATTCCTCTCATAGATATTTATACTGAGGTATTTTGCGTGTCAAACATATATCGTATGCCAAAGTTACGACCCCGTGAATTTGATGTACCAATTCACCCAAATGGGGCCCATAGTTTTGTCACTTCATCTCCTAGGGTTAGGATTTTGGATGTTTATGGTTTTCCATTGTTTCTTAATAATAAATAGGCCTTCGAGCCTCATTGTAACACAATTCAGGGGCATGTATCCACCATATCTCTTCTCAGAGATAAGATACCATCGCCTGAGCTAGTTTATTTCCATCTTGTCTATAAGCATATTTTAGTTATTTGATATTAATGAAATGAAGTTTTATTTCTGCTACATCTTTGTGTATATGTTTATTTATGTATTTTATTTCTTTCCTGCATAATTTCAAATCAATAATTCCAATACCTCGTCTGGAAAGTAGTCTTTTAGATGTCCTCTTCTTTAATGCGTACTTAATGGTATCCTGATCTCATATCAATCTTTGAGAACACTGTTGCTTCCTTCAGCTGGTCAAACAAGTGATAAATCCTCAACAATGAATAAATTTTCTTGATGGTCACCTTGTTCAAATTCTTTTAATGAATTCATAACCTCAAAGTACCATCCTTCTTCTTCACAAACAACATTGGTGCACCCCAAGGAAATACACTTGGCATAATTTACCCCTTGTAAAGAATTTCCTTCAGCTGTAGCTTCAATTTCAGTAACTATGGTGTGCTCATCCTCTATGGTGCCTTTGATGCTAGTTTTTCCCCTAGTACCACCTCAATAGAAAAACCCACTTACCCATGAGGTGGAAACTTTGAAATCTATGTGGGAAATACATCCTAAAACTGTTGTAAAACCAGGTAGCTGCTCAATACCTCTTCATCATCAACATCCTTACCTTTATCACTAGAAATATGCACTACAAATAACACACACCCTTTCCGGTGACTATTCTTGTCCTTCATAATTGTAACCATTCTAATTGGCGTTTCTTTCTTCTTACCCTGCAAGATTCTATGTTCCCCATTGTCATCCAAACACTCAATGGCCTTGTCATAAAAATCCACCTTGGTCTTGTGAAGATACAAAAAATCCATACCCAATAGCGTACTATATGATCCCAATGGAATTAAATTTAGATGCACTGATGTAGACATACCATTTAATTCAAATGCACAAGCTCTTACCCAATGATGAACTCTCTTCTTAGTCCCTGTATCCAACTACACTAACCAATACTCTGGATGCACTTCTTTATTCAAACCACACTTATCCACAAGATTAGCATTAGCATGACTGTAATTATATCTAGGGTCAATCAAAAGATAAATAACTTGATCAAAAATATTATCGTCCATCTCGATAATATATTCCTAGTGAGCTACTTGCCTGTTATCCAATGTTGAATAAATCTGAGGAATACGCTATCCAATATCCCCAAATATCTATGCTTCCTGTACATTGTAGATATAAGGCATACCACCCTTATTCTATGGAAAATTTCTCTTGTGATGATTCTTGCCACAATTCCAACACTGTAAAGGATTCCTACCATCACCTTTACTCTCCTCCATAAACTGAAATCCATGTCCTTTATCAGATGCATTGAACTTCTTAGGAAATTATTCATTCTCTTTGTTACCTGTGGCCTGAGGTATTTTTCGCTTCTTATCCCATTTTAATTTATTCTTATCATTACCTTTCCAATATTTTTTAGTCTTAGATCTGTGCTTCGATTGCTCATAGCATTGCTTTAGCTTTCTGATGGCTTCTTCCACTGATCTAGGCTCATCAAACTCAATCTTGTCTTTGAATGCTACCGACAACCCACTGTTAAATATATGAATATTCACCTGCTCCTCCTTGAGATAAGACACATACCTCAACAAATCTAAGAATATTCTAGTGTACTCCTCATCGGTCATAGATCCCATCTTCAACTAATATAATTATTTTTCCCTATCATCATAATATCTCTTTGATAGATATTTCTTCCTGAAAAGTCTCTCAAACTCACTCAAATTCAATTCCTCTTCATGAATACCTCTAGTGTTATTTACATATTCCCACCAAATGTTTTCTCTACCTTTAATACTGAACGTAGCTATGTTTGCCTTCATGTTCGCTAAGTAATCATGCAACCTAAAGAGCTTATTCATCCCAAGAAACCATGCTTCAGCATCCCGCAACTTCTTCATTTCTCTATCAAATGTAAGTGGGTTTTATTTATTGAGCTCATCTAACAAATATCCCATGTCATCCTCTTGTAAGGATGATAGTGATAATGACCATGGTACATTTCTGAACCATAAGTAGAGTAAAGCCCATTTCCACTGCCTCGTCTATTAAGTTCATCCAAGAATATTCTATCTATGACCGTGTCATCTCTATCCAACCTATGCCCACCATGTGAGTTGCTACCATATGCTCCATTATTCCTATCCTCATTTCCATGACTGATTCTAAGTGGTCCTTGTCTCTATGAGTCTGAAAAGCTCTGAAGTATAACTGTATTAACCTTTGATTTCTTCTCTTGTGCCTACATGATTATGTCATTATCTTCTTTGAAACTTCTTATTTATACCTTCAAACTTATCAATGTGTTTGCTATGTCAGGAGATATCCCATTATCATGCTTCTCATCTTATCTATAGAGGGAATCTCGTGAACTGTAGTCTGCCATATTACTAGTCAACTTTTATCCTCTTTCAACAAGCATACTGTGTCAACGAAACCAAAACATAAAAATAAATGACATACCTGAGTATAGTTCAGGGGAGGTTATCTCATCTGCAAGATCAACCACATTATCAAGATACATGTATAATCATAATCATATCAGTATATAGAAATATTCTTAATCATAATCTTGTTACCATTCATGACAATATGAACTACATACCATGACCTCATGCATGACAACCATAACCATGACAACATATGCATAACCACATATAGACACTAACATGAATAGAAAATGCATAACCGACATGCAATAATGATGACCACATTCCGAAAACAACACCATCAACTTCCACATGACAATACAACAGCAACAATGTCCCTTACCATGCATACATAACAACACATAGACCACAAGCATAATGCACATGAATGCAACTGACATGTATGCAACAAAAACAAATTCCTCCAATCTAGTCCAAGGGGTGAACCATGCTCTAATACCACTATGTTGTATCATATAACACCCAAATAGAAAAAAAAATAAACATCCCCCAAATAGAACAAAACCTTCTCTGATACCACTTTGTAACACCCTCCTCCTAAATTTACCAAAGTTACCAGCTTGTCAGGGTTAACACGTGATGAACAATTACTATGATATGATTCAAACTCCTAGACCACCTTAAGGAAGTGGAACCAATGAACCAACACATTAAAAATCTCCCTCAGGTGCTACAACACCCCCAAGAGCTAACCAACCACTCCAGGTGCCCAACCCTTGAGATAACTTAAATTTTCATTGAAATAGAACCCCATTCGCTCCCATGACAAACCTTCTAAGTGAGTGAAACCCTCTAGTCGCTCCCATGACAATCCATCCATGCAACTGTAGTCTTTTTAGGTATTTTTGTGCTAGCGACCCCAAATTCTGAGCCACTTTTTCAATTCTAGGACTTAGGCCTCTGCCCATAACTTCACGAGACTTCCATAAATGATAAATAATATTGAAAAAGGTCTACTAATGTGAAAAATTGAATAATGACTTGATCAGACCCCTACCAACCATGATAAAAATTCTATCAAACAGATCATGATCATGTAATATATAGGTCATAACAACAGATCTAAACATAGGTATCTCATACTTATCTGATAATCATCAAGGAGGACTAATGTCTCCTCCCAATAGCTGCATTATTATCTATTAGACAATTCATACATTAACATTTCATCTAATAACCAAAACATAATGAGAGGCATACATCAAGGCTATGATAAAGCATCCTTATAACCATATATATCAATGTTGAAACAACCATTACAACTACATAATGAAAAGCACATTTACTCATGGAATACCAAAGGAAAGGGATTTATTATTAACATATGCAACTCCAAACAAGTCAGGGACTTCCATGTACCACCCGGCCATGGATTGGGATGAACCAAATCTCTCTTTCTGCTAATCACCTGTTAGAAATATTGTCATTGATGGAAAAGGAGTAGAAAGGAGTAGCACCATAATTATCATTAAGGACAAAGGAGTAGATCAGGATCAACTAGAGTATAAAGGAGTTATAAGGAAAAAAAGGCAAAACTACAGTGGAGGAGAAAAAAAGAGGAAGAGGAGTAGCAAAGTGCCAAAGGAGCAACAATAGAAGCTTTATCAAGGAGTAAAGGTAGCAAAGACAAGAAGTTTGGGTCAAGTCATGCACGTGTGGGCAGAGTCGTGAACGTTCTAAGACAAGTAATGAATGCATTCAACTAGTGGAGAAATTCGTGAACGTGCAGACATAGTCAGGCTAGTTTTTGTTCAAAACAGTGCATAAAGGCACATGCAACACTTGTAGTTCTGCAGGCAGAGTCAGGTAAATTTCCAGAAAAATATGTTTAGAATAGTGTTCGATGGAGATATTGAAAATCACAATCACAACAGAAGGCCTAATCTTATATCTCAAATCGTAGCAGAAGGAGTATCTAAAAACAACAGACACAAAAATTGCGAAATGCGAAGTGCGGGAGATGACGTGGTAGTGACATTGAGATCATGTGGTAGTGATGTGGCGATAATGTCGCAGTGATGAAGTGATGAAGTGACAGTAACATGGAAAGGTGACGTGGCACGATGACATGGACCTAGCCCACATATTTCACATCTCAAGCTCAAGAGGATAAACACTCAAGAATCATGTTAAAATGTTGAAGTGAGAAATGAGATAAGAGTATCAGATGTGATAAGATACAAAGCTAAAATATGAAGGATTTAAAGTCTGGCTGTGAGACCCAATCACCTATCGCACATCGCAAGCTCAGAAGGGATAACACTCATGAATCACATTGAAACTCCGAAATGCGATAAGATCCCAAATGCGATACCTCTTAGAGTTTAAATACTAAATATTTTGAAGTTCGGTGTGGGACCCATTTGCATATTGAAAATCACAAGATCATAAGGGTGAAGATCACAAGAAAAAGGTTGAAGCACCGAAATGTGAAATGAGATATGAGAAAGGACGCTATGCATTTTCAAAGGTAAATTATAATATATTTCAGGTCCAAGGTTAGGTGTATTTCCTTAAGAAATTGCATCGGGAGAACGAAAGGCGTCTATACAATATAATACATAGGATCACCGAAATGCGATAAGAGTACCGAATGCGATGTAGTTTCAAAGAATAAGTCTAAAGGATTTAAAATCCATAGGTATAAGGTTTCCCTTTGAGAAATAACATTGGGATTTGGACGAGCTATGCATAACAAGAAACACATGAGAGCACCAAAGTACGAAGTGCGATAGTGAAGCATACGCGATGCAGGTCTACGCTGAAGCCTAAAGGATTTCAAGTCTGGGTGTATGGGTTTTCCATTTGTTAAATCGCATCAGAGAGAAAAGGAGGATTATAACATAAAACAAAGGAAACGCCGAAATGTGATAAGTGACCGGACGTGATATTCTACAGAGGTAAATATTAATATATTTCAGGTCTAGGTTCAATGTGGTTATACTTGTTTACAAAGAAGTAAATTTGAATAAAGAGTTGACTCGAGTGTACAAAAAGGAAAGCCTGAACACAATAAAAGACTCGGGTAAGTAAAAATACCCGACCCCATGCAGAACAGTGTTGTATGCGGTTGCGATAGTGAGTTAAAAGGAAAGGTTAAATGCAACAGGAAAGACTCAGGCAAGTGACCTGATACTCGTGCAAGGTTAGTGTGGCCGTTTAATAACAAAGCATGAATGCAGTTGAAGGAGACTCGGGTAAGTGACCTGACACAGAGAAAAGGAGCAGGTGGAGGCTGAATGCTGCGGGCATGAGCATAAAAGGTAGAGTCGAGAAAAAGGAGCATACGATGGCACTGTTGTAAACACAACAACTGGGTCAAGTCAGGCCAAAAAGACAGTTATGCATAACTATGTTGAATGTAACAGCAGAAAAAAAAAGGACTCTGACAACAACAGAAAAGACAAATGCACAACGAGAAAAGAGCTGAGAGGGCCAAGTGAATATTGTTTTAAATATAAATGTATTAATTAATTTTTTATTGTTTGTGATGAAAAGGAAAGTCTCTATAAGCATAGGAAAAACTCCATGAGTGTTGTAATGATTATTTCTAAGGTAATAACCTGAACTGAAGAATGAGGAATCGAATGGTGGAAGGCATAGGGTCAGGTCTGTTCACTTTGTATTCCTTGTAGAATGAAAATAGTCAGTGAGTTATCTGTATAAGAGATGTAATATCAGTGTGGATAGAAAGTTTAGAAAGCTGTAGTATGGAAGAGAGCGGAAGAATGTAAGAGAACTGCAGGAGGTTGGAGTGGAAGAATAAGAGAGAGCTAATAGAGATGTTGTGCACATCAGGAGCTGATATGAATTAGATATGAAGGTTGAAGAGGCAACAGTGGAGAAGGAGCATAATAGAGTTGATATCCAGGTAAATCAACATTTTAGTTTCATGTTGAGTGAGGGGATTGTAGCCTCCTTTCAAGTTGTAGCTTGAAAAATTTCCAGTTGGAGATGGGTGAGGTAGGAGCCTCTTGTGGGTTGTAGCCTGCAGAAAATACATGGGAGTTGGTGCTTCCATTTCAAGTTGTAGCTTGATAGATGTCCGGTTGGAGCTGGTTGAGGTAGGAGCCTCCTATGGGGGTGTAGTCTGCAGAAAATAGATGGGGGTTTTAGCTTCCTTGCAAGTTGTAACCTGTATAATTTGAGGTAGTAGCCTCCTGTAGGTTGGGGCCTACAGAAAATCGGTGGTCAGAGGGAGTTGGAGCTTGCTTTGCATCAAAATAATAATAAGATGTGGTTTTCTCCCTTATGGGTTTCCACTTATATCTGGTGTCTATGTACTTGATGATTATGTGTTGATGTGATGTTTTAACCTGCTTAATTACTTGATGTCCACACATTCAGTTTGCTAATCCATTATGTATTAAGCTGCTTATAAAATTAAGTAGTTAATGGGTGTAAAGAAAAGAGTTTTAAATGTCCATGAATGTACTAAACTGATTCACCCCCCCATCTCAGTTTAGCTAAGTGTTCATCAATTGGTATCAGAGAAGTTCCTTCAGTATCAGTCTAACAATTGGAAGGAGGTCCTAAGTCCCCAATATGGCTAGTCTAGAAGGAAGCTTTACAAGTAAAGCCCCTCTATTTACTGGCAAAAATTATTCTTTCTGGAAAGTAAGAAAGAGGACATACTTTATGTCTCTAGGAATATAAGTGTTGGCAATATGATGCAGTGTGTTGTCCTTGATGGCAATCCACCTGATGAAGTTATTCTTGACTTGATGAACCTGTTAAATAATGTAAATCTGATGTATCTGCAGTGAGTACAGAAGGTAATGAAGAAAGGAATTCAGTATGTGCTAGATCTATGATGAAAAGAGTATATCTCAAGGCATACGCGGATTTTTCTAGGAGAAGTCGCGTATGCACGCAGGAAAAAACATGCCAAGTCGCGTATGGGTAAAAGCGCTCATAAAATATAAAACCAGGGGTAACCACCATGGTATTGACCCATTGTATTGAGTAATGATTCGTCTATGTGACCCCGTCCAGGAATACCATCGGAGGTATGGTGGTTTTAGCTCATGGTATTGAAAAAGGGTAAACCTATATAAAGAGAAGAAATTCATTGTGCAAAAGGCAAGAGGGGTGCATGAGTCTGAACTTGAATGAATACTTCTCTGAAGTATATCTGTATGGGTAAATTCTGCTCTTAATTAATAGACCTGAATCTATGAGGCATCTATGAACATAATGAAGGTTCAAGATCTCTAGATCTTCAAATGGTGAATCTCTTGGATGATCTAAAAAGAAGTGATGAAGACCTGGCGCAAATCAGTTGAAGAAGTCTAAGAAATCTGGGTAAGTTCATAGATCTGATATGTTGTGTAAAGTTTATCTTTTGAGATCTATACGCAGGTTGGTTTCGTGAAAAGCGCTTGTATACGCGGCTCTGTTCAAGGAAAGGCGTGTATGTGTAGTTAGAATTTATTTAAAAAATTTACTGAAGTATACACAGGTTCGTCTTCTGAAACACGCGTACATACGCGGGTCTGTTGTACTAAAAGCGCATATGGAATCTGAATTAATGGGGTCTCAAAGTTGAAAGTGTTTCTGAATGTCTGATCTGAAGTCTGGGTTAATTCTGATATTCTGGTTACAGTGAGTTCACTGTTCTGTTGGTAGCATTGAGCAAAGTATGTTTATTGAAGAGTGAAGGGTTGTGTTGGAGCTGTTGGATCCAGTTTGAAATTGATGAAACGTGGTCTGCAATGGATCTGAGGGTTAAAGCCTTCGGTTTGATAATATCAGCAGAGGCTGGTGCTAATATCAGGGGGTAGTAGCTCCCTTCCAGGTGAGACTGGTAAACGAGAGCAGGGGGTTGAAGATCCCTTCCAGGAGAGGCTGGTAAACGAGAGAAGGTTGTAGCCTTCTGCAGGTGGGTGCCTGCGTGCTGGTATAAGTCTGCACCAGTACATGATTGTAAGAATTTTTTCTCTATAATAAAATATTGAAGGCTGAGACAACGGCAGCGGTGGTTTTCTCCCGACTTGGGTTTCCACCTAAAAATCATGGTGTTCATATGTGATGCTTTTGTGTGATGTTTCATTCTGTTATTACTGCACATGTCTACTGCTATATAAACATCTGATGAATGAATACATGTAAGGATCTTAGTAAAGAATTGATTATTTATTAATATCTCTGTGCATACACGAGTTTCATAAAGGGTAACCGCGTATATACGCGATTTTGTATAAGGAAAGTAGCGTATGGGTTTTAGAAGCAAGAAAAAGTAAAAGATTTGAATATGCAGTAAATACTGATTCACCCCCCCTATCAGTATTTTTTCCAACAATAAGTATGGGTTTCTGTGGAAGAAAAATATGCACCAAAGGAAACTAACACTAAGAAAGATGACAAACAAAATTTCATAGCTAATGAAAAAGCAACAAATGCACGGTTTGAGTGAGTCAAAATTTATCAAAGTAATGCATAATAAGACTTCCAAAGAAATCTGGGATATATTAGAAAATATTCATGAGGGATATACAAAGGTGAATATGGCCAAACTACAAGCACATAGAACTCAGTTTGAAAACTTCAAAATGAATGAAGATGAAGATATAGTTGCATTCTTCTTAAGAGTTGCAGAAGTTGTGAATATCATGATAGGCCTAAGAGAAGAAATTAAAGAAAGTGTTGTAGTACAGAAATTATTGAGATCTCTACCACCTATGTTTAATCCTAAGGTTTATGCCATAGAAGAAACAACAAACTGGGAAACCTTGACCAGGAACCAAATAATTGGAAACCTAACAACATATGAGATAAGACTTCCTAAAGGGAAGTCAAACATGAGGGAGGCTACCTTTAAAGCAAACAAGTGCATAGAAGAGAAGGAAGGTACATGTTGATGCTCTGATGAAGAAGAAGCCAAATTTTTTAGAAGATTGGACAAAGGCACAGGTAAGAATAAAGGAAAAATTCCATTCAATTGATTTAATTGTGGAAAAGTGGGCCACTATGCCTCAAAATGTCCCAATAAGATAACAGATAATCAGGCTAAAAGGAAAGAGAAAAGTAGCTCCTATAATATGCAGAAAGGGAAGAAATTTAAGAGAAAAACCTTTTTTTCCCAGCAAGATAGCAGTCCATCTAAAAGCTCAGGTGAATCCCTAGATGAAGATCGAATCTTAGAATTTTCACTAATGGGTATTAATGACCTTGAAGATGATCTCCTAGATTATGAAGAAGAAGATGAGGTATACCTTGAGGGGGAGTTGGTGAGTTCCCTAAAGGAAATTGATAAACTCAAGCTCAAGACTAGAAAGAAGAAGGAAATCCTTCTAAAATATGTTAACGAAGAACCAAACTCTGAATATTTTATTAAGTTGAATATTGAACTAGAAGAAGCAAGGAAAGTATAAGACATTATGCTACAACAAATAAGAGAGAAAAGTTAGGAATGTGGAAGATTTGAAGAAGAGACGGTGAGTCTGAGGAAGAAATTGGAAAAGGCTCAAACTGATTTAATAATGAACATTCAACAGTTAAAAGGTGTTGAAAAATTGGACAAGATATTGAATGCACAAAGAGATCCTCTTGTAAATGTTGGGATAGGATATGAAGGAGAATCCAACAAGTCGAAGGCAGAGGATAAAAAGCTATTACTTTTGTGAAAGCTGTAATAAAGGAAAATGATAACTCTCATAATCTGAGATTATTTAAGCTAGAAGACTGATAGAAGAAAGGAGTAGGTTGTGTAAGCAACTCAAAGATGAGATTGCCTCCATGGAGAACTCAGAGAAGGCAGACATTGAAAGGGATGATGATACAACTCAAAAGGGATCCATAGAAGTAGAAGCCAGTAAGAACTTGATGTGTAATGAAACAAATAGAAACAAGCAGCAACATCAAGAGACAAAGAATGAGAGGAAGAAGCAAGCAGTTGCAAAAAGCTCAATTGTTCCTAAAGATCAATTGAACAAGTTTGGAAGATCTCAAAGGAGGTTCTTTCCTCCTACGAAAAATATCACATGTTTCTCTTGTTATAAACCAGGACATATTGCAGCACTTTTTTAGACAAGGCATATCAAATTTAACTAGCAAAAGATGCAGCAAATTAGAAGACCCCCTCAAGCAAGCAAATGGAAAAGACAATATTTCACCAGGTACACAAATCATTTCTGTGGCTACTTTTATTCATGCAATGACTTTGAACATGTAGCAGCTCAATGTAAGACAAAGAAAATCAAGTTTAAACGAAAAAAGATTCAGCAAATGAGAATACTACCTCAAGCAAACAAATGGAAAGGAAAAACTTTCACCAGGTACATAAATCATATCCAAGGCTACTATTATTCATGCAATGAATTTGGACATAAATCTGTTGAATGTAAACTATGTTAAAAAAAGAGCACAAAATGTTATACATCAGCTCAAACATACCTAGGTAAAATAATATGTTAAGCTTGGACACAAATAAAATGACTGTAGGTTGCCATATACATTAAATGACCCTAGACAGATGATGGAACCAAATCAAATCAGACCAAACTATGAATCAAAAGGAGATGCAAATATTATGAGGAACCCTAACAAATATGGAAGAAGAAGAAAAAGGGGGAGCCTGTTACTTCAATAATATAATGAATCCATCATAGTCTCAAGGGGAGCTACTCTAGGAAGCAACACAGATATCCAGTCAGTGATAGACAAGAAGTAACATCCCAGGGGGAGAGAAATTCATTAAAATTCCCCATAAGAGTTGTCAAAGAAGAGCTTCTTGGAATAAGAACAACTAAAAGTTCAGGAAGGGAAAGGATGATTCCTCTGGCAGAGAACTATAGTAGAATAAAGACATTCAATAGCCAACGGGTTGATGGAAGAAGAGAAAGCAGCAAGCAGCCATGGTGGTAAAGGGAACATCAGTCATGAACTTGGAAACTAAGAGGATGATTACACTATGTGTCTCACTGCAAATGTTGATAATGAAACAAAATTATTTTAAGAAGGATGAATAAGAAAATTTTTATTATCATTATATCATTACAAATATCCATCCCAAATGTTATTATTGGAGTAGTGGTATGATACAGGTCCTCAGGATCAGAATATTATGGTATGCATAAGGTGGTGGTATGGTAGAAATACATCAAGGAAGTAGTCCCAACATTATCAACATATAATATGTGTGAATTAAGTTCTGGTTGCTCTGATTAGTGCAAATTATCTTCTAGTTGCAAATGTTGGAGAATGTCAAGCTGCGTTATCAAAGCATGGAAAGGTCAGTAAAATGTCAAATCATTATTATCTTATGTCTGCTGATGTGTTATATTGAGCGTCGAAGAATCACGTAGCCTTGGATATGAATGTCCACCTTTTCAAGTCAATATTGATATACTTTCAAGGCCTCTTTCTTAATTCATCCATAAGCTTCTTGAAGTCTGTCTGATGAAACTTCAAGTAGCCAAATTGAAGATGTTTCCCGAAGAACATGGTGATAAAACAGTTGAAGTGTCTAAAGTATGATGGGTTAGTTGTGTTAATCTTACTATTGAAGGTCAAAAGTCTATTATTGATTCATCTAAAACTTACTTTAGCAGAAAGGAATAATTGATATTTCACCATTGCAGAGAGTTGATCATTGAACTACATACCTCCTTGTGTCACAAATAAAAGTGTATAGTCGATAGTAAGATTGTCCAATGCATGGAATGTATCAAGCCTCAAGGTTTTTATGTTTAAATATGTAACTATTCAGTATTAAAGTCATTGGGCCTTTTAGATTGAAATATATTGTCTAATATTACAATAAAGTGTAAGCTCTGTTTGAACTCATTGTTCACATCAGCATCAAGGGCTTTTGACTTGTAGTGATTACATCTTCATCAGAAGTCTAGCACATATCACTATCATCAAGCAGAAAGGGATAAAAGAACATAACATTCTATGGTGACATGCCTTCCAACATTCTCATGAGTTTTGATAGCATCGGTTTGTTGTGTATATTCATTTAATAACAAAAGAACTGAATGAAGGATGCTTATACTGAACTCAAAGAGGATCTTATCTAGGAAGCACCTAAGCATTATTATTGGAGCATCGTTGGTATTGAGCAAGCATTAATGATGTGTTGAGCTTGCGTTGAAGTTGGGAATGTTTTTGTTTTGGAGGTAAGAAGATAAATGAATGATAAAAATGTGAATAGTCTCTCTTTGAGACTCCGATTAAATAAATTAAAAAGGTCTTCCTAAAACGCATTGTGATAAAACAATTGATTGATCCTGCATCTCCACCAGTTCAAAATGTTAATGATGCCAGAATCAGATTCTGTATATTGTTGATTGTTGTTGAGAACAATGGAGATCTCAATGGAAATAACTGAGAGTATGAAGGGTATTGTAACTATGGCTGTTTGTGCGATCCGAAGTGAAATTACCACATGGATTATCAATGGGTATCATATTATCTCGTGGCCTTGGATGCATAGACACTTTTAACATAAGTGTATACCACAGAGATTAGATATATCAAGCTCTAACTATTAGTCTTCCTTAAGAATGTGTTACACCTAAAAGTTATGTAACAATGGTATGTGGGTGAATTTGAGAATCCCTTATAAGAAAGTATGAGCGGCTGGCCTATGAACCAAATTCTATGCAAATACATCCTTGAATCTGCAACGAAATCACTGTGTAATTTGGTAGTAAATGTGAATCGTGGCTACAAAAGATATATTGGCATCATCACATTTGAACAATTGTGTACTGTAGATCTTGTAGAAGAAGACATATTCCATCTACAATCTTCCTCAATGGATATGTATCTCAGATGAATATCATAATATATATTGAAGTATATTTGGAGCAAAATTTATATATCATATGGAGCATTATCAATATTTTAGTATTATTCCAATGATGCATTTCTGATTATATAGGTCTGGTATAGTTTGTTCTATGGAGTGTCCTTATCATCACTTTCAACATTATACCAGTGCAAGGTGTCTGTGATTTGGGATGGTATCAACTTACTATGTATATACATACAAGTTCAAATTTTCCCAAAGTGTTCTCCCAACAATGCTTATACACCAAATGGAGCAGGAGTCCCAGCCAGGTATGTGGACAGAATGAAGAATGCTTATGCAAAAATCTAATAAGGAAATGATGGAAAATACACTGGAAAAATATGTAACCCTTTGCCATTGATGTCAAAGGGGGAGGAAAAGAAAGAAGAGGAAGATAGACACTACTCAGAATGAAAGGGGGAGGAAGTGTTGGAGGAGGTGTTTCCATCAATTCCAAAGGGGGAGACTGTTGAAAATATTGTCATTGATGGTAAAGGAGCAGAAATGAGCAGCACCAAAATTGTCATTAAGGAAAAAGGAGCAGATCAAGATC
This sequence comes from Pinus albicaulis, assembly GCA_034641835.2. NCBI lineage: Eukaryota > Viridiplantae > Streptophyta > Pinopsida > Pinales > Pinaceae > Pinus > Pinus albicaulis. The sequence goes on from CM076581.1 coordinate 724,557,958, forward strand.
AGATGGAGTATAAAGGAGCTATAAGGAAAAGAAGGCAAAAGTACAGTGGAGGAGAAGAAAAGAGGAAGAGGAGCAGAAAAGTGCCAAATGAGAAGCATTAAAGGCAAAGGAATAAGGTAGAGGAGCAACAAAGAGGCATGGATCGACACTATAATTATCATTAAGGAAAAGGAGTAGAGAGGAGCAGTAAAAAGACAAGGAGAAATAGTAGAAGCTTTATCAAGGAGCAAAGGTAGTAAAGGCAACAAGTATGGGTCGAGTCGTGCATGAGTGGGCAGAGTCGTGAATGTGCTAAGACAAGTAATGAATGCGTACAACTAGTGGAGAAATTCATGAATGCACAAGCATAGTCAGGCTAGTTTGTGTTTAGAACAATCCACAAAGGCATGTGAAGCACATGTTGTTCTGCAGGTAGAGTCGAGTAAATTTCCAGAAAAACATGTTCAGAATAGTGTTTGGCAAAGATATCAAAAATCGCAATCGCAACAGAAGGCTTGATTTTATATCGCAAATCACAGCGGAAGGAGTATCACAAAACAACAGAGACACATAAATTGTGAAATGAGAAGTGCGGGAGATGATGTGGAAATGATATGGTAGTGACATGGTGATGACGTGGTGATGACGTGGCAGTGACGTGGCAAGGTGATGTGGCACGATGACATGGACCTGACCCACATATTGCACATCGCAATATCAGGAGGATAAGTGCTCAAGAATCATGTTAAAATATCGAAGTGTGATATGCGATAAGAGTATCAGATGTGATAAGCTTCAAAGCTAAAATATAAAGGATTTAAAGTCCGGTTGTGGGACCCAATCACATATCGCGCATCACAAGATCAGAAGGTATAACACTCATGAATCACATTGAAATGCCGAAATGTGAAGTGTGATAAGAGCTTGGATGCGATACATCTAAGAGTTTAAATACTAAAGATTTTAAAGTCTGGCGTGGGACCCATTCGCATATCGAAAATAGCAGGATCAGAAGGGTGAAGATCATAAGAACAAGTTTGAATCACCGAAATTCAAAATGCAATATGATAAAGGACATGATGCATTTTCAAAGGTAAACTCTAATATATTTCAGGTTTGGGGTTAGGTTTATTTCCTTAATAAATCGCATCAGGAGAACAAAAGGCGTCTATAACGTATAATACATAGGATCGCCGAAATGCGATAAGAGTACCAGATGCGATGTAGTTTCAAAGAAAAATTCTAAAGGATTTCAAATCCGAAGGTATAAGTTTTCCCTTTGAGAAATCATATCGGGGTTTGGAAGAGCTATTCATAACAAGAAACACATGAGAATGCTGAAGTGCTAAGTGTGATAATGAAGCAGACATGATGCAGGTCAACGCTGAAGCATAAAGGATTTCAAGTCCAGGAGTATGGGTTTTCCTTTTGTTAAATCACATCAGAGAGAAAAGGAGGATTATAATGTAAAACAAAGGAAACACCGAAATGCAATAAGTGACCAGATGCGATATTGTACAGAGGTAAATATTAATATATTTCAGGTCCAGATTTAATGTGGTTATGCTTGTTTACAAAGAAGTAAAGTTGAACGAAGAGTTGGCTCGGGTGTACAAAAAGGAAAGCCTAAACGCAAGAAAAGACTCAGGTAAGTAAAAATACCCAACCCTGTGCAGAACAGTGTTGTATGCTGTTGCGGTAGTGAGTTAAAAGGAAAGGTTAAATGCAATAGGAAAGACTCAAGCAAGTGACCCAATACTCATGCAAGGTTAGTGCGACCATTTAGTAACAATTTTTGAACGCAGCAGAAGGAGACTCAGGTAAGTTACACAATAAGAGCAAAGGAGTAGGTGAAAGTTGAATGCTGCGGGCACAAGAAGAAGAGGTAGATTTGGGAAAAAGGAGCATATGGTGGAATTGTTGGAAACGCAACAGCTAGGTCGAGTCAAGCCAAAAAGACAGTTATGCAGAACTATGTTGAATGTAACAACAGAAACATAAAAGACTCTAACAGTAGCAGAAAAGACAAATGCACAACGAGCAAAGAGCTGAGAGGGCTAAGTGAATATTGTTTTAAATATATATGTATTAATTAACTTTTTATTGTTTGTGATTCAAAGGAAAGTCCCCATCGACATAGGAAAAACTCCATGAGTGTTGTAATTATTATTTCTGATGTAATAACTTGAATTGAAGAATGAGGAATCAAATGGGTGGAAGGCATAGGTTCAGGCCTATCCACTTCATATTCCTTGTAGAATGCAAACATTCGGGGAGTTATCTGTATAAGAGATGTAATATCAGTGTGGATAGAAATGTTAGAAAGTTGCAGAATGGAAGAGAGTGGAAGAATGTAAGAGAACTGCAGGAGGTTGGAGAGTGGAAGAATAAGAGAGAGCTGATAGATATGTTGTCCACATCAGGAGCTGATATGAAGTAGATATGAAGGCTGAAGAGGCCACAATGGAGAAGGAGTATAATGGAGCTGATATCCAGGTAAATCAACATTTTAGTTTCATGTTGAGTGAGGGGATTGTAGTCTCCTTTAAATTTTTAGCTTGATAAATTTCCAGTTGGATTTGGGTGAGGTAGGAGCCTCCTGTAGGTTGTAGCGTGCAGAAAATACATGGGAGTTGGTGCTTCCATTTCAATTTGTAGCTTGATAGATGTCCAGTTGGAGCTAGTTGAGGTAGGAGCCTCTTGTGGGTTGTAGCTTGCAGAATTTGAGGTAGTAGCCTCATGTAGGTTGGAGCCTACAAAAAATCAGTGGTGAGAGGGAGTTGGAGCTTGCCTTTGTAGCACAACAATAATAAGATGTGGTTTTATCCCTTATGGTTTTCCAGTTATATCTTATGTCTACATTCTTGATGATTATGTGTTGATGTGATGTTTTAATCTGCTTAATTACTTTCTTTTCACACATTCAGTTTGTTGATTCATTATGTATTAAGCTACTTATAAAATGAAGTAGTTAATGGGTGTAAAGAAAAGAGTTTTAAATGTCCATGAATTTACTAAACTGATTCACCCCCCTCTCAATTTAGCTAAGGGTTCATCATCACCCCCGTGCCATATTCCAAGCATGGATGCAAGATCTCATGGAATAAACCAAGAAAACCAAAACATGAGGCTTCTAGAGGTGAAACCATATCAACCCTCAAACAATGATTACCCCTCATGGTCAGACATCACTAACCATCACCAGATTGGTCTCTACCCAAGTTGTCCAGGGCTTTAGAGCGTTTGTTCCAACCAAGGCTTCCGGGACTACTAACTCAATCCACAATTATTGCCAAGCTCTAGAGAATTTTTCCAACCAGGGCTTCCATGAATAGTAACTCAACCCACTAAGGGCTCCATATCATTTGTTTAACTAAGGCTTCCAAGACTAGTAACTTAACCCAAGTTGTTACAGGGCTTCCATAGCATTTTTCCAACCAAGGCTCCAGGAAATAATAGCTCAACCCACATCCATAAGGAACATGAGCACCAAATATAAAAAAATGAAAACCCACAACATCATGGTTATCCAGGAAATTACAAGGCTAGGAAAAACAACTGTCAATCCAGGAAATCCTCCATATCAATGAAAAATCATAACAAATGAACCACATGCATATACCATGCATGCCAAAACTAGTAATGAAATCATACATTCAACTTGGTACCTACAAAGTAATCAAATTGTAGCCATTGATCCTGCTATTCCCTTACGCTTTCATACTCTTCCTTTGCCTTCTTACTCCAAATCCCAAGTGCGCCACAATCCTCCAAGGGTGCTCCAAGAAAACCCTAAGTGTCCAAGAGTGTGTGTGAGAGAGAATAGAATGAGAGCCCAAAAAACAGAACTGATAAAAATCCATGAATTGATCCTTAGAAGCATTTTTATCAAATGAGGCATTTATTTTCTTCATTTTCCATTATTTTTCTTTAATTTTCTCCTCACATGCAACCTGTGACATTTTAGCTTCCTTTTCTCATAGTTTCCATTATTTTGATAAATAAAATTCCAATAAATTCCACTTTGTATTTCCAAAGCCTTTTCCATTTCCTTTTCCAATTTCTGTAGCCATTTATTAATCTATAGTGATCCACATCACTATGTTTTTTCCCAACATTCAGCTTGGAATACATGTCTCATGACCTTGGTTATTATTTTTCCTTTACTATCTTTATTACATGGATTTTTTGACCACGGTTGTTACAGAGGGAGATAGTGACAAAGTTGGAGGGAAGAGAGAGAGAGGGAGAGAGAGTGATGGGGGGGAGAGATAGAGGGAGGTAGGAGAGAAAGGGAGAGATTGAAAGGAAGAGAGAGAGGACTCAAGAGAGAGAAGGGGAGAGAGAGAGGGAGAGAGACAGATGGAGTTGGAGAGGGAGAGAGAGGGAGGGAAGAATAAAGACATAGAGAGAGAAAGGTGGAGAGAGAGAGGGAGTGACAAGGGAGATATGGCGAGAGAGTGAGGGAGATAGGAGAGTGGCAGGGAAGAGAGAGAGAGAGAAGGAATAATAAAGAGACACATAGATACAAATATAGATATTATATGGCCGTATTATATAACCAGCCTAGATCCATCTTAAACCTAGATCTAGCAAGTGTCGAGATGGATCAAATTTCTCGAGGTGAAAACCTCTTGATCTTGTTCACCATGGTTGAACAGATTACATATAGAGATCTAAAAACCTGAATATAACTAACTTCTATACGAAAAAAAATACATAGACACAATACACATATGACCATATTAGTTCACTGAATGAAGCTCTCTAAAGCTTTACATATCAGTTCACTGACTGAAGCTCTCTAAAGCTTTACATCACAAAAGACAAAACATGAAACTACCCAAAAAATATTGCTGGAGGAGTTCATCAATGTTTGGAGCTATCTTGTTTAAAACAATGTCGCAATGTTCCATAGTATCCTCGTGCTTGTATGGTATCACTGGTGCATCTTTGTTCAATTTGAGATCCATTATAATACCTCTAAGGGCATCCATTTCATCTAGTAGATGAAAGAACTGGAATTGGAGGGACATAAGCTTGTCAAAGATCTCAATTTATGAATGACACATATGGAAAATTTAACCTATAGATCATAATCAACTTTGTGAAGAGCATCATGAGTCGAAAAACAATGGGAGCAAGGGCTTTCTAATGTCGAAGTGTTTGAATATGAGTTATAGTTCATTTTTATTTTTTGAACACCAGTAAGGCTCAAACTGGGGATGAAGGGATACAACCTTACACAATTATCAGAGGAGTCCCAAGACATGATATAAGGATGCAAGTAGATGAAAATTTTAAGGCAGCTAGCAAGCACCCTTAAAATTAACTAGTTTCCACATAGAATTGCAAGGGTTACCCACACACACCTCTTAATTACCTCTCCATTCATAGCTTTGCAATTTAGAGGAGGGCCTATATTTGGGGAATTTCCCACCAAACATAGATAATCAGAGAAATATAATTGGAAATTAACGGTACCTCATGAATAAGTCAAATTGATGAGTTCTACGAGATAGCACCCCAAAATACTTGAGTTTAATTTTGAGCCAACAAGCCCTAAGCACTAGATAATACATGAACAAGGATGTTTAAGCCATGCTAACTTCCAAACTGAAATTTGAAGAAGCCTAGCTTGGAGATCTTTGCAAAAATTCCATGGAGGGATCTTCTTAATCACCACATCTGATATAGAAATCCAAACCAAAGACGAAATCAAATCTAATTGAGAAGATATCACTTTTGAGGAAAGGATTATCAAGAAGAATGAAACTGAAAGGGTGTATCATGTCAATTTAACTCCCTCCTTCCTATCATTCCACACGAATTATAGCTCCCAAAGATGATTTTTTTCTACAATTTGACGAGAGAAATCCATCATTTCTCTAAGAAAAACATAATTCCAATGTTCGGGTGGATGGGCAACGATAGTTCGAGAATGTGAAATCAAGAATAAGGAATTTCCATAACGCTGGATGAAATTAATCAACATTTTACTCATGCAGATAATGCCAACAAAAAATCGTAAAGGGATCAACCTTAGCTTCATTTCATCATTACTTAGAGTTGCGTAAAATTTGAGAGGGATAATCATATGATAAGAGGAATTAATATTATTACTAAGATTTATTTCCATAATCCAAAAAATCCAAAGCCCACAAGAATTTAAATTCATAATATAACTTGGTCCATTAGGGAACTAAGCACATGGAATTATGCCTATTTATTTTGAGTTTAGACTCTACCACAGAACAAGCCTAGTTTTCCTTCGCGTTAGCCTCCATATTGCTTCTTCTAAGAATGTGAAAATAATTCCCAGAATGAAACACATTCAAAATACTTATAATTCTTTGGAGTAACCTATCCATATTTTTGTCTTTGGATTCCTTCGATTATGGAGATACTAAATCAAAAGTAAGGACTCACCTAGGATAATTATATCCACCACACCTTTATTTTTGGCAGTGAATAGACCTTGAAGGAGTCCGTACATTTTGGCTTGATTTTTTCAATTATTCCTAAGCCCTAAGAAAATATGATTTCAATGATTCCCTCGGGATTAATTATAATCCCTCCCCCTATCGCCACTCCAAAAAATTATAATGTTTAACTATTATGAATTTTAAATTGTCAGAAAAGTATTTTTTTATTTATAACACCCTCCTCTCACATTTACCCAAGTCAACTTGTTATAGGCCATTTTTCACATCCAATCAAAGTGATCCTCCTAATGGGATAAATTAACATTCTATTCCCATTGTCATCATCTTGCACAAAGCCTTAAGCACATACCTTTCATCCCTCAAAATTTCAACCCTAAACTACCCTATCTGAGCTAGTTTGAGCACCAACGCTCCCTGTAAGCCTACTGGGGTGTGTTCTCCTACAATTTTCTCCCCTGTGGCCAACGTTGGCCGCCTACAGGTAAGCCTCCTTTGAAACTGTGTTGGTTCTAGAATTTTAGGAGAATGAGTAGGATTCCAGAAGCTTCACCTTCTAGTAGTTTCGATAATTTGTTTCAACTACTTACCTTGGATTGACATTCAGATCCTATCCTACCCTAATTTTGTGTTTTCACCACTTATCCTTCGATCCTATCCCTCCATCAAAGGTGGATATAAATCCCTAGAATGGTAATTGGATAAGAACTCCCAACTTACCCCTATCTCCTATATATTTTCCCTCTCATATGAAAGAGGGAAGGGTTAGCTTTGGAGAGTGATTATGCCCTTATGCTGTTGCAGTAAGTAGTTATCATATCATGCATAGGGTGACTAGAGGTGCATATTGTGACAAGGAAATGCCATGAGTAAACAACTTGGAGGAGCTCTTCTACAATATCAACTGTAACTTATGGTTGTAATCTCCTTCTATTTATATTAATGTAAAGAATTATTTGTTTCCATATATGTGATTTTGATTCTAGAAAATTTTTTCATTTGGCATTTAGGGTTTTGCATATGCATTAGATTAGGAATAGTCACATTGAAAGGAATATTGCATCTTTCATCTTCTTTTCTACATATTATGTGCTACATCTTGATTGTTTCTTCCCTTCCTTAGCTAGATTTTCATTGAAAGATAAAGGATTCATGATTTCTCATGCTAGATGTACATTTTAGGATGTTCAAGTTACATCCATGATGATCCATAAAATTGTAACTTAATAAAAGATAAACAGTAAAATATATTGAATCGACCTAAGGATAATTTGTAACATTAAAAAAATTATTTAGAGATCTAGGCTAGAGATGTGTTTCGACATCGTTAAACGTAGGAGTTGTCGTTGTTTGTCAGTGTTGAATTCGAGGGGTGATATCCCATTCCACATACATAAGTGTATAGGATCATTCTCCATGTACCTTTGGGTATATCACATGGTGCTCCACACATGAAACGTATATGGGAATGCTCTCATCGAACGGTTACGCATTAGACAACACTACTACATACTGCACTCCTACGTACCATCGAGTATATTTTGGGAGTCTCCAATAGGTTTCTATCCATCCATAGGTAACCAAGTCTGCAACCTTGTATACCGTGATACACCAAACATAACATTCAGGGAGATTGGCTACCATACGTTAAGTCCTTGGTTTTCCAATGTGTGTATTATAGTTCATGGTTTCTTGGTAATCCTTTATGCTTAGATTACCCTCTTTTTTATTTATTTCTTTTTTTCTTAATAAAATTTATCTTCCACCGTGGAAGAAAAAAATCCATTTCAACATCATTTGTGTGGAATGAAAAACAAGCCTCCTCTACCTCTAGAGGCTACTCCTAACTAGCATCAAAAACATAAGAAAACACAAACTACCAAAACAAGAACTTCAAATACTACTTCTGGCCCTCCTCCTGATACTGAATTTTGAGAATAATATGTCCCTTTGAGTTCTAAACCTGAGATTAAATATACCCTTATTGGTGACACTAACATAATTGAATTATAAGTCCATGAAAATTCATTACCTGAGGTCACTGAACCTGACCTTCCTGAGTCAGAAACTTTATTTCCCGAGGTCATTGAACCTGAGGAGCCTCAACCATCCTCACATGATTCAGCGAGACCTTCTTCTTCTCTTCCTTTGTCTCAGACATAACCAATATATCTTGGGCCCGATGATGAACCTCTTCCATACGGAATTTTGAGTATTTAAGAGAACCCTTAAGAAGAGCCTTTTCCTTCTTATAATATTCATTGGGAAGGGCTTCATTTGTATCAAACTGAGCCTTGTCCACCTCTTCAAACTCCAATACAACCTCCTTCACCTGATTCTTTGGTCTTACTCAAGGATCTTTGGCAACAATCTTCATTGGGATTTTCAACCATGTCTGGAGCCGATTCAAGCTCTCAAATCATTTCCACCACTATGGTTGGGTCATCAAGTGTCACTTCCTCATCCATGTTCATGACAACACCAAAAATTAATTTATATGGTGGCCTATCCATCCAACCTGATTATGAGTCATTATATGGTACCTTTTCTAGTGTGGCTTCCAGTCCTTGGACCTCTCCCATTTCATCTAATTCAAGATTAGTTTCTGGTACTTCTATTATTAGTGCCACACATTCTACTCTTCTTCATTCAACTACACCTACAATAGAGCAATAGGATGTTCCTTACATCAATGGACAAATCTACCCTCAACAAACAACTCTCCTTATGTTGGGTACCATCCATCTGGATTGCAGTTGCCTTCATCAACTTCTCCTCCCTATGTAGGGGGAAACCTGTTGTTGGTATGCCTCAATGTGGTAATCCACCTAATTATGGTCTACCTTATCCTATAATGACTGCCAATATTTGGAAACATACTTCCCCCATTCAACCTGGTTCATTTTGGGATCGATTGTTGAATCCTCAAGCTGCACCATCCTCATCGCAAATTCATATCTATCCATCAACACCTACACAATCTCAAATATATATGAGCCAACATTTACAACCTATTCTAATGGTATCTGGCCCTTCTCAGGCACCGCTTAGTCAAACTGTACAAGGGACCTCATCTTCTCAACTGTTTGCATAAATTTATCCTCAAGTTACGGTAGGTAAAATTCTTCAAAATTTGGCATAGTCTCAATCAAACCCATCATACCAGGGGGAAATACAGAACCCTATCAGGAAACAATATGGAAATCATCATGCGCTTTTCCAAGGCTAGAAAATCCAAACCCAACCATTCCAACAGCTTTATTGCCATCCTGGGGTTGGGAAACAAACTCACTTGTATACTGGTTATCAAAATCCTGCATATCCTAGTAACTAGGTTCCTTATTATTAAAATACTCCTTATCCAAGCATGCAAGTACCCATTTCTTAGGATATTTCTTCTTAGCTAGGACACCCTCCTCTAGAGTTTAATCGATAGTTTCCTTCTGTGGCTACTCTCGAATTACTTGATTTAACTTGGCTTACTAATGACCCCATCGCTCATTCACCATGGTGGCTGATTATTCCCACCAAGCTTCCATCGGATATCCCACAGTTCAATGGTAATCCTGGAGAATACTTGTCAACACATGTCGTGACATATCATTTATGGTGTTCATCCAACTCCCTTAATGATGATTCCATTCGACTTCGTATTTTCTAGCGAACACTTACAGGTATTACAGCTAAATAGTATATTGAATTACCTAGAGCATCATTTCACGATTTCAATTCTTTAGCCACCACCTCCTCACACATTTACAATTTCCCATCAGGTATGAAAATAGAACAGAACTATTGACTAACTTCAAACAATCAAATTCCATTCACATTGTAGATCACATTCATGAGTTGAGGAATATTTGTCGGTTGGTCAAGACCTTTGTTCCCGATTAGTTGTTCGCAGAATGTTTTGTCAAATCTCTTTTAGCCCCTATAATAGAATATGTGGAAAAAGGTGGAGTCATGACCGAAGAGAAAGTGATTTCTCATGCTTAATATCTATATCTAGTTTATAACCAATCGGGCAAGCTCTATGATAAGATACAAAACACTCTGTGAATTTCAAATATTGTTCCTCTTCCACCCAGTAAATAATCTCATGCCACTGACGACGTTATTTTTTTTTCCAGTTCGTAGTCGACAAATAAACCATCTAGTATAACACTCACCGTTCATGCTCAAAATCATCAATCCCACCCTCCTGCGGCTTCTACTTCCAAGATAAATTCCATTTCATCTGATAAAGGAAAATATCAACAATAACCTAGAATTAAGAGGAAAGGTAAAGGTAATAATAATTAAGATTCCTCACTACGGGATAAAAAAACAAATTCTTCTCCTGATGATAAATTAAAGCCTCAATATCCATGCTTGATTTGAAATGAGGATCTCTTTACACACGATTTTCCATGCCATGCTGAAGTGAATCAGTTTCTTAAATCATCCACTTCTCCTTTTGTGTTGACCAACCTGTTTCCCAATCAGGAGACTCATATGGTTGCCCAAGACCCCACTTCCTATAACAAAGTTTTGTTGCTTTCCCCCTCAAATCAGAGATCTGATATTTTGGTGGCAACTTAGAATAAAGACTATGGTAATGTGAATACATCAAATGGTTAGCCTACTAATAAACCTGCCAATTCGACGCCAACCTCACCTGATTTTATTTCACCTCCAGAATTGACTATCAAGCCTCCAAAGGGTGTTTTTCATAAGTATGCTTACAACCCTCATTCAAAAGCTACCCAAAATTACAATGTGGTTGAAGACTTTTCTCAATCTCTATCAGCCATGTAGACTCTTGAGGTGTTCCAAAAATGCCCCACCAAAAAGAAGGTTGTATTTTCGGCTATCATATGTATGGATCCATCAGATTCAAACCTAGTGGTTTTCTCTCATGAAAAATATACTCCTAGGCTTCCATCTCATTTATTTTTTATGGTTCAGGTCACTTTCCATGGAAAGAAAACTCATCTTTCCATTGTGTACGAGGGATCATCGACCTGTATTATGTATATTTCTTGATGGAATGCAATTGGTTCACCCCAAATGAGTCAATAGACCACCACATTAAAATACTTTGATGGAAGGACATGTAAACCTTGTGGGATATTGAATTCCCTCCAAGTGGAACTTGGGGGAAAAGCCATCTATGTTGAAATAGAAGTTATTTACAGACCTCTTGATTATAATCTTGTATTTGGATGTACATTGGTTTACGCTATGGATTCCATTGTTTCAACCTCTTTATGCATGATCATATTTCCTCATAAAGGTGGGATCATGGCCATAGATCAACTCAACTTTTCTTCCTCTGATTCCAAGGAATCCCTACATTCCTACCGACATGTTGGAGTTGGATTATTAAAGGAATCATCACTTATGGGGACTTTTCCCCTTCCCCCTCCTCACCCTTTAAACTCCCCAACTTCGGTTGCATATATCATTATGATATCATCCTCTATGATTCTGGTCGATCCATGGATTGTACCAAATGAAAATGACATCCAAATTTTAGGTGACCGAATGTCACTTAGCCCTATTGAGAAAGATTACAAATCCATCTACTCGGCTTGTGCATACCATAATTTTTCTTTGATCAATTGGGTATATCGATCCTTGGATTATGGCATGCCCTATGATCCTTTTTCGTGTATATTCTCAACCGAAGAAAGCATCATGGACATCATTATGTCAGAAGACGTGCCATGGGACAAGTATCACCATCATTCCTCTCTTCCTAATTCCATATAAGATAATCTATGCGGTTTATATCTACCTAACCTAATCTTATCCTCTACAAATTCCATTTCCTTTCATGATATCAACTCTAAAAAGAACCTCTCTAATATCGAAGAAACCATTACTCTCGATATTTTGAACAAACTAGGAATAGTAAAAAATATTTAAATCAAAGCATCTTTTTCTTTATATGAAGTCAAGACTTATCGAGTCCTTTTTCATAAATTTAAAGATGTCTTCTCCTGGAAGTATGAAGAAATGCTAGGCATCGACCCAAATATAGTGGTGCAAAAAATTAAAATGTATGCTGATGCCAAACTCCACTGACAATGCCTCTGTCCGATCCATCCTAAGAAGGCTACTGGGATAAAAGGTGAAATTGGAAAGCTTCTTTGGGCCGGTGTTATATAACCTGTTCCATTAACTGATTGAGTTTCAAACGTAATCTCTTTCATGAATAAACATGGCATGATTCGAGTATGTGTCAATTATCGAGATATTAGTCAAGCTTGTCGTAAAGACAACTACCCAACCTCGTTTATCAACCATATTATTGATGATTGCATTGGTTTCGAGATCTATTCATTTATGGATGGATTGTCGTGTTACAATAAAATCAATATTCTCCTGGTGGACTTAACCAAAACAACATTTATTTGTCCCTGGGGTACTTTCACTTATAAAAATCTCCCATTCAGTCTTAAGAACGTAGGGGCCACGTTTCAACGTGCAATGGAATATGCTTTTCATGATATTAACCATATCATGCAACTCTATTTGGACGATCTCCCTTCTCATTCCAAGCATCGAGCTGATCACCCTCTATGATTATGAGCCAATTTTCTCTATTGTAGGCACTCTAAAATTTTACTTAACCTGCACAATTTTTTTTTTTTGTGTTGGTTTTTTTCGGCACCTTGGTTTCGTTATCTCCAAGAAAGGAATTTGAATTGATCCTCTCAAAGTCTAGGAAATTGTTTATTTGTTTGTGCCACCTCCTTATTTCAGTTACAAAGACTCCAAGGGAAAGCTAACTTCTTGAGGAGATTCATCCCCGATTATGCCGATCTAACCAAAGTATTTAATCTCTTACTCAAGAAGGGGATTCCCTTCCATTGGAATGATGCTGCACAAAAAGCATTTGATTCCTTGAAATATATACTGGTTCAGGCATCTCTCTCATATTCCCCTGGCTATCAGCGCGATCATTTTCCTGTATCTCGCTATCGCCCTCTCTACTATAGCTATGGTGTTGGTCCAAGAATATGACATTGGGACTAAACATCCTATTTATTATCTGATTCAGAACCTCAACAATACCGAGATCCAGTATACTCATGTTGAAAATTTGGCTTTGTCAGCTGTTCAAGCCTTCCAGATATTTCACCATTACATCATGCTTCATAAAAATACAGTCATTTCATATTGCAACCTGATGACATATATAATTTTATTTAAGAAATATCTGGATTATCCACAAGAGTTTGAAAACCATAGACATATATACTATCACGCCAACTAATGGGGGGGAAGTACTCAAAATGGATAGTTATTCTCCAAGAGTTTGACTTGGAATTTCTCAAATCGAAGTCAAATAAATCCTTATTTTTCGTCGAACTAATGTGCGATCTTCCCTCCCTTGATGTCAAATCTAAATCTGAAGATTCCATCCCTGACCAGTCATTGTTTCTGATATCATCATCTAACCCGTGGTATGGGGATTTCTTGATTTATCTCCAGACCCAAACTTTTTGACCTAATACCTCTCACTTTGAGCAAGGACGTATCCATTACGAGTCTTGAAATTATCTAACTATCAGTGACACCCTTTACCATCATGGTATAGATAAGATTTTAGGAAGGTGCCTCACCATTGGGGAGGTTGAGATGATTCCATTCAAGAGCATGTGGCAGATACTTATCTGGTTACGCTACCACGCAAAATATTTTATGCGTTGGTTAATTTTGGCCCATCATTTTCCGCGAATCTATCTTTGCAGTCCAAAAGTGACATTCTTGCTAGATATATGATCAAAAATTCCATGCTCCACCTGCTCTGTTGCATCCCGTGTTCTCTGTTGGTCCATTTTCAAAATGGGGTATCGAATTTATGACATGTAACCCTCATTCATACAGGTGGCATGGATAAATCATTGTCGTTTTTGACTGCTTTACTAATTTGGACAAAGTGATTCCTAAATTCAATAACACCAACAAAATGGATGCATACTTATTTTTCAACCATGTGACCGCTAGGTTTGGTTTTCCACAAGTGATAGCCACAGATCACGAGAATAATTTTTTTGGAATAATATGATGACTGAATTAACTACCAAGTTGGGACTTTCACATGAAAATTCTACTCCCTATTATCCTCAGGCTAATGAACAAGTTAAATCTATCAAAAAATTTCTTAAGACTATGCTTCAACGCATGATAGGGGTCCATAAATCGGACTAGCATTTACTTTTGCTTTTTACCTTGTGGGCATAGCGAACCTCAATAAGGATTGCTACCAGATTCACACCGTTTCAATTGGTTTGTGGTCTGGAAGCAATCCTTCCCATTGAGTGCGAAATTCCATTGCTGGAACTAGCTATCAAACTTCTCTGTGCTACCTCCACAGAAGAGGAGTGCCTTTTACACTTGACTCGATTAGATGAGACCCGACACAATGCTGATTTTGCCAACGAAGCTAATAAAAGATGCACCAAAGCACAATATGAAAAAAATGTCAAGCCTAGAATCTTCTCGGAAGGAGTTCTGGTACTTTTACAAGAAGTATAGATTGAGTTTGCCATAAATATTCAATAGCTATTGGACAAACGACAAGAAAATAAACTGATAAGGATGATAGAAAAATAGCATGGGATTTTCAAGAGTTTAAATCATGAGTCTCAAAAAGGTTCAAATTATTTTCCAAAGAAAGGTTCAAGAATCAAATTATTTTCCAATAATGAATCCCTAAAAGGTCCAAATTTTTTACCAATGGGTGTATTAGCAATTTTCTTTCTGAATTGGGGCATGGGTGGGTGTATTGACAATGTCCTTTCTGAATTGGGGCATACCCCACTCGAATGTTCACTAGGTATGTCCTTTTAGGACTATTATTAACTTGTATTCCCAATCCTCAAATAATATCGATCCTTTTCGAACACTCTTGTCTTGGATACCTGTCCAACCCTCAAAGAGTGTCAGTCCACTTCCTATTTTGGATTTTCTCTCATCAAGGAAATCGTAGATGTTTATTCAATATTCCATTCTCCATTTTCCCTCCATGCCCTTCATTTAGATGTACGATCGTTGGTCCTGGCCTAGTGCATGACACATGATGAGGATAATAAAAAGTGATGTTTATCATTGCTCCCTATCAACTAGAGAAGAGATCCCTATTCCCACTTGATTTAGGGTATAGATCCTTGATCCTTCACAAATAATAAGGAGACTTCATACTCCTAAAATATAGTGAAGATTTTCTGATTCAACCATTTGCAGATATAGAGAAACAAAGTCCATATCTTTTTGAGAAGAAGGAGCATCTCTTACTCTCAGTGATGATTGTAAATGTCTGAATGCTTCTTTCTGAATATCAATTTGTCCATAAAGAATTTCCCTAGCATCATTCTTGATTTTCCAAATATAATTTTGTATACAATCCTTCGAAGTCTATTGTGGAAATATCTAGTATTTTTGTCCCCTTCATCAATCCACATTTGACGACTCTTTTGTTGCCATTCCTATGCTTGACGCAAAAGTATTTACCTTTTCGGTGTAAAATTTTGCTAATTTATGTTTGGAAGCCTCCAAGAAGTAGTTTTTTGAATGTGGATCTTACAGAGATTTAATATGGGCGTTGATTTGTATAATTTCTCTACTACTTTATTTTTTTAGATGACAAGCCAATAAACGAACTACCTATTTTATCTTTTTCAACTTATAGAGAGATTGTCCATAGCCGAATTGCCAATGCTCAGATTGAATTTTTTCTAGAAGTCTTAGACCATTGAGGTGAATTCTGGGTCTTTCAAAAAAAAATGGTTAAACTTAAAGGGAGCGGGCTTCCCTTTTGAAATGTCTATCTAGACTAAAAAGAGAGGAAAATGAGCATATATTTCCAAGGGAAGAACCCATGACCTCAAATTGGTGAGATGGTTAGATAGACCTTTCTTCACAATGAAGTGGTCTAGTATTTTTGAAATGCCATAAGATCCCCATCTACCATTCCTCCATGTCGACCCAATTGTGTCAAACTTAATATCTATAAAGGAGTTTTGGAAAAATAGGTCCTTGAAGTGTGTTGCGAGAGAGTTTGGATTGTTTCGACATAAATTTTAAAGATTATCTCCATGTTTAAAAATGATAGTCTAAGCTAATATTTGCATAAACTAACTCCAATTTAAAAGTTGAAATTTCTCCCATCCAACAAATGCTTTCTTTATGAGATGTGAGATTTACACACACTCTCGCCTCCTTTTTCAATCATTCATTTGTCTCCAAAAAGAAAAATTTACCAAATGGTAAGGGGAAACAATGGGAATACGAGTTGTTGGGATCTAGGACCTCAACAGAGATTAATCTCGTGCCCTAATAGAAATCTAGGGCTAGCATCACCGCGTGGCTTAGAAAATAAAGATAGTTGGGCGTGGCACACTTAGGGAAAGGTTTGTCAACACTAAGTTCTCATGCCTAGGTTATGAGCAATGGGCTCGCCTCATGGTGCTTGCAGTGGAGATTTTGATAGAACTTATGTGCATGAATATAAAAATTAGTTGGCTATGTTTGTGGTGAGATGATATTATTAAATATTCTATTCCTTCGGTGTACCTTTTCACCTTTAGGGGTAATTTCTAGTATATATATTAGTTTTATAAACATTGTTACGTTGTGCTATTAATAATGTATTTTTCTAAATCTTTTTATATTATTAAATATAAATTTACGCGATAAGTGTTTCCTGTTTGGGTGAGGAGATAGTGGCAATATAAGACATTTGTTTTCGTCATCATCGGAGCAATTAAAATTGGAGACTTGTGCTAGTTCACCCCTCCAATAGGAGGCATTGCAGCACAACGAAGATCAAATCTCTTCCTATTCTTCTTCTTTCTTACTAAGGATGCATAGATAGACAGATTCTTCTTGCTATTTTTTTCTCATATCAATGGTGACGTCAAGAAGAGGAAGGAGGGCAGTTTCAAATTGATCAGGTGTTCAAATCCTTCAGAGAGATGGTAGGGGAGAATCCCAAGAAAGTAATCATGTAGAATGCAGTGAAGCAATTTGTCAATAGAGGAGCCTCTAGTATGATCGCCACGTGTGCCATCTAGCCTGTGGGCATGATCAAGGTGCGAATTCATTTGGCTCAAGGTTTGGATTATAATTTTACAAAGAACATGCTAAGGGACAAGGGCTTTGGTGCTTTTTAGAATGGGTTATCAACTGGTTCGTTAAGATAGACAACCTATACAACAACATGTCTTGGATCATTTAGGATATTCACAAACAAATGAATTGTCGTTAATGATGGGAAACCACTGCTTCTCTATAAGAAGGCTCTTTGTGGACTGACAACAAGAGCTATTGGAGCATGTGTTGGAAGTCTTGCAAATTTAGCTCTCATTCGCATGCAGGCATATGCAACTCTACCTGTTGTGCAACAACGACATCACAAAAAAGCATTCCATGCACTATATCATATTATTGGTGATGAAGGGGTTCTATCCCTATGGAAAGGGGCGGATCCAACAATTTTCTAAGAAATGGCCTTAAATATGGGCATGCTTGCTTCTTATGATCAGTTTGTAGAATTTTTCAAGGACACCATGGGCCTTTCTGAAGCTACAACTGTGGTTGGTGCAAGTGTTGTTTCTGGTTTTTTTGCATCTACATGTAGTCTACCCTCTGATTATGTGAAGACTCAGATAAAAAATATGTAATGCGATGCCAGTGGGAAGTATCGATATTCAGTCTCCTTGGAATTTTTTGTGAAATCATTCAAAGCAGGGGGGCCGTTTAAGTTCTATACCAGGTTTCCCATTTATTGAGTTCGAATTCCTACCCATGTAATGATGACATGGATATTCTTATATTAATTCATTTTTTTCATCCTCAAAGGCTATGCACAACCTCTTCCTACTTCCGTGAACCTTAGTTCTTCGCCCACCTATCATTGGCACTCGAATGGTGGTGGGGTTTGGGTTTTCTAAAATCTATTTTCACTCTGCAAATTGGCATTTTGCTTTATTTCTATCTTCCTAGAAGATGTAGTTTTTTCAGTTAGTAAACTCCGGGCTGTTGATTTTTTTGTAGCTTGGGAGGTACTTCAAGCACTAGGGTTCAGGGATTTGAGGGCGAAGCGCCATAAGAGTTGCTTGTGGTCTTAGAACCCAAGCTTGGGGTTTCGCACCCATCGGTATTTGAGCCAAAACCATGAGCACATTTCGACATGTGATGGATGAGGATGATAGCTCTCAGTGAGACGATTCTAACGCAATGAGAATCATCCAATTCTGAGCTGTAGAAATGGATTTATGAATTTTTGAAGGTTATGTTGGGTTTTGCACATGATGGTCTAAGTTGGCTTGATGATATTAAGCCTTGAGACAACTGTGCAAATCCCTAAATATGACGTTGGAAGAAGCCATCTTATTTAGTATAAATATGAGGTGATATGTGATCATTTGAGCATCCAATAAGTGCATCGAATATCATGTTTGGGCACTGATTTGACAGTGGATCTGAATCAGGGAGAAGGGATGCAAGAATGATGTGTTTTGGCAGCATTTTGGAGAGGGTTTCTCATGGATTGGGTGTAGAATTCTTGTTGTGTTATACCGCAGATGTCATAGGCCTATTTCAGCCAATGTGGAGGCTTGAAAAGATAATAAAAGACATCAGATTCCTTGTTGACCAGGCCGCAGGAGAAGAGGTAAGTTTGAAGGGTTTTTTGGGCATGCTTACCATGTTTAGGTATTCTGTTTTGGGCCATAGGTGATGTAGGAACAACAACATGTGTGTTGCTTGTTGGGAGGCCAAGAGACCTCTATTAAGGGTCCTCTCACATAGCCGTAACTCTTAAGGAGACATTGCAACCGAAACTGCAGGTGTAACCCCTTGTTCAAGTGTCAAACTCCTTGTTGTAGTTGTTTCGAGAGCTATAAGGTGCCTTGAGGTGGTTTCTTAGGGACCTACAACAACATATTGGAAGCCTAGAAGGATGAAAAAGGGTGACAAGGGAACATAGTGATTGGAGGACTGTTGTAGCAGACTTTTGGAGGGTTTTTGGATCCTAACTAGAGATATGAAGCTACAACAGTGTGCACAAAACCCTAGGCACGAGAGTAACAACATGGAGTTGCACATGATCTCTTGGTGATGATTGGATGCTAGTTGGATCGATGTCCTAGGTGAGGGCTTGTTGATGAAGCCTAAATTTGTGCAATAGCTCCTATATTGCAAAGAAAAGGGCAAATGTTGATGAAGTTTGTTGGTAGCCATGTGGAGGGTTTCCTAGGTGTGAGGATGCCCTAGATGGGTGCAAATGCTATAACGTGTATTAGCCACTCATTGAGGTTAAGTTCTAGTTTATTGTGAGTTTAGTGGATGTTACCATTGTCTCTACAGGGATTCTAGGGGCTAACTCTTCACTTTTTTCTAATACCAAGACCAAAGATGCCTAGCCCTCTTTATCAGGGAGATCTTTACATACAAATTTCAAGTCTCACATGGCTCCATTCACCTTGGGATTTATAGAACTATTACCTCTTACTTTTGGTTTATTTAATCTAACTAAAATAATAAGTGGTAGGCAGAGTCTTAGTATGTAGCAAATGGGAGAAGGGTGAGACCTTAGGGTTCACCACAACACCCACCCCTCCTTTTTACAAGACAGACAAATATCTTTGAGATTGGCTCATAGATATAGTACCATGCTTCAGTGGAGCTATCCTACGAGAGTCAGAGGAAATGGTTTGAGACAACGCAAGGCACCTCCTGCTTGCCAAACCTCCTCCCATCCACAACACAATGGACAAAGAATAATAAAAAACTTCTTCCTTTTGACCTCGTGTGTTAGGAGTAACCCTCTCTCCTCTACTACCCCCATGATCATACAATTGGATTTCCCGACGGTTCCAAAAGGCCTAGACAAGGAGAGATTTCCTTGCCTACCTCCCTCGCCATCAACCATCAGATCCGAGAGATGCTGAACTTGTTTGCCTCATCTTCAGCTCCCCTTCCCTTCTTTGGAGTTACGCAGTCCAACAATATTTATACTCCACACTTATCATTTTTATCATTTCATGCGATGTTATACATTCTGTAGAGTCTATTGTACCTTTATTTCATTTTAGTTTTATTTTAGTCATATTTTAGTCTTTTTAGCTTTGGATTTACAATGGAGCTCCATTTTCTCTCCCAAATTTCATGTATTTACACCGGGTGTATATTTTAGTCCCCATTTCCCTACTCATATGGTCACCCGAGGACATTGATAAAATTTTATTATGTTATTTTATCTTATCTCGACTGCAGATTGGATCTATATCTACCTTTGTTTTCTTGCTTCATCATTGTTTTGGCATTTTCTTTTGTCTCTTCTGCTTGTTCTTCTATTTTCATAAGAGCTCCCCCCTTGGAAGATGGTCCCACAGACATTGTAGCCAAAATTGGTTGTTATGTTTCCCTCGTTAATATGTTGGGACACTTAATTATAATATTGAAATGATTTTATAATATAAAGGTAAATGGAATGTTATTCATCTCTTCAGTTTTCAGAAATTTTCTTGAAATGTAATCAAGATTAAGCTACAATGCTCCTTTATTTATATTTTTCCTCTTAGTTTATAGTTAAATATTTGAATAGGTTTTGTATGAATGGTGGACATCTTTGAAAAATAGTAGACAAGGTACATGTGCATCATACCATATCATGCTAAACTAAAATGGCTATGTTATTCTAGTGTGAAAGTAGTGTGTTTTATTTACTTTTTTATATTTTGGTTATATGGATGTAGACCAAAGACTTTGTTTACAATACCAAAAAATGAAAAGAACTACAAGCCTTGTTTGTAAGCAATACTACATTCAAAACACCCATTGTACATTTTTATTTTGAGAGTCAAGTCCAATCTATACTGTGTTTTACAATCAGTGTAGCTAATAATATAGTTATGTTTGTAGAAAGGAGGTTTTCAGTTAACTCCGCACTCTCTCACATTGGTGCCCCCTCCAACATCACTTTTCACATTGGAAATTGAGATAGGGATATATCCTCAACATAATACATCCCTGGAGGTAAATGGTATTTCAGCAGTGGAATATTTATAGAGCATTTATTCTTTTACAAATATATATAAGTAGAATAATGTCCTTTTAACAAGGTCTTTACAAATCATCTGAAAACTTTTGCACTCAATGTGAAGCAGAAGGCTTCCTCAAAATAACTTTCTATCAGGTGTGTTATAATGTTTTGTGGTACTCGTGCTATTTTCTTTATCTTATGAATTTTATTGTGTATGGTTCTATGGAGAAGCACATATTTCCAAATACAGATTCTTGATTACACATCAAATTTCCATTTATATTGTTGTTTGAGTACAAATTTTCATCCATATCACTTCACAAGGTGTTTTTCATTTGTTTTCTATATTTCTTTGCCTACATTTTCTTTTTTGTAATATTTGATCAAAAGTACTTTCAGAATATTGTTCTGTTTTATCTGGGCCAGTTTTTTTGACAAAGGTCTCTCACTGGTAAAATTTAATTATTCTTTATCTGTATTAATTTTGTGGTCTAGATTCCATAGCTATTCACAATGTTCTGTCACTTCTTTCAGGTTCTTTCCATGTCTTCTGCTGCAAGTAACTTTTAAAATGCTTGAATGGAAATTTCCAAGATACAATTTAAGTAATTCATATTGATCATTTTAAATCAAAATAGAAAAGATTTGTGGGTGTGGGTGTGGGGATGTTATTTTTTGAAAATTGGATGAAAGGGTATTTGGAAGGTGATCTGCTATAAAGACTATGAAAAATTGAAATGGACAAGACAAAAATTCAAATGTAGAATGTATGATAATGGCAACCTTATGTTGTATAAACGATTTCCAACTTGCTTTCAGGAGTTGAACGACCTTAATTTCTTTTAATAATTCAGCTGGGAGGTGTTACTTGTGTGCCTCCAAGTTTTCTGGAACGCAGAAGTGAAAGAGCATGTGGAGACAACCCCCAAATTTGAAGGAGATTAAATTATATGTAAAAATAAATATACATCTAATTATATTTGATAATAAAAACTTTGATAATGGAAGGAAACACAGGTTAGACTCATGGATTTTCATTTCCATAGCCTTGGATATCCAATTTACATATTTGAAATGTCCCTCATTAAAATTAAAATGTTTTGCATCACATTTCACTACTTTGGGGACATTACAAAATTTTCACTTAAATTTACATTGTCATGGAAATGTGGGGAGCGTGCCCCAAACCTTGGTGATCGTTTCACTATGTAACATTGGGTTGCCAACATTGGATAAATGTTATGAGTGTTGATGATGCCTTGTAAGAGGGATTTTCCTATTATGGGGGGCTTAAAATATCGTGACAAGGATTTGTCACAAGTGGTGACATCCCCATAATAGATATTCATTACATGGGTGGATAGCCCTATATCAAGGATTTGTTACCTGGGTTGGCATGGTTGTAATAAGGAACTAGGGATGTCCCTAAAATAGAGGAGGCAACCTAAATCATATTGAAGGATGTGTGTGCCACCTCTAATTGTGTGAAGAAGACTGTATGACAATCAAGTCCACACCACTAGTAGTGTATGTGCCACTCGAATAGGTACATGCAACCTAGAAGTAGATGTGTGCACCTTGGATACCCAATTTACAATTTACACATTTATATTCAAGGTTTACTTTGTATTGTGACACACCATAGGGTTGGTTGGGTTACCATGAGATCACAGGGAGAAGGTGAACCACTCACCCTGCACACATTTCAATCACCATGGGGTATCACAGAGGAAGTTGAACCACTCACCTTGTACACAATGCACCACTAGGGGAGGGTGAACCACTCATCCTATGGTCTCTTAGCTCAATAAGTACCCCAAGCCCCCAGGAGCTCATAGAGCTCAATATTCAACCAAGAGTCCCTTCATATAGGGAATAGGGCCAAGATGCTTTATGAAAGTCAAGGCTAGATCAAATGGGAGCTTCACAACTCCATTCAGCATCATGCATACATATTGACTTACAGCAGAGATCTAGTCAACACTTAGCAATCTTCTACTTCTTGTACATCTAGATGGAGAAGACATTTGACTGATCTTACTTCCTCTTAGGGAGATCATAGCGTATACTTGCATTTATAGGGTGCATATTGTCCATCAATCACTCAAGCATGCCATAAAATAAGAGTGTCCTCTGCTAAACCATATCTAGTGCTATGTGAAATACTTCTTCTGCAATGGTAGTGAGCATAAATGACTCACTTAAGATATTCTTCAATATGAGGGGCTTCATAATAAGCCATGCTTTCTCAGAGTAAATGACTTCAGTCAATGATTCATCCATGGTGGATCATAGAAGATATAGCACCTAGATGTGCTCTTACATATTGACAACCCTGCAACTTACTGTGATAAAATATGGATCATTTTAGTTTAATGAGCATATGACCACTGGAATATAGGCATGTAATGAAAGACAACATCAATAGATGTATAATTATTTTGAGAGTGAAACCATCTGATATTAATTCATGTATTTTATAACTCCCTCTTAAGGCGATCATCTGAACTTCAATCATGATCTTCCCATGTGAGAGAAGAGACTTAGCATGAGGCTCTGTCATCAGGAGAGTTTCTCCTCTTATCAAAGGAGCTGCAATTACTTTTCCAGGGAGATCATTGTAGCTACTTCTCAATAGAAAACCTTCTAAAAGATAAGATTTTATAAAGTGACCACTGAATTCTAAAGATAGCTTCGATTGTGAACAAGACTGTCAGGTTACAGGAGTTAAAACACGTCACCATAGTTGTTGATGCCATACATATGATACATGGTGATTAATAGAAGGCCTTCATATTTCGGGAAGACTATTCTTCCTTAAGAGTTTCAAGTTTATTATAGTAATCTTTACTAAGTGTCAACTATGCTTCTTGTTGCAATATTGATGACAAGAAGACCACTAGATCAAACATAGGTCACTGTTTACAAGGTTACTTCCTTTATCATTGATCTTCTTGTTCTTAAGATACTATATCATATAAGGTATGCAGGCGTACTGTCTTGCCATCCATAAACATCATGGGAATGTTGTTCAGAGAAATTATTAATTTCCATCAAGTACTCTTGACATGAATACAATTGATGGCCTTAACTATCACTGGTGCAGAATAGATGATTCCTTTTGAAAAAGGACAGTAAGAAATTTCACTGACTTTGATAAATCATCTTCTCAATCTGTGCACTTCCTGACTTCTTAATATAAGATCTATGCTTCAAATAAAATCTGAAGAGGTGCCATATGGACAGATACAAGGAGTTATATAATAAGTGAGTTGTAAGGATAGATAACGAGAGCATATATTCTATCCATTACTTAATGATTCCAGAGCATCTTATTCCTTGTATCCAAATAATGAGCTTGGTCACCATAATTACAAGATTGTACATGATCAACCATATATCAATATATAGCCTTCTAATGTAACTTTGTGCAAAAGCCTCATGTCTCTTATGAATCTTCCTTACTTACTGAGGATAATCTTGAAACGTCTTCAAGGCTGATATGACTTACCAGAGATTGATTTTCTGAAGTGACCATTGAATTCATATGATATTTTAATTAAGACATCAAACAACATCCTGGAACTGAACATCAATGATTTAGGTTGTCTGGTATTGTAAATGCAATGTTAAATCCATAGAGAAAAATTCAATCATGTAGCAATGATGTCAAAACAATAGAATGTCATACGAATCCTGACCTATTTATGTATCTATAGTCGTTGCTGAGTAGATATTTGAATTTGTACTTATATATATACAACAGAACCAATATTATAATCTAATGATATCTTAACACATCAAGCCAATAGTACAATGCATCTGAAAAACTTGATGCTGAAGTAGAAATTGCCCATGTTGCTAGTTGATAAACAAATGATAGTAATGACTTACCATTCCCTGATTGATGTCAACCCCAAAAGAGAAAAATATGAATTGCGTATTATTTTGCTTAAAATAGGTAGCAGAACTACTTGATTCACACTCCCTTAGATACAACCTGCTTTAGATAATGAGCTGAGAGCAGGGATTGCAATCAACGTTCAAAATATATATGGGCCACTGAGAAAGGAAAGGAAGAATTAACCATAGGATACTTGCATTGCTAAACTTCATTGGAATTACAATAGCTAGATTTGAACTCTTGAGCTTGGATCAATGTATGATCTTTCTAAAACTAGTGCATGCACTGACACCTCCTTGGATTGATGCAGAACTGAAAGAACCTAATGAAGAAGAAACTATCCACTGATTCTGAAGATAAATTATAAGGACAAGATATTCCAATGTATTTCCATGCCACAATTGAGCAAGGCATGTATACGGACTTGAAATAGTGGGACCTAATCCAAATCCTCAGATCACAAAAGCCATCTGAATCATGAAATGTGGAACTAATTCATTATACCATGGGCTGAGACTGAATCTTGGGTTAGGGCTTATCTAGGTGAAAGGGTTTTCTCCCTCTTTCTCATTTGAAGATTTTGAGATCCATTTCTTGTGCAGCATACCACAGAACATAGGGTTTTAGCCAACAAGGTTTTCCACTCTAGCTTGGTCTTGTCCTCTCCTTGTTCTGATACGATGTTAAAATTACATGATATTTGCATAGGACAGTTAATTCAGAATTCCATAGAAGCCCATTCATTTAAACCATATTATTTTCATTAGCAATCATATGAATCATAACAGAAAGTAAATGAAGAAAGATCATAAACAATAGATCCAGAAGACAAGCCAAGACAAGAGAACATGATGATATGGCTCAAGCCAGGGAAAAACCCCAAGAGGTTGTATTGTCAAATCCATTAGAGGTTGGGGTAGGATGATGGCCCGCAAAAGGCAGAAAGGAGTTGCAGCAAGGTAGACTTCAGTAGGTGTATGTTGCTATTGAAGTGAATCTCCATAATGTGTCCCTCTATGGCAAGGATGCATGGTAGGACATAATGGTTCAGACGGAGGTGAATCAGAGGGGAATATATTGCCAAGGGTGCCTGATTTTATTTCAGGCTTCAGTGGATTCATAAGGGATATGAGGGCTCAAATTATATTTTGAATTTTTGAAAAGAAAAGTGGCAATGAACAAGATCTTTGATTACTCCATGCAAATGGTTCTTTTTTTGGCACTCCAATTGACATTATGTTCAAATTGAAATTTCAAAATATTTTTCTCCTTATACCGTGATGGATCATGTAGTGGCTGCAAGAAATGCTTATTGTAGGGTCAATCCTCATCAGGTTTTTATTGGTGACTAGAGCAGGTTCAAGAACGATGACTTCTCGAAAGAGGAGGATTTTGCAGCACTTACCTACATGAATAATGGAAAGTCTCTGGGTATAGAATCTAGATGGCATTCTGTGTGAATTTTACAAGGCCATGAGCCATGATTAGTGACAATTTTTGTCATTTGGAAAACACACTCCCAAAAAAGTAGCCACAAACACAATTGGTGATTGGCATCCAATTACATTGCTTAGTTTGGCACACAAGATCATGGCTAAAATAGAGACTCTAAGGATCTAGGAAATTCCATGGAAGGTTTTCTAATGATAACACAAGTTTTGTGTACAAACAAGTAATCTCAGTACCATGTTTTCAACATGTAAAACCTTCAAATGTGCACAAAAACTAGCCAACAACCCCTTTTCTTTGAAATTTCATTTGACAAAGATTTTGACTGAGTGGATTGGAGTTTCATTATTCAGATGTTGACTCTTTTGGAGTTTGGACCTAGAAGTGTGACTATGGATAACACATTTTTCACTAATACATTAGCTTTTATATACCAAATAGTGCTTAGATAAGTTTAGTTGATGATGCTCACGCTTGTTTAGACATAATCAACCTGGCATCAAGTGATGTGTTTAGTGACTAAAAAAATATTTTTTTCTTGGTGGGGTTGGAATATCTTCCTAACTAGAATCCCTCAGCTTGGACATTTACCCCACCCTGGATGGTTGTTAGATATTTGTGTATTCCCTTTAATTTAGATCTTTTGCCAATATCCATGTAGAATTGGTAACTTCAGCAACTACAGAGGAAACTTCCTGTTTAGCATCATCGGGACCCTCCCTTTATGAGGAATCTGACCATGGTTTCACAATCCTACTAGACTTGCAAATATATTATGTGTCTTTTTGGTTGCATAGAAGGCCCGATATCAATAGTAGAGAAGATTTTAAGATTGCAACCATGGTCTCAATCAAACAAAAGGGTCTTCTATTGGCCCCTTGGGATGTGTTACTATCCCCAAGGATGTCAGGGGGATTGGTTTGATCAAGCTTCCCACTCAAGTGTCTATTTTTACTACCATATGAGTGTCAAGGGGTCTAGAGGGTGATTCTCCATGGTAGGTTCTGTTTTAACCTTTAGGATGTCAACAAGTGGGGAAAGTGCAGGAGGATTTTGCTTTGTGTGATATCATCTCCTTCATCCTCTCGCTATTTATGATAGTAGCACTGGACAAGTACTTCGAAATAGATTTGAGTTTCTAGACATGTGATTGGATGAAAAGGGAATTTCATCCAAGTATATATGGTCTGAAATCTGCAGTGCAACAGAGTGAAATTTGGATCAAAAGGGGACTGTCATAAGATCTAATCAGTGATTTTACTAGGCTAACAGACTAATCCAACCACAAATTGAAACTCCACTAAGAAAGGGTTGTTACAAGCTCTTCCAAACAACAAACAAGTTTGGAGGCAACACAGTTCGATATTGAGCTGTTAATTAGTATATTACCAACTAAACTTGGATAGTGCTAGTGTGGGTTACAGTTGGAATACTGATCTATTGAATATTGACATTATAGTTCGGATTATATGAAAATGGGATAGTCATAAGATATAACCAGAAATTTGACCAGGTTAAGAGACTACTCCAACTGCAAATTGAAACTCCACTAAGAAAGGGTTGTCACAAGCTCTTCCTAACAACAAACAAGTTTGCGGGCAACACAGTTAGACAGTGAGTTGTTAATTAGTATATTACCAACTAAAATTTGATAGTGCTAGTGTGGGTTACAGTTGGAATACTGATCTATTGAATATTGACCTTAAAATCAAAATTATATTGGTGGATTATTGGTTGTATAGGTCTATTGTTCATTAGGCAGTTAGCCATAACTTGTGGTGGTTTGCTGAAGAAACATATGACTATTAAATATCTCTTATATCATTAGTGAATTATATATAAGGGTACTTACCATTATATGAGTTGATAACTATGCACTACTGCTATGGTTCTTTTCATGATTGGAAAATCCTAGATAAGGATTGAACCCCAAGGCCAAAAATTACCTAGGGACATTGCATACTTCCATTAGAGAAACAATAAAAAACACATTTCAATCTACTTGGATCATAAGATATAACCAAAGATGTTGTATTGTCAAATCCATGAGAGGTTGGGGTAGGATGATGGCCCACAAAAGGCAGAAAGGAGTTGTAGCAAGGTAGACTTTAGTAGGTGTGCATTGCTATTGAAGTAGATCTCCATAATGTGTCCCTTTATGGCGAGGATGCATGGTAGGACATAATGGTTCAAAGGGATGTGAAGCAGAGGGGAATATATTGCCAAGGGTGCCTGAGTTTGTTTCAGTCTGCAGTGGATTCATAAGGGATATGAGGGCTCAAATTTCTATTTTGAATTTTTGAAAACAAAAGTGGCAATAAACAGGATCTTGGATTACTCCATGAAAATGGTTATTTTTTTGGCACTCGAATTGACATTATGTTCAAATTGAAATTTCAAAATATTTTTCTCCTTATACTATGATGGATCACGTAGTGGCTGCAAGAAATGCTTATTGTAGGGTCAATCCTCATAAGGTTTTTATTGGTGACTAGAGAAGATTTAAGAATGATGACTTCTCAAAAGAGGAGGATTTTGTAGCACTTAGCTACATGAAGAATGGAAAGTCTCTGGGTATATAATCTAGATGGCTTTCTGTGTGAATTTTACAAGGCCATGAGCCATGATTAGTGACAATTTTTGTCATTTGGAAAACACATTCCCAAAAAAGCAACCACAAACACAATTGGTGATTGGAATCCAATTACATTGCTTAGTGTGGCACACAAGATCATGGCTAAAACATAGACTCTAAGGATCTAGGAAATTCCATGGAAGGTTGTCTAACGATAACACAAGTTTTGTGTACAAACAAGTAATCTCGGTAACATGTTTTCAACATGTAAAACCTTCAAATGTGCACAAAAACTAGCCAGCAACCAATTTTATTTGAAATTGCTTTTGACAAAGCTTTTGATTGAGTGGATTGGAGTTTCATTATTCAGATGTTGACTCGTGTGGAGTTTGGACCGAGATGTGTGACTATGGAGATCACATTTTTAACTAATACATTAGCTTTTATATGCCAAATAGTGCTTAGATAAGTTTAGTTGATGATGCTCACGCTTGTTTAGACATAATCAACCTGGAATCAAGTGACGTGTTTAGTGACTAAAAGCCTATTTTTTTCCTGGTGGGGTTGGACTCTCTTCCTAACTAGAATCCCTCAGCTTGGACATTTACCCCACCCTGGATGGTTGTTAGATATTTGCGTATTCCCTTTAGTTTAGATATTTTTCCAATATCCATGTAGAATTGGTAACTTTAGCAACTACAAAGGAAACTTCCTGTTTATCACCATTGGGACCTTCCCTTTATGAGGAATTTGACCATGGTTGCACAATCCTACTAGACTTGCAAATATATTATGTGTCTTGTTGGTTACATAGCAAGGCCCGATATCAATAGTAGAGCATATATTGAGATTGCAACCATGGTCTCAATCAAACAAAAGGGTCTTCCATTGGCCCCTTGGGATGTGTTACTATCGCTAAGGATGTTAGAAGGCTTTGTTTGATCAAGCATCTCACCTAAGTGTCTATTTTGGCTACCATATGAGTGTCAATGGGTCTAGAGGGTGATGCTCCATGGCAAGTTCTATTTTGACCTTTAGGATGTCAACAAGTGGGGAAAGTGAAGGGGAATTTTTCTTTGTGTGATATCATCTCCTTCATCCTCCCCCTGTTTATGATAGTAGCACCGGATAGGTACTTCCAAACAAATTTGAGTGTCTAGACATGTGATTGGATGAAAAGGGAATTTCATTCAAGTGTATATGGTTTGAAATTTGCAGTGCATTAGAGTGACTTCTGCAGCAAGGATCATTCCCAATAAGGTTGTACATCAGAAGTTTGTAGATCAGCCAACAACAGTGGCACAGTGCGACCATACTCATATTGAGAGATAAACGTGAGTTGTGTGGAGGGTTCAAAACAATCATGTGTGTTGCAGTAGGGACACATGTGTTGTGCAAAGTTAATAGAGAAGTCACGCGTGCCACAGGAAGCAGTAAATTGTTGCACATGTTGTGGGGAGGGGTGTAAACAACCGCACAGGTGACAGAAAGGTTGCACTGCAAGTTGAGTAGATGGAAAGTCGTGTAGTTTCCTAGGAGAATCTAGGTAGTAGAGTGTGAACAGGTACCCAGAAAATTTCTATAGATTTTGGAGATTGTAATTTTCCACAAAGGACCATGTTTCTAGTAAGAAAACCCTTGTACAATAAGATATCATTTAATGAACACCAAATTTTGATGCACATATTTTTTGTGTATGCATGTGTGGGATTGGTGTACAATTTTCTACCGCTGATTTTATTTTATTTACCTGTTAAATACCAACAATGATTTTTATTTAGTAAGCTAAAACTTTAATTAATTCACAAGAAGCAAATTTACTAGAAACTAAATTTTCCAGTTTCTAGGGTTAAGAAAATTTAGCACACCAAATTCCAGGTCTCAAGCTCACTTATTTGAATTTCCTAGAGTAATTGGTTAGCATGGAAAAAAATTGTGGGCTTGGCTAGGTGGAACATGAAAGACAAATTGGGATCTAGCACGCACTCCATTTGGAGTTGGAGAGGCAGGGTGATTTCCTTTGATAGTTCCTCCACCTTCATGCTCACACATTCAACAAGAAAGGCATCCTCTTTTGGGGATACATGCGAGATGCAGCTAATTGATATTAGATGAATTGGTAGTGCTTGTCTCAAGAGAATGACCTTCTCGATGCTAATAAAGATTTAATTATAGAGTTGGTCAATCCACAACAAGATCTAATCAAAATAAATGTTGGAATGTCAGCTCCATTTTAGAAGGATTGGGAGTGGAGTTTTGGTAAGCCTTTGTAATAATATAGCTCTTCTCAACTATACTCAATATTGCATCAAAAATATCCAATATCCCCCTGAGGTCAATGGAAATTTTTTTCCAGTGAATCATCCTATTGTTTGATATCTTTAGTAGAAGCACTGCTTTCTCTTGTAACAGTTCTAGTTTCTTCTTCTCTTGGCTACACTGCGTTATGGGAGGTGGGTTTAATGCCAACTTTGCTTCCTCTTCTCAAAGATTTGGATCCATAGCATATACACTTGGTAACAACTATTGTGCATGTTCTTGAGCCTTTTATGGACTATAGTAGTCCTGCTGAAACCTACTTTAAGGGTTTAGGAGCCTTGGACAACACCATAACATTTTTGAAGCTTGCCATTTTGAGGAGAAAAGAAGCAGAGTGGAGAATCACAATCAAGTTCCAAGGGCAAGTCTCCTCTGAAAAATGCTACTTGGTCAGATGCAACACAAATTTCTCAGTCTGACACATTGGTTCCTTATCATAGAATAATTATTATGTAGGATTTGCCTTGGGCCCTATCTCTTGGCACATATGCTCCTGGAAATACTACATGACTATAAGATCTGAAGAGAGTTATTTTCCATTCTTCTTGTGCACTATATTCAGAAGATCAAAGGACTTTGGTGTTGGGGTCTTTTCACTTGCAACTATAGTCACAAGTGATCTTATTTACAAAGATCCAACTTGCTATTCTGCTCTAGATGCTGCTGGTCTGCCTAATGAGTTTTTGGATGTCATCATGGTTGGTATCCTCCCTTTTGCAGATGCATTAGATTGTATACCACAATGCTTAGATTCTTTGTGACTTAATAACCTCACACTTAAAGCTATTAATGATTTTGGTGCTCTAAGATATTTTGTGAATTTTTTTACATCAAAAGCGTACTTACGAGCTTTGGAAGGTGACACTCTTAGGTCCTTATCATATGCCTTGGATGAGATGATACGACATGCTCCTTATTTGAGGGGGCATGGAGTGGATGTATTGATTGAAATATTAAATACTATTGCAAAACTTGTATTTGGTGTTGAAGTGTCTTCCTTGTTGCAAAAAATTGCCAACTCTTCTGTGCCTTTTCCCATGGAGACTGATTTAGAAAAACAAACAATTAGTTCAGTGGATGGATATGAATCATCGATGGTGACATCTGAGTTAGGGGTTGATACTTCTTCTGAAAAATTGTCTTCAAACATGGAATGTTTTATCCCAGATTGTAGAAGCAATTCTACATGTCTCTTAGAGATTATTCTGCATAATATAGATACATGGGTGTTTATTGAGAAAAAGGGTATAGAAACTATGCTGCAACTATTTTATTTATGCCTCTTACCATTGTCATTTCAAGGTGGCCTGAATATTGCTGCTGCATTTAAGAAATTTTCATTGCAACACTCATATCCTCTTACAAGGGTTGTTTGTAGTAATTTGAGAGAACACATGAAACTTGCAAATAAATTCATGGATTTTTTGGCTAGAATAGAGCTGGAAGATATTCAAGTAGCACAACACATATGAAATTTGAGATGCGTTTCAATTCTAGATGGTATTTTATCCTTTTCAACACATTTACTGAAAAGCACAACGACAATGATGCCTGAAATTGGTTCTGGGGATGCAGACATATTGAAGCATGTAGGTATGGTGTATAAAGAAATAGTTTGGTAGAAATCTCTTGTTAGTGATTCAAAAGTAGATGCGAATAAAGAGGTTGAAAAGGACCTACAATTGAAAATTTGGCACAAAATGTAGTAGGTACAGAAGTTGGCAATGACACTAACATAGTTTCAGTTGTTCGACATGTGAACCTAGTGTCTATGAGGAATGGTCTTGCTTCTCATTGGTCCATTGAACCCTAATATATTTTTTTTTATACAAACAAGGCTTCACCACCATAAAAAACAGACCATGGCATTGAAGGGATTTCAAGAATGTGCCTTGGTCAGCTTGGGCGACATGCAGATGCATTAGAGGTTGACTTTGGAGGCTCTGTAAGTTTAGGAGAAACATCTCGAGCCTAAAAAATTAAAAGGATGTCACTTGAACTCCTGGACTTTGACAATATGAATAAGGTTGTGTCTGCAATGTGATCATCTTATGTGACTCTTGTGAAGGTTTTGGTAGTTCACAATCGACATTGTGATGATATAGGATTGCTTAATGCAACAACCAAGAGTGTAATACAACAATGATGAAATATTTATATGATCATGGTAAAATTAAAAGTATTTTTGACTACTTTTGAAGTAACAGTTCATTTACTGTGGGTAGTACCATTATCTCATAGCAAGGAATGGAAATATAAAATGACAAGCAAGAGCATGCGCCTTGGTTTTTAGAGACATACGAAGCGATTGCATGCTTTTGGAGTACCTTGTGAATTCTTCTTTGCTATTAATTGTGCCCTCTGCATCACAACTATTAGTGCAACTAGGTTTTGGAGGCTCTATCATTGTTCCAAGGTATCTATAGGTTTTTGTCTGCACCCTACCAGATTAAGTTCTCAATGGTGTTCTACCTATCTGGAGCATTCCAATGTTTTGTCCCTGCAATCAAAATTTAATTACCTTTGTTTCAATTATTACCCTCATTAGGAAGAAATGTTTCAATTTTTTGTGAACATGTAAGAGAAAAAGAGGGAATCCCTTTAGTAAGTGGCATTCATTCTCTAAACTAAAGGAAGTTGGTGGTTTGGGTTTAGAAAACATACATTCGTTTGGTAAGGCTTAGACAATCAAGAGTCTATAGAGGTTTATTTCTAATAAATTTATACACAAGAAAGTGATTATTTGTAAGTATATAAAACCACTATCAATGGAAGATTGGATCAGATAGGTTTTCTTGTTGATTGTCACATTATAGAACCATGGAATCCATTACTTGGCACAGGCACCAGATCCAATTTCCACACCTATTTGGAACCAGAAAATCTATTACTTGGTACAACAACATATCCAATTCCAAAACCTATTTGGAATGAGGGATATCAAAGTGAGGTAGAGTTAAAGTTATCATAGAGGGAAGCAGAATAGTGGAAGGAATATCTAGTACAACTTTACAAGAATTACACCAGGCTTAGAGAGGAGGAGGATTGTTTTGTCTGGTAAAAGAATCCTACCATAGGGGTATATACTCTGAGGCTAGTATATAAATCTATATTTTTAGATAACTCATGAGGAGCAGCCTCGTAGTGGAAGAAGCTCTAGAAGTTAAAAAATCTTCAAAAAGCTAAGTGACTAGATGCATATACACCTATGAGGGATATCATGTTCAATTTTTAAAATACTGGGTTTTGAATAAAGACTTAAAGGGTTGGAAGGCATTGTGTCTTATGGTGTTTTGATGTATTTCTCTTGCCAGAAAATCTGACATCTTTCAAGGTAAGGTTTAGCCATCGTTTCAATGCGTCTCCAAGTCATATCTGAGCTTTCAAAGTAAAAAATCCCCTAACACTGGTAATGGTGGGAATGCTGTTATTTCAATTTTCAATTGTGCTAGTCAAGGTCAACAAGCAGAATATGTTGCAGGAGGTATCCTATACCTTAGTGATTCCATTATACTCATATCTTCAAAAATTAAAGCATTTATTGGTATAGGCTCTAAAATGTGATGAAATAAAGGTACCAAAATTTTTGTTAACAATAGCAGTAGAGGAGAGGTGACTAAATTCTAGGTCTTTGGGGATTCCTTGGTTATCAATTGGTTGAATGAAGCTTGAGGATGGAAGAATTGTTTTCGCAATCCATTCTGGAGTAATCGAATACAATCTAGGCACAGTTCTTGAAGATATCATTCCATCATATTTACAAATAATTTAAGTCAGAGGTTAATGGACTGTTTAAAGAAGGCTTTCTAATGATACAAAACAATGGTTTAATAGGGGAAAGCAGTTATGGTGTAAGACTCTAGGAGAGGTCATTGCAAGAACTGGGCCCGTGAATATATATATATATATATATATATATATATATATATATATATATATATATATATATATATATATATATATATATATATATATATATATCATTCATCCATGTCTTGTGCTTTCGTTCTTTAGTCCCTCTATCCACCTTATTAAGTATCATTTCAAACATTTGTACAAACTTTGTCAGCTGATAGGTACCCCAATAAGAAATTGAACACAACAACCTTAACACTTGCAGATTCAACATGTACGATTAGAAAAGTTTGCATGAGTCCTTCCTATTATCACTTTGTACTTCTTTTGATGCATGGAAAATAACCATTTAGGTTGACCCTAAGTACCACCAATAGAACTACTGAGTTTATACCATATGCAAGTACTTGAATTCTATTGATGGAAAAATAATTGCCTCTTTTATTATTTGAAGCATCCATTGTATCTATATACAGTTCATAAACATAAAATTTTTAAAAATAGGAGTGAAAAAACATATTGCACAAAGAAATAATTAGATCATACTAGCAAGCCAAGAACCTTCAAATTATTAATGACACCATTGTGCAAAGATGTAGATAATGGGCATTTAACATATGCCTCCATCTTGATAGAATATCAAATTTTGAATGATTGGTTTCATGTAAATGTACTCCACAACATGTTATATTGTGATATGTGTATGCACGTATTTTCTTAAGCTCCACATAGAAGAAGGTTTGAGAACTAAGGAAAAATATTTATGATGTTACTTGTTTAAAAATTTGAGAAAGCCTCAAGGGTTACAATCAAAATCTAGAAATTTTGTTTCCTGGTGGAATGTGAGACGTTCTTGGATTTGTATTTGTTTCCTGGTGGAATGTGAGATGTTCTTGGATTTGTATAACACTTCAATGCTTGTTTAGGATCTAGGTAAGTGAATGAATAAAAGCTATCTGTCATTGTACTATATTGGATTCCCATTCGCTCTAAGTTATCAAAGGCAAGTTAAAACCTGATTAGACTAAGGGACAACATATTCCATTGCCAAATTTTAACCTTACAAGGAAGTGCGCTACACTTGTTTGATACTTCCAAACATTTTGAGGGCATGCCAATAGAAATGTCAATGTTGTTGGATACACTGGCGTTGGTTAGTTTTAGAAAAGTTCTCTTCGTCAAATATGTTGTTTTCATGAAGTAATATTTCCAACCAAGAGGATAAATACTTGACATGTCTAGGACATAGTGGTGTTATTTCTTGCCTGTATTTGTGATTTATTAGTATTCCACCACTAATAAATTCATTACGTAGTTGTCTTTTAGTAGTATATTACAACAGTGACTTGTTAAAGGAAAGTGATTCCAGTTTTTTTGAACGCCATAAACTGGAAGGAAATCTAGATTTGAATTAGAAAAATGGAATATATTATGAAAAATATGTTTTTTGGTCAAATATAGGCCTGTTTCCTAATCATTAAAAAAAATAGTCACGATAATAAACAATGATTTTGGACACGATGAATTACAGAACTCTCTAGCTCAATAACAAGTTAGCATATTCAGTTTTTTTTGCATCAGAGAAAATTGAATGAGTAACATTAAGTTTGCTTTGAATATTTATAGAATCATTTTAGAGATTCTAAATGGAAATTGTGTGTGCTAATCTTGCTCAATTAATTACAGGGAAAACAAGGGGCATACATAAATTGTTGGCTTATGGGAATCGGATTCCTTTTCCCTTGGAATAGTATGTTGATAATTGAAGATTACTATATTGAAGCTTTATTCCCAGTTAGTATCACAATTTACAAAGTCTTATCTTATTCTTTTTTAGTTTCTTGTTGTAATGTTGTGTAAGCAATACTTTGCTCCACCCATTATATTTCTACTAACTAGTTTTATTGTTGAAGTGTCACTGCTTCTTAGAGATAACTAGAGGAAATGGTACAACTACAAAAGTGGAGCATGAGACATTCTTAGTAGAAATTTCTAGCTTTGTTGTGTTTATTTGTGACATTTTATTTGCTTTGTTTATATAGGTCATCTTGCCACATAGTGGCCACTCTTTCACAACTAAAGAAAACTTGTTCAAGTTTTTAGCTTTTATGGGGAAAAATGACATTAAAAATATCGCTGATGTTGAGGTATATATCGTATAAGTCCTTTATAGTCTACTTTAGTTTTTATTCCAGTGTTCATCAAATTTCATTTCTTATACTCTGCATTGTAACTTCTTTTTTTTTCTTTTTGCAGAAAATAGACTCAGTATTGATGGTAAGAAGCAAGGGTTGAAGAAAGAGGGGAAAAATAACACTAGAGTGACAAAGAGAGAGAAGTGTATTATTCTAGTGGTACCCGTAGAGCCAATATCCCATATAATACACACACATAAAGACTGATGGTCAAGTTTTTAGAGTTGGTGAATTCCCTTGCAATTTCTTGGCAAGATAATGATAATGTTTTGAAGTGATGAACAATATTTTATCTGTAAATTGTACTCCAACCGATATTAAGTTGGAAACTCATATTGTAATACTTGAAATTTTGTATAATATAATTTATGTGGTTGGAATTATTTATAGTTGCACTTGATATTACCTGGTATTGTAATTAACATATGTAACTTTGCATTTTAATGTTAGATGAACATGTAAATTGTATGACATTTTTTTTAAATTTAGTTGCAAAATCATACTAATTGATTTATGTTGATTAATAATGAACACATAAAATCAATCTAAAACTATTAAAATAGTAGTTTATATTGATTAATGATGAACACAAATAAAATGAATATATGATTAAATTAGTCATTTATAATGATTATTAATGAAAGTAAATGAAATGAATATCAACTACTAAATTAGTCGCTTATATAATGAATAAATGACTATTGCAAATGATAAATTTGTGATTACAAATTACGACTAAATTTTGCATATATATGACTATTAGTAGCTAATTTACAATATCTTATAACATGACTAAAATTTAGTCACATTTCTTCGGTCATTAATTGGTTTCAAGTGATGACTAAAATTTGTATATATATGAATATTAGTAACTAATTTACAATATCTTATAACACAACCAACATTTTGGTCATATTTCTTTGGTCATTAATTGGTTTTATCGGGTCATCATATAGTAATATATCTTGTTATATATTTGGTCATTAATTGTGACAATTAATGACCAAATCAATGACTAAATTAATGGTCAAATCAATGCCTAAATTAATGACTAAATCATTGACTAAATTAATGACCAAATATACAACTAGATAACAAAATTGAGATAACCAATTAATGACTAAGCTAAAAACGACCAAAAGTTGGTCGCGTTATAAGATATCGTAAATTAGCTACTATTGGTCACCGATCAAAAAATAGTCATTTATATGCAAATTTTAGTCGTTTTTTTAGTAACTAATTAGCCATTTTGTACTAGTGTTCGTAAATAAAAAGGATTGTACTCCCTGGTTGAGCATTGATTACAAGGATATGAACAAGGTTATGATGAAGAAAAAGTATCTGATATCAAGGATTGATGACTTGTTTGATCATTTGAAGGGAGCAACAATGTTCTCTAAGATTGACTTGATATTAGGATATCATCAAGTACGCATTAAAGAAGAGGACATCTATAAGACCACCTTGAGGACCAGGCATGGGCATTATGAGTTTGTTGTAGTTCCATTCGGTTTTACTAATGCCCCAGCTACATTTATGTGCTTGATGAATAGTGTGTTGTGTCCTTATATGGAAATTTTTTTTATTGTATTCATTAATGACATCTTGGTATGTTCTAAGAATGAGAAATATCATGTGGATCATTTAGCAGCAGTGTTGATATTTCTAAGAGAGCATCAATTATATGCTAATATTAGCATGTGAAGTTTATTCCAAACATAGTTACACTACTTGGGACATGTTGGTTCCAAGGAAGGCATAACAATAGATCTGGAAAAGATAAGAGCCATCATGGAGTGGGAAAATCCTAATAATGTGGAGGAAGTCAACTTATTTATGGGATTAGCAGGTTACTACAGGAGGTTCATCAAGAAATTCTCATGTATTACATATCCTCTTACATCTTTGTAGAGGAAAGGTAAGAAGTTCAAATGGATAAAAGAAATGTGAAGCTAAAGCAGTTGTTGACTAATGCTCCAATTCTTAAGATTGCAGATCCGGATAAAGAATTCATGGTGTGTACAAATTCTTATAAAAGAGGACTTGGTGAAGTCCTTATGTAGGAGGGATAGGTGGTATACTATGAGTTTGGGAAATTGAATGAGCATGAACAAAACTATGCCAATCACAACCTTGATTCGGCAGTTATTATTCACACCTTGAAGATGTGGATGCATTATCTTCTTGGCAGGAGGTTTGTATCATTGAGTGATCATAGTGGGTTGAGATATTTTTTTTACCAACTGAATCTAAATTCTATGCAAGCTAAATGGTCGGGCACCCTTCGTGAGTTTTATTTCGAGATCAAATACATCAATGGAAAGGAGAACAAATTTGTAGATGTTATTAGCAGGAAACTACAGGTGAATCATATAATAGCTCTCATAGGACATATTTACAAGATCATAACTTATAGGTAGTTCAGCAGGATAACATGTATATAGAGCTTAGGCATAGGTTATAGTAGAGTACAGATACAGGTGCATGCACAGGTGATTAGGATGCAGACTATCATCCCATGACAGATGGTTTGGTGAGATTTAGGGGAAATATCTATGTGTTAGATGACAGTGAGGTCAACTAGAAGCTTATCTTGAGGGAATTTCATGTCAATCCATACTTGATTCACCTAGGATATCAAAAGACATTAACGATAGCGAAGATTTCTAATATTGGTTGAATCTGAAGAAGGAAGTGGCAGAGTTCATGGCTAGGTGTTTGGATTGTCACCATGTGAAGGTAGAATGTAAGAATCCAGGTGGTCTACTCCAACCTATTCCAACTCCAGAATGGAAATGGGAGGTCATTTCCATGGACTTTACTATGGTATTTCTGAGGAGAACGAGGAAAAATGATTTTATAATGGTTGTGGTCGAAAATTTAAGCAAAGTGGCTCACTTGATTTCTGTAAAGACTTGTTGTGCTATTCAACAACCCCCATTATTTTAATATAGTTACCTTAGGAAAATGATGGGGAAAATTTTAAAGTAGGGCAAATAAAACCCTTAAGAGATTAATTCAAATAGAAATATGAATGAAATGGGTTAGAAAACATTTATTTTTCATTTAAAAGACACTTAAGAAGAGAATTTTATGTAAATTGCAATATCGCATGAAAGACATATGGCTCTTAAAAACTCACTCAACACAAATTGTGATGCGAAATACAAAAACTAACTTTAATAAAGGAAAAGGGCATTTTCCTGAACAAAATTCCATGAGAAAGAAACTGCGGGACCCACTACCACCATGTATTCAATCGCAAATCACATTTCGCAGTTTTGATCACGAAAATATTAAAACCATCCTTTATATTTCCCCAGTGTGATATACTCTATTGCATCACATTTTCACTTCATGACCACTCTTTCCCTTTTTTCATTTCCGCTGAAATTGCGACTGCGATATTGCCATCGGCGAAAGGTAGTTGATCAACATTCTAAAAAGGTTCACACACGAATAAAATCCATAATGAGAAAAGATCTCATTTAAACGCTGGAATGATTGCGCAGGCACATAAACCCATACTTCCATTAATTTCATAACTCAAACGATTTTTACATCTCATGCCTATGAAAATTATTTGACTGCAAAACATTGAATTTATGTATTAACCGTGTGCCAAGTTTCATTTTCTTATTATTTCCATTATTTCGGTACTTTCTTATTTGTAAAACAAAATTTCCTATTTTCTACTTATCATTCTTGATTGTTCGCAAGCGAGTCCAAATAAATAGAGCTCTTTAGAAATGTCGAAAGTTGCGAAGAAATCCAAGAAGCCTATGGCACCCACAAATCCTACAGCTACTACTAGTGAAATAACAGAGATGCTTCCTCTATTCACAGACACAACATGCGGGTCACAAAGTGGTTCTTCTTCTTGGGAAGCAATGTATAAGTTGTTTGAAGATGAGGAACACCATAGGGTTGAATGGAAAGCTACAAAAAATGCTTTTGATTCTTCATAATCTACTTTAGAAGAAGTCGCCAACTCTTTTCTACATATGAACAATGATAGGTTCTTTCAAAGATGAATATTTGAAGTCAATGTATCACATTCCAGACCCATAGAAGGTCTATGAAAAATCATTTCTGCACAATTCGCCAAGGAGAATGAGATGAAGTGAAATCCTATAAAGCAATGGAGGAGAAACCCGAACAAACATAAAAATTATGATAAGGGTATGCATTCTACAGATTCCCTTGCTAGTCCCTATTGTTATGTTTCTACAATGATGTCTCGACTCTTTGGTCAGCCCGATACTACTAAATTTTCAATCGAATGGGTTCCCCTAATGGAAGAATTTGCATATTCTTATATCATGGAATGGGGGACCATTTTTTCCAATAATATCACCACCCAGATTCTGGAATATAGAAAGAATCGTTCCATTTCATCCAAAATATTTCCCCCATTTTACATGAGTGCTTATATTATGGATGATGTATTTTTTTACCTTATATTTCCAACCATGGGTTGGAAATGGACTACCCAAGACCCTCTCCCCATTCATGTCTATCATAGTATTATATGGGAGTCAAAATATGAAAATCATTTCTATAAAATATTCCATGGAGTTATGCTCCCTTTATTTGAAGTTGTGTTCAATGAAAAAGCCCCTAGGTTATCTAAGGAAACTCAAGTTGACTTCTCCTCCATTGGAAAATGGTTCAGTGAAGAATTTTTTACTTATGTCAGATCTTCGGAAGCCTAGCTCAGCCACATGTTTTACCATTGTATGTTCCGTATAAGTTTCTCGCAAGACAAATCACTTATAAAACTGTTAGTAATGGATTAACTAAATTTCTGAAAGAAGCCAAGAAAGTTTCATGGCCCTATTTTCCTATTCATTGTGGTGTCTACGCATTAGACAACTATAAGCATGTAGGGTTAGAGGTAAATCAAATTTTATGTTTGAAATTGTTTACAATTTCAAACAACCAATATGACCCAAATAAAATTTCCAATGATTTCACCACTCAAGTAAAAATTAGACTTTTTGTGCATGAAGAAGATGATTTTGATGACTTGTTTGAGTCAGTCAAAACTTATTCCATGGTTCAAAAGTTAGTAGAATCATGCCTCAATCCATAGTAATTGTCAAAGATCAAGTAGTACAGAAACAAAATATTGGAAGGGATTCCTTTAAAAATGCTAGAGGCATCCCAACCCATCACACATAAAGAACATGAAAAAGAACAAACACCTAAGGATACTGAAGTCCTTAGAAAAACTTAAGAGGATAAGTATGTTGAAGTTAAAACCAAGTATTTAGAGTTTCCAAGTAACTTGAATGATGTCTAGAAGGATTTTAATCAACAACTCCAAGGAGACCAAGGAGTGGTGATCACTGGTCATCAACAAAGAGTGCAAACGCCTCAAAGAAAAAGACATAACCCATTTATTATT
This sequence comes from Pinus albicaulis, assembly GCA_034641835.2. Classification (NCBI taxonomy): domain Eukaryota; kingdom Viridiplantae; phylum Streptophyta; class Pinopsida; order Pinales; family Pinaceae; genus Pinus; species Pinus albicaulis. Next base: position 724,601,127 of record CM076581.1, read on the forward strand.
AGGTCAACTGACAATTCAGTTAGCACATAACAAGTGGAGTTCATCCCAGCCTTCCCTACAAAAATTGTATTGAAATTTGAAGAAATTCCTCCTCTAGACATATTTTATAGTCCCAAGCATAAAAACTGTAATATTCCCAATTAGCTGCTGCTAGTTGGAATATTATAATATGCTCTGTTTTGCAGCTTATAAGAATAAATGGGGTAGGGAAACCCTTAAATATCTTTAGTAGGAATAAAACATTCCCAATGTGAAAGGGGATTTGTGTAGGTAGACAAAATAAAGCCACCTTGGTGTGAAAGGAGGCAATGAATGAGGACTAGATCCTTGTTGACCAAATCAATAGTGTTGCAAAAAGAGAGGGAAAACCAGTAGGGACAACACAATGTTGATGGAGGAGTCTTTGCAAGGAAGTAACCTCATAAATGTGTGGGGTCCAGGGTGAGGAGGCTCACCAAGAATAAAAAGGAAGGGATGGCAACCATGAGAGTCATTCAGAATCTTGTCTATGTTTGGGTCTTACGACTTCTTGCATGCTTCAGCTATTTAGCTAGGTTTGCTACACTGTTTAGTGCAAGGGATTCTCATATGGGAGTTCCACTCTCTTTCTTGGTTCAACTTGTTGAAGGGATCTAAGAGGAGAATTCTGGGCTACATTTCCACTATTAGACTTGGGGTCAAGTAGTCACCAACCTCTACAGCACAGTCTCTTGCAGAAACTGTGTCATTTCTGAAGGTGATGATGTGGTAGGGTTAAATCCCTTGATTTTTTGCTATTTCCTAAGGAGAAGGGGCTCTACCTCTCATAGAAGGCTAGTAAGGAAGGTATTTTGCCATTTTTATGTATTGATCAGCTATCTTATGTATTTTTCAGCCATATTAAAGATAGAGTTGCAGTAGACTGCGTGATTTTCTGCCGAACTGCTATTTTATACTTGTGCACTTATGAAACCCTTGTCGGGTTGTCTCCAATTTGTATAAAAGAGGCTGGACCTCCATCTTTTTGGCTCCATGATTAAAGAAATCTCCAGATCTGTTATGATACATATTTTTTTGTAGAAACCCTCATGAAATAATGCTGTTACATGCTTCAGAAATTTTGTTTGTTGAAATTCATGGGGTTTGGGTGTTTTTGAGCTATATTGAGCTGGGGAGATCTGTTTAACATAGCTATAATGATTTGTTTATGATCCCACTTGGTATGTAAGGGTTATTAAGCATAAAATAAAGGATCCAAGTCCTGTTTCTCACTTCTGTAGCCTAATTTTCTGGAAACAACGTTTTTACTGTCCATAGTGTTGAAATTCCTGAAAAAGGAATATTACAGTGGTATCAGAGCTCTGATCTTGGCTCAGATTGTGGGGAAAATATATATATAGTATGGAGGAGAAAGATATTTCAAAACTTCTTCTTCAAACCATGTAGAACATTTCAAGAGATCTCAAGGAGATGAGGCATAAGGAAGCCCCTAGAGGGTTTTACCATGAAGCAAGCACCAACACCTCACATTGTGTGGAAAAATCAGCCACACACCCTTTTCTACAACGATATACCATGTGCTCATTTCTATCTAAAGAAAGGGAGGAAGAAACCCTTGGTAATTTTTTTGTGGAGTATGAATCCCAATCAAGGAGATTCAAAGAACACTTGAGCTTCCACGAGTTTTGCGGGATCAAAGATGGGAGGAGAGCTTGCTATCACCAATAGAAGGGAGGGCTTATGCAATAATCAGAACTACAACATAGTATGGGAAGGTTCTTCTTGCCTGCATATGATGGAACACCTAAGTGCATAGCTAAGGCTTGGGTGGAGAAGTTGGATACTTATTTTTAGCTCAACAAAGTTTCTGAAATAGAGGCTATCAAAATCGCTGCGCTGCACTTGGAAGGGGAAGCTCATGAATGGTGGTTCCATGGGTTGAATACACTTGGACATGCACATATCACCTCATACTCAGTCTTCACCAAGAGACTAGTAGAGAGATTTGAGCCAAGGGATCCAGAGGCCCACTTTGTCGAGCTAACCAAACTCAAACAAAATGGAGATCTAGAAGATTATATTGCTAAATATTTGAAGCTGTCAGTGATGGTATCCATTCTCACTATGAGTATAAGGGTATGTATGTTTATTGATGGGATGGTTGAACCATTGCATGGGTTGGTAAAATCCACTAAATCAACTACACTCATAGAAGCTATGGAGAATGCTAGAGATCTGCAACACACCTTGCCCAAGGCAAAAGCATCATTACAACAAGAGACTTCTTCATGGCTAAGGAGGATACCTCTTGATCATGATTAGAATAAATTAAGGAAGGAGAAACTTTGCCTTACTTATTAGAAAACTTAGGTGCCAAACCATGAATGTGTTGTAGGGAAAGCACATTGTATTGAGATATTTACCGATGAAGAGGAGAATACCAGCGATGTACCACCTATAGAAGATGCAGTGAAGAATTTTGCTCCAATTGGAGGAGATCTTGCAACATTAAGAGGAGTCCCTAAATATCTGACTTTGAGAGTGAAGGGTACTATTATGGGGCAGACAGTATCAGTACTAGTAGACAGTGGAACTACTCATAACTTCATTGATTCATAACTAGTAAAGAAGAGGGGCATTCATATGGAATACTTTGAAGGTTTTTCAGTCTTGGTTCCAAGAGCTAGAACCATGCAATGTGCCAAGTATGTTCCGGAGTTGTCTATTACTATTGGAACCTACACTCTGACAGACCACTTCTTTGTGGTTGATATTCCTGACACCAATTTTATATTGGGTGTCCAATGGCTGATCACTCTCAGGAGAGTTACCACTGATTGGGAGACTCTGGAGATGGAATGGATACAAAAGGAGAATGGTAAGCATCAGAAAATCAAATTTATGCACACTTATCCACCTCAGGTTGTTTCAGGCCACATGATGGAAGCATAATTATGCAGAGGGGACATTGAATGGGCAGTAGAACTACATTTATCTGAAGCTAGAATCAAGGATTCCCCAGTACATCCTGATGTACAATCTCTCTTAGACTGGTACTCTACAGAATTTGGAGATATCCCTCCAGGGAGACCTCCTAATCGAGGATTTGAGCACACTATTGAGTTGGAGCAAGGGATTAAAGCAGTGATTACCACCCCTTATAGGCAACCCAAAGCTTATAGGGATGAAATTGAAAGGGCTATCCAAGAGCTATTAGCTCTAGGACATATCAGGCCTAGCACTAGTCCTTTTTCATCTTCAGTGGTCTTGGTTAAGAAGAAGGATGACACTTTGAGGATGTGCATTGACTATAGAGCATTAAACAAAAAGACCATGAAGAATCGGTACCCCATTCCCAGGATCAATGAGCTGATGGATGAGTTAAGAGGATCCAAATATTTCTCCAAGATTGATTTGACATTCAGGTATCATCAAATCAGGGTGAGGGATCAAGATATTCCCAAAACATCATTCAAATGTCACTATGGGCATTTTGAGTTCTTGGTAATGCCATTTGGCTTGACCAATACCCCAACAAAATTCCAATATTGCATGAACCACATCTTCCCTGGTCATCTATGAAAGTTTTTGTTGGTCATATTTGATGATATTCTTATTTGCAGCCGCACATGGGAGGAACATCTGCAACATCTTGAGACAGTATTGCATATTCTTAAGGAGAAAAAATTCTATGCTAAACTCTCTAAATGTGAGTTTGGGCTCACAAAGATGCTCTACTTGGGTCACATCATTGGAGTGGATGGAGTAAGAGTACATGAAGAAAAGATCTGGGCAATCAAGGATTTGCCTGAGCCAAGGAATGTTACAGAACTCTGGGGGTTTGTGGGCATATTCACATATTACCAGAAGTTTGTTAAAGGGTTCTCACAACTTACAGCACCTCTTACAGACTTAACAAAGAAAGGAGCTTTCAGTTGGACACCCACAGTGCAGAGGGCTTTTGATAAGATCAAAGATGTAATGAGCAGTTACCCAATATTAGTTTTACCAGATTTCTCTCAACCTTTTGTGCTAGAATGTGATGCATCAGGTGAAGGGATTGGAGCAGTCTTGATGCAAGGAGGGCATCCCATAGCCTTTGAGAGCAGGAATTTGCTTCCAAATGAGAGGCTATACCCCATCTATGATAAAGAGATGTTGGCTATTATGCATGCCTTAGCCAAATTCCATCAATACTTGGTGGGGAATAAGTTCAGGGTAAAGACTGATCATAATATTCTCAGATTCTTCCTTGAACAAAAGCAGCTCCAAGAGAGACAACAAAAATGGGTAAGAAAAATCCAAGCATATGACTTTGACATAGAGTATATCAAGGGGAAGAGAAATATAGTGGTTGATGCTCTATCTAGTAGGGGTCTCAAGGAGGATGTACTCCAATACATTAATGAGTGCATAGTTTGTTAGCAGAACAAGGGAGAACACACTCATCTTGCTGGGTTATTACAGCCACTACCCATTCTGGATGGAAAGTGGGAAAGCATCTCCATGGACTTCATCATCGGTCTACCTACTGTTCAGGGTAAGAATTGTATCTTTGTAGTTGTTGATAGACTAACAAAGTGTTCACATTTCTTTGCCATTTCTGCACACTAAACTACTTCACAGGTAGCTGAGCTCTTCTTTAGAGATGTGTTTAGGCTCCATGGTCTCCCAAAGACCATAGTGAGTGATCAGGATAGCCGCTTCATGGGTGGATTTTGGCAAGAATTTTTTCAGTTAGGGGGGACTGAATTAACACCTAGCACCAATTATCATCCACAAATCGATGGGCAGACTGAAATAGTGAACAAGTGGCTGGAAGGCTACTTGAGAAACTATGTTTCAGGACAACAGAAGGCATGGCTACGTTGTCTCCACTTCGGGGAGTATTGTTAAAACACCACTTACCATATGTCCATTGGTATGACTCCATTTTGAGCCCTCTATGGGTATGATGCACTCTCATTTGTTGATGTCATGTTCGGAGCAAGTAAGGCTCCCAGAGAAAAAGAATGGATTCAGGAGAATCAAGACATACTTCGAGCCCTCAAAGACAACATTGCTAATGCCCAAAATCAACAAAAGGTATATGCAGATCGTGGTTGGATAGAGAGGTAGTTTGAGGTAGATGATTTAGTCTATCTTCATCTTCAACCTTATAGAAAATCTACACTCAAGGAGAAATGGGCGGAAAATCTCAAACCACGTTTCTATGGACCATATAATGTGATCCGTAGGGTTGGAGAGGTAGCATATGAGTTGGAGCTTCCCAAGGGGAGCAAGATCCATAATATCTTTCATGTTTCATGCCTCAAGAAGGCCATTGGACAAAACATAGTTGCCAATATGGACCTCCCACCTATTGATGATGAAGGCCATTTAGTTTTGCAACCAGAGGCAATCTTGGATACACGGGAGAGGCAGCTAAGGAACTGGGTTATCAAAGAATATCTGATTCAATGGAGGAATCTTCCTGATGAGGATGCCACTTGGGAAGGAGATAATATTCTACAACATCCTTCTTTGTTGTTTCTTGAGGACAAGAAAATTTTGAGAGGGGAGGATTGTAATGTTCCCAATTAGTTTCTGCTAGTTGGAATATTATAAGTTGCTCTGTTTTGCAGCTTAGAAGAATAAGTGGGGTAGGGAGACCCTCAAATCTCCTTAGTAGGAATAAAACATTCCCAATGTGAAAGGGGATTTGTGTAGGTAGACAAAATAAAGCCACCTTGGTGTGAAAGGAGGCAATGCATGAGGACTAGATCCTTGTTGACCAAATCAATAGTGCTGCAAAAAGAGAGGGAAAACAAATAGGGACAATGCAATTTTGATGGAGGAGTCTTTGCAAGGAAGTAACCTCATAAATGTGTTGGGTCTAGGGTGAGGAGGCTCGCCAAGAATAAAAAGGAAGGGATGGTAGCCATAAGAGTCATTCAAAATCATGTCTATGTTTGGGTCTTATGAATTCTTGCATGCTTCAGCTGTTTAGCTGGGTTTTCTGCACTATTTAGTGCAAGGGATTCTCATGTGGGAGTTCCACTCTCTTTCTTGGTTCAGCTTTTTGAAGGGATCTAAGAGGAGAATTCCAGGCTACATTTCCACTATTAGACTTGGGGTCAAGCAGTCACCAACCTCTAAAACATAGTCTCTTGCAGAAAATGCGTCATTTCTGAAGGTGATGATGTTGTAGAGTTAAATCCCTTGATTTTGTGCTAGTTCCTAAGGAGAAGGGGCTCTACCTCTCCTAGAAGGCTATTAAGGAAGGTCTTTTGCCATTTTTATGTATTGATCAGCTATCTTATGTGTTTTTCAGCCATATTAAAGACATATTTGCAGTAGACTGTGTGATTTTCTACAGAACTTCTATTTTATACTTGTGCACTTATGAAACCCTTGCCAGGTTGTCTCCAATTTGTATAAAAGAGGCTAGACCTCCATATTTTTGGCTCCATGATTAATGAAATCTGCAGATCTGTTATGATACATATTTTTATATAGAAACCCTCATGAAATAACGCTGTTACATGCTTCGGAAATTTTTCTTGTTGAAAGTCATGGGGTTTGGGTGTTTTTGAGCTATATTGAGCTGGGGAGATCTGTTTAACATAGCTAGAATGATTTGTTTCTGATCCCACTTGGTAGGTAAGGGTTATTAAGCATAAAATAGAGGATCCAAGTCCTGTTTCTCACTTCTGTAGCGTAAGTTTCTGGAAACAACGTTTTTACTGTCCATAGTGCTAGAATTCCTGAAAAGGAATATTACAAATTCGTCATGAGCAAGCTAAGAAAAAGGAGGAGAAAAAAATAGTCTTAGCTCCTTGTTCCAGGAGATGTTCCTATGGAGGTAGTTTGGAAAGATTAACAAGCAGATCCTTCTCAGGATCTAACTCGTTTGACCCAATTCACAGGAGCCTATGAATTTGATACTATAGATAAGGCCATCAAAGTTCAACAGTTAATAAAAGAAAAGGATGAAAGAATCCTTCAATTACAGCAGAAATTACAAGCAAAGAAATAGAGTGTCAACCAAAAACTATAGGTACAAGTATTACTCTCCAAGAGAGTGTTGATCAATTGAAGTTGCAACACCAAACTGAAATGGGTGCTAAGGATACTGAAATTCATCAATTACAATTCACTGTTGAGAAATAGAAATACAACCAAAAATAGATTAATTCATGAAGGAAGCATTGGAATTGAATACCTCGTTGGCACAGCAAAATAAATTTTTCTGCCAAAAGTTTTCAGGTATCATTGAATTATGTGAGAAAAGTGATTCACTGACGAATTGAGTAGCGAACCAAAGAATCATATTTGATGAGATCGATGACAAAGTATCATATTATGTCACCTGGAAAGATACTACCAATGGACGAAAGGATAATCTCCCCAGGATTGAGGATTCCAAAAAGGAAATTTTATTTACTGATTGGGAAATACAATTGAAACAATATGAAAGGGCCATTTGCAGATCTAGAGATGTTTCCAATAATATTGTTGAAACAGTCAGTCAAAATCTCATCGCTGCTAATATTATTGATATATGCCCTCCTGGTTCTCTTCCTATTGTTAAATATTTGATAAAGAAATGGCAGGAAATCTCCAATTTAAAAGAGGAAAGCATCAGAAAATTGGAAAACTTGGATTGGGAAAAGTATTGGAAATATTTGCTTAAGCCACATGTCCAATGGCTCATGTTGCTGTTTAACGTATACTTATTCCTATATGATGCCTCCACTTTCATATGCAGTTTATACTAGACAACTGCACATTAGGCTAGGCCAACCTCTCTAGGTTCAACCTATGCTCAGCATTCTTCAACTGAAGGAACGAATGGCCAATGAGACAACAGAGAAATCCTGAAGAAAGTCACCCCACTAAATTTTGTTTCTATTTTTATTTTCACTTAGTTTAAGGAGAGTTATTTAAACATCCTCAACTTTTATTGTAACTACTACTTTTAAACTCTCTATTTTATTATATAGACCCCTTCATGTCTTTTAATAAGGGGTGCTGAAATTTTGAAAGGAATACTTTACAAAAGTCACACTTTTGTACTCTGAAATTTTTCTTAATAGAAAAGGATGGACCAGATACTATTTTTTAAATGAGCAGAGTTAGTGTATACATGGTACTTTTATATTTATGTTAATTCTCTGCTCCAAATGAGAAATAGTTAAAATTTCTTATGGTGTTTTGCTATATGTATCTTGTTAAAACAATCAAGCATTAATTCACTTTTGAACGTGTTTGATTTACATATTTTATACATATTCAATACATGAAATAAAAATATGCGATATATGCTTATTCAATTGATTTAATTAACTATTCAATTAAATAATTTTTTTTTATTTTTTTTCATATCTCTAAGTGTTTGTATAATATTTATTTGCATTCATTGAAATATCATCTCTTTAAATCCCACAGAAAGATAATTCATCCCAAGATATATATAGATATGTATATTTATTTACTTCAAGCTTGTTAGCACTTCCATATATCAAGTTATAGTCAGTTATAATACAATCCATCCACCCAATTATATTTCATTAGGAAATTGGTCCCATAAATCTAGTCGGAGCCACCATATCAAACAGATAAGGGACAGTTTTCAAGTCCCTGATTGGGTGGTTTTCCCTTGTTGCACCGATTTTTTGGGCCTCAACATTTTTGGCGCTAGAAGGAGGGCCATCAGACTATGAATTGCACCAAATATTAATCCAAAAAACAAAGACCACCTAAAGAGTCGTTCTCCCTCCAAATGTCCTACAAATTCTAGTCCTCGTTCAAAATCCCCTATCCATAGGTCATAAGTTGTTCAATCTTCTCCTAAGTCTCCTAGCTCCATTCCCAAATAACTCTCCCCTAATTATACCCAAGAATCGCCTGAATTACAGACCTTAATAAAGAAATTGGAAGAAATTTCTATTTCAACATAAAATCATGTGCTTTCTGAAACCTCTGAAGGAAGTGTTACTTCAATATTACAAGGCACTGGTATATTAACTCATTCCACAAGTGAAAAAATCGAAATAATCTCTTTTGAGTTTCCTCTTCAATCTTAGTGTAGGAAATCTCTAATATCCGAGACTCAATCATCCACTAGTGAGATTCTTTCATCTTCTTCCCCTCAAACTCCATCATTTATTCTTCCTTTTGTTACATCTTCTCAACTGATTTCTTCATCAATTCACAAATCTTATTCTCAGGCTATAGGCGTTGCTTCAAGTAGTATTATTTCAGTGGTTGTTTCTTCTTCACCGAAAACCACCACTAGAACTACTTCCTCCACTCCAAATCCTTCTTTAGGACAAGTCAATCCTCCGATTCACACAATGGAAAATAAACCTTGGACCAATCCAGGGGTTGTTCAATTAGCAGGTCCTCTTCATCCTTTATCTAAGAATCCAAAAATATGTCTTCGAAAATATAATCAAGATGACGATCTCCCTGCAGAATAACATCTCCATAATTTCATGTTGTATATGAATCTAAATGATGCCTCTAAAGAAGATTGTGTAGTAAGATTGTTTCCCTATACTTTTCAAGGATCTGCTGGATCATGGTACTTTTCACTACCACTAGGAACCATTAATAGTTGGGACATATTTGAGGAAAAATTTCTGACTAAATTTGGTGATGATCGTACTATTTCTACTCTTATCAATGATATTTCAAATCTCAAAGAAAATGGAGGTTAAAATATTAAAGATTTCAACTCCAAACTTAATAACTTTCTCAATAAAATCCTAGCTACATTTAAACCGGGTGTAGATGTAAAAATTTAATGGTATATATCCTCTCTTCCTTCTATTATAGAAATTTTCATAGATGGAGCCAATAAGGCTACTTTGGTAGAAAATATGAAAGAGACCCTTTCTGTAGAAAAGAGAATTGGTACTTTAGAAAAGAAAACTGCATGGGAGGAAAGAAAAACTAAAAAGGTTTCGTTTAAATATGAACCCAAAAAGAAAACATCTAAGGATCCTTATGATCTTGAGGGATTACAAAATTCTCTTAAAACTATGTCAAATCATATGGTTGAAATAAAGAAACAAGTCGTTGAATATTCTTCAAAGAGACGTTTTAGATATTTTAAGAAAACTCAAGCTTCAAATTCTCAACCACCAAATGTAATCTCAAACGCTAAATCAGATCAAGACGAATATCAGGATGAAACAATATTATCCATAGAAGAATCACAGGATGAAGAATTAGTTGAAGTTCATGGATTATGGGACTTTATTATTCCTACATATGAAAATGAAGATGAACATGAGGTAATATCACTTAACACTAGAAGTAAAAATTCTACAGATATTCCTCAATCTCCTCAAAAGAAGAAATATTCATCCCTTGTTATTAAGGATAAAGTTTTTAGCAAAAGGACTCCTCCTCAATCAAGCCCAACTTCTTCTACCACTCCATCTACATCAAATACCCTAGTTGTTTCTGATACTATAGAGTATAATATAGTGGAAGACATTAATAAATGAAGTAAAATATCTCCATGTATGAGGTGAGTAAATTAAAACAACAACAAAAAATCTTACTCAAAGAATTGAACACAGTCCCTACTTCACCATTACATGCCCCTGTTACTTCCAAAGCCTCAAAAGGAGTTGGAAAACCTCCTACTTTTTCATCTGAAAAATTTGACACAAATGATGTTATTCTAGTCAGAGACAGATCCAATTCACATACCCTTCCTCTTATTTGACTTTTTAAGTGTTTAACAAAAATGTGCATAATTTTCTAATAGACTCTTAAGCTTCTTCAAATATCATGCCGTATATTGTCTGCTTGAAGTTAAATATTGCTCCAAAAAAGTCTGCAGTACACATTGTGCAAGTAGACATAAGCAAAGTCAAGGTAATAGGAGAAATGAATTTTTTCCTTATCAGACTAGCATCTAATTCAAAATTTCACCAAGTAATTGAAATTTTGGTTGTTGATATTCCTTACTTTTACGGTTTAATTCTGAGTCGAGATTGGTTAGAGAAACTTCATGGTTATTTTTCAATGGATTGGTCTCATATTTGGATTCCCTACAATGGTAAGCCAAATCAAATTTGAGTTGATCGAAAAAAACACATGAAATATTAGTAACCGACTTCGAGGATGAAAATGAACCCATAGATTTTACCAATAACATTCTTGTAAATTACTCTATCGAATCATTTTTAGGAAATTTCAATGCTAAGAAATCTCCATTTCTTATCCACTCAGTTAATTTTCAAATCGAAATTTTTTCTTAGTCAGACTCTTTCAAATGTATAAATATCATAGATAAACCTTGTGTTAAAACTTTATTCTGGACATTATAATTTGATGGATCAAAATATAGTGAAGGTGCAGGATATGGTTGCATACTAATTATTCTGGAAGGAGAAAATACGATGCTGGCATGTAGGCTAGAATTTGAGTGCACAAATAATACTGCAGAATATGAGGCACTGGTCCAAGGCTTGTACAAAGCAAAGATCTCGGTGTTAAATATCTTCAAGTATATGGTGACTCTGAAATAGTTATGAAACAGGTAAGAAATACTATTCACTGTATTTCTGATCATCTCAAGCATTACCTGGAATTAGTACAATCTCTTACCTCACACTTCTTAGAATTCAATACCTCACCTATTCCAAGGCTCCAAAATGCAAGCGCTGACCTTCTAGCTAATGTAGCATCCAGAATTATTCCTTCTGAGGATTATAGTCCAGATATATTTTCTATAGAATTGATTTTTCTCCCATCTATTCCTGATAATGTCACTAACTGGAAAATTTTTAAGGATGATGAATATGTTCTAACTTTTCTCACATCAAAAGGGTCATATGATGATCAGCTAATCGATGAAGACAAACATGAAAGACAATTGAATCAAAAACCTAAAGAGAATGCCATACCTAAATCTGTGGTTAAACTTGAAGATCTTTATGATATCAAAGACAGGTTTAAGAAGGTTACTAATTCTAATTTGCAAAGTTCAACTTTAAAGTTTGAACTAGTAAACCTTGGCACATATCTCAATCCTCGAAATATTAATTTAGGACTTGGTATTTTGTCTATGAAAGATTAACCTTCATTCATTTAATTAAGAAATACAAGAAATTTTTCACGTGGAAGTATGAATATCTCAAAACGTATGATACCTCCATTATCCAACATACTATCCCATTGACATCCACTGAAAATCCCATACAACACAAGTTAAGGAAAATTCACCCTGATCTTCAAAGTCAAATAAAAACGAAAATAAATAAATTCCTTAAGGAAAAGATCATCTTCCCTATTAGGCATTCAAAGTGGGTCTCAAAATTAGTCCCTGTTAGGAAAAATAATGGTGGCATTCGCATTGTATATATTTTAGGAACTTAAACAAATCTTGCTTAAAAGACAATTTCCCATTACCACCTATGGAAAAAAATTTGCAATCAGTTGCTGGATCTGAATTAATGTCTTTCCTTGATGGATTTTCAGTTTACAATAAGATCTTGGTTCATCTTGAAGATAGGTTAAAGAATACATTTTTAACTAAATGGGGAACTTATGCTTATCAGAAAATTCCTTTTGGCCTAATCAATGCAGGAGCGAATTTTCAAAGAGAAATGGATATTGCTTTCAGAGTACTATAAAAAAAATTGTGGTTGTATACTTAGATGATATAACCATTTATTCCAAGAAAAGAAGCGACCACTATAACGATCTTAATAAAATTCTTGAACGCTATTTAAAGTATGGGATTTCATTAAATCCCAAAAAATATTATTTTGTTTTAAGTGAAGGTAAAATTTTAGGATTTATTGTGTCAAAAGAAGGCATTTGCATAGATCCAGAATGGATAAAGGAAATTTCTGAAATATCTCTTCCCCATAACAAGAAATTCATGCATTCGTTTTTAGGATAGATAAATTTTGTTAAGAGATTTGTTCCTAATTTTTCCCAAATTGTTTTACCATTGCAAGTAATGATTAAGAAAAACACACTCTTCAAATGGGGACACAATGAAAGAGAATATTTTGATCTAATAAAGCAAGCCATCATAAATTCTCCTTCTCTAATAACCCCAGATATTTCTAATCATTTCATTTTATATACCTTTTCATTTGAAACATCTTATGTTGTTGTGTTAACAAAAATCAATGATCAAAATATTGAAGCACCTATATTCCTCTTTAGTTCAAATCTTCAAGGTGTTGAGCTAAATTATTCAAACGTAGAAAAAAAAGCCTTTATTGTTTATAAATATTTAAAAAAATTCAAACATTTTCTCCTAAAATAAAATACCAAGGTAATAGTTCCATTTTTGGCAGTAAGGCAACTAATTCAAAAGGAACTAGGAGAAAAGAGGGAAAATTGGGTTACTTCTCTGCAAGAATATGACATTGACATAAGACCAGCCAAAATCGTCAGAGGGAAAGGTCTCTGCAGATTAATTTTTGGAGCATCCAACATATCATATGATGAAGGGTTAGGTAACACTGTACACATTGCTGAGGTAAGCTTGAATGACTATGAATCATAGTATGTCGATCTTATATTTTATTTAAAAAAAGGATATGCTCCCACGAAATTCAATTATAAAATAAAATTAGCTTTAATATTGAAAGCTAATCAATATCATATCATAGATAATGCTTTATTTAGAAAAAATTATGACTATGTACTATTAAGATGCCTTGGAAAGTCTGTAGTGCAGAGGGTTTTGCAGGAACTCCATAATGGACCCAAAGGAGGACATTTTGGAGGAGATACCATAGCACACAAAATCCCTCATGGGGGATATTATTGGCCAATATTATTCAAAGACACTCATGCATATGTGAGAAAATGTAAAACATGCCAAACTGCTGCTGGAAGACAAAGAAAAACAACCTTACCCTTTCAACCAGTCAACATTGAGCAACCTTTTGAGAAATGGGGACTGGACATCATCGGTGAGATTGTTCCTAACTCATCCAAACATCATAAATACATTCTCACTGCACCAGAATATTTTGCTAAGTGGGTGGAAGTTGTTCCACTAAAGGTAGCTAAATCTGAGGCCATAATTTAATTTATCGATCAATTCATTATCACCAGGTTTGGCTTACCTAATGCACTTATGTTTGATAATTCATCTTACCTTTCGGAAAATAGTATGACTGATTTTTCTCTCAAAATAGGTTTTAAACTTAAATAGTTTTCTAATTACTATCCCCAAGGGAATGATATAGTAGAATCAACAAATAAAAATCTCATAAGAATCATAAAAAGGACTATATATCAGAGTTAGAAAAATTGGCATAAGTCTTTAACATTTGCACTATTGGCAGATAGGATTACTCAGAAGGCCTCTATAGGTACTTCTCCATTCAATCTAGTTTATGGGAAAGAAGTTGTAATTCCATCAAATTTTTCTCTTCCTTCATTAGCGCTAGTTCAATTTATTGATGAAGTACCTTCTTATTCCTTACAATTAAGAATGTCTCATATTCTTAAACTAGAAGAGGAACGGGAAAAGGCCAAATTAACTCATTCTCGACACCAACAAATGGTAAAAAATTCTTTCGATTCAAATTTTGTTTCCCCAAAATCATTTCAAGTTGGAGACCTCATCCTTAAGTGGGACAAGGCACATGAGGAAAAATGTAAGCATACCAATTTCCAAAGAATGTGGCTTGGAACATTTCAAATCACAGAACAAATTTTCCCATCAACCTTCATGTTACAACATCTTCAAGTGAGAAAATATTTTCTTCCTGTCAATGGGTTGATTTTGAAAAAAGAAAATTCTTAGAAGAAAATTTTCTTCTAAATGTACAATACTTATACTTCTACATTTTTAGAAGAATAATGCTTGATTACATACTTTTTTATTTTTGCAACACCTTTAAATTGTTTTTGAATTTTTATTTTTGAAGAATAAAAGTTCTTTAGGAAATAACTACAAACTTGAAAATTGAATGAATACTATATAACTTTGAAAACATTTTCCATTGAAATTGTAAATTTTGTAAACCTAAAGTTTGTAAAGTCTTTTTACTTTATTATCAGTCAGAAAAGGTTCATCCTTACAAAATAAAGACTTGTTGTCACTAATAATCTTTAACTCTAATTTGTTATCCAAAACTGCTTAAGGAGTCAATGATTCTCCTCATCCATTAATTATGCTTTTTATAGAGCGTAATTCGAAAATAAAAATAAAAAAACTTAAAAGGATAAGAGGTCTCATCATGAGCCTGCTTACCATGATAATAGGTAAATAATAAATTGACATTACCACTAATTCAAATCAAACCAGGGTAATGGCTTATGATTACTAAATAATCATAAGACAGTGGGTCTCATCACGAGCCAGCTTGTTCCGTCCAATTATAACCAGTGAATGCCATTGTCACTTTCTAGTCTCCAAGCTAGGACAATGAATTTTTAAGAACAAGAAAAAAACAAATCATATGATTAAGGATTTATCTCAAAAAATTGTAATAATATATGGATGTGATATTGAATCATTGATGATTAAAAGGTAACCTTGTTGAGGCTATAAATGCCCGTTGGACGTAGTGGCTCTACCTATGACAAAAGGAGTAAATAAAAAGGCTAAGTTACAAAAGGACACTTACTTCATCTTTTAAACTATTTGATGATTGATGTAAAGGAATGAAGATTTTTATTCATGAAAGGTTTTTGAAAGAATAACAATAAGATGAGTTCTTTTAATCAGATTAATTTTATTCATTCAAATATTTCGAAAATAATTTTTGTTTCCTTCTGTTAGCTCCTGAATTTGACCCCAGGCTGAAAAGGGAAAAACAAGGTAACAACTAAACCATGCTCAGCCTTGTAGCTAGCCCTACAAGGACAGGAGAGGGCTCTCTCCGTAAAGATAGATATTCAATAAAACACATGAGTGGACTGATATTAGGCTAGGTATAATGATGGGAAAAGGTTTTAATAAAATAAAATGAATGAATGTAAGGGATGTGTGGGATTTAAAGGGACAGCTGAAACCAGGAATTAAATCAGGACACATGGTATTTCATGGGGCAAGATAGGTCGGAAAATTAGCAATTAAAATTCAATAAGTATGGGATGGAAAGACTGGTGAGGAGCTGAAAAGGGCATGATCGATGGATCCTTTTCAAATAGAAGAAAAAACATAGAATATGAATGTTTTCCCAAGGCAGGGCATAAAAATGGATCCTACCTTTCTATCTTGAAAGCATTCGAAAGGAAATGTTTATGAATGAGAGGTGAAACATAACAATTTACATATGAAACAAAGGAGAAAAAAAAATGCTAAATCTCATACCACATGGATCTCACAAATCAGAGTTGCATCTCTTATTAATCCCTGTTCAAAATGTACAATGGAGCACGAAATGTTCTTCCACACTATTCCCCTACTGCTGAATTGTAGACCTCAGACCTATGATTTACAATTACAATAAATAAGCTGAAATGTGGGAACATGGATCCAGAGAAAAAGGGAGTTGTTCTAACAGCTCAAAAACTGAAGTACAATCATAGAAAGGAAATACAACAATCTTCCCCTAAAAATAAGGGACAACATTACATTTGACCACTTGGAGATTTTGCTGTTATGCTGTATGAAGGAAAAATAGGCAATCCGAAAGCAGATTTCATACTTTGTTACTGTTGTAACAATATTTGCTTATTTTAGCTCTCGACCTTTGACTGTCGCTTTCCATATTCCATTTGAATAAAACTAAATTTTAATGAAATGCTATCGAAATAAAATAGAATGAAATAATGCCTTCGGTGAAGGGACGAATTAGTTTTAAATGGGAAAAGGGAGGGAGGCGAGACCCGCATCGCATTCAGAATCAAAGGAAGAGGGAATACAATATACAGTGGAGTAATTTAAAACGTGATACGCAACGGTGCAATCACAATAGGGATCAGGAGGACCGGGACGGATATATAATAAAACATCATAATATGTTATGTGATGGGTGAATCACATCGGAGGTTGGGAGCGAGCAAATTATACAATAGGCTTTCGCCGATGCGATTGAGGGGGAAGCCCTTATGAAACGGAATAAACGAAATATTGAACTTTACAAAGGAATAAAGCCCTTTTATTATGAATCGGGTCGAAAGTTTATGAGGTGGGCCCCAGGGTCAATCGGAATCGGCAATCGGAGGGGAGCGGAGGTGAAACACATATGGGAAATGCCGATGCGATGGCGCGACGGTGTATGGGCCATCCGATCGTTAGGTAGATCGACGGTCGGAGGGGTAATCGGGGTTGCAATCGGTGGGATTGTTTTGGAGGCGCCGATCGAGTCTAGGCCGTCCGATCGGGTGGGCAAATCGATGGCCAGACTGTAATCGAGCGGAGTTCATCGGGAGAGGTCAATCGGGATCTTGCAATCAGGGATGGGGTGATCAAAAGCGCCGATGGGAAAGGTCCTATGGGCTGTAGGCCGTCGGATCGGCGGGATCGATCGATGGTCAGGATGTGCATCGGAGGGGGCCAATACAATCGCATCAGAGTTTTTTCGATTGGCCAATTGGAAGCATCGTTCAAATATTGCGATTTGAGATGGGATGGTCGGCGGGGTTTTATAATAAAGCCTTTGAAATTTATATTATAATGTATGGCAGGGAAATGGTTTGGGAATGGCGGGGGGTATATATATATGAACCTTTGAAATGTTTATCATAAGGTTTCCAATGGGGAATGGAGGGGAAGTGGTTTTGGGATAGGATTAATGTATTAATGCAATTTTTTCCATCGAAAGGGGGAAAAGGGATTTTCTAAGTAAAATATTAAACTTTAAACACAAAATTTAAGGGAAAAAATGGGAAATAAGGATTATATGAGGACATAGGGGACTTTTACTTCACTTAAGCATAAATTTCAATCCAAAAGTCAGTTTTTAAGAGTGCAGTATACTGTTGGAAAGCTCTTTCCGGGCCCTTTCTGATGGATTTTCTTGGAGGATGATTTGGCTCTCAACAAGCTGTGGAAAATACCTTTGAAACACAGACAAGGACACCCACCAGTGGAATAATTTTATATCATGACCTAATGGAATGATTGAAAATTTCTTCAAAATGGGACACCTAAGATGCACATGCAAATGTGTTTTGATCCCTGGTGGAAGTATGCAAATACTGACACTAACACCTTCAATTATTTTTTCTTATTTAAAAATACTAAGAAATTAATTTTTCGAAGAATCGCCAATTATTGTGTTATTCAATAGCCCCCATTATTTTAATATAGTTACCTTAGAAAAATAATGGGGACCCTTTTAAAAAAATTTAGAGTAGAGAAAATACAACCCTTAAGAGATTAATTGAAATAGAAATATAAATGAAATGGGTTAGAAAACATTGATTTTTCATTTAAAAGACACTTAAGTAGAGAATGATAAGTAAATCACAATCGCAATCACAATATCCCATGAAAGAAATATGGCTCTTAAAAATTCACTCAACACAAATTGCAATGTGAAACAAAACGAAGCACTTTAATAAAGGAAAAAGGAATTTTCCCAAACAAAATTCTACGAGAAAGAAAACATGGGACCCACTACTGCCACGTAGTCAATCGCAAATCACATTTTGCAGTTTTTATCAAGAAAATATTAAAACCATCCTTTATATTTCTGCAATGAGATATACTCTATCACATCACATTTTCTCTTCATGACCAATATTTCCCTTTGTTCATTTCAGCCAAAATTTCGATTGCGATATCGCAATTGGCGAAAGGTAGCTAATCGACATTCTAAAAAGGTTCACACACGAATAAAATCCGCAATGCAAAAGGATCTCATTTAAATGCTGGAATGATTGCGTGGGAAGATCAACCCATACTTCCATTAATGTCATAACTCAAACGGTTTTTACAACACATGCTTCCAAAAATGATTTGACTATAGAGCATCTGCGTGCCAAGTTTCATTCGCTTGTTATTTCCATTATTACGGTACTTTCTTATTTGTAAAACAAGATTGCCTCTTTTATACTTATCATTCTTGATTGTTCACAGGCGAGACCAAATAAACAGATCTCTTCAGAAATGTCAAAAGTTGCGAAGAAATCCAAGAATCCTATGGTACCCACAAATACTAAAACTAGTGTGAGTGAAATAATAGATATGCTTCCTCTATTCATAGACACAACATGCAGGTCACAGAGTGTTTATTCCTCTTGGGAAGTGATGTATAAGTTGTTTGAAGATGAGAAACCCCATAGGGTTGAATGGAAAGCTACTGCATATGCTTCTTATTCTTGAAAATCTAGTTTATAAGAAGTCGCCAACTCTTTTCTACACTGGGTTGCAGTATGCCCCAAAATTTTACCATATACTAATATGGTGAGATGGATAATTGACAATGTCAATATCAGAGACAGAACTTTCCTGACCAGCAGAGGAAAAATGATAGGTTCTTTTAAAGATGAATATTTGAAGTCAATGTACCATATTCCAGACTCAGAGAAGGTCTACGACAAAGAATTTGTAGCACAGTTTTCCAAGGAGAATAAGCTGAAGTCAAATCTTATAAAGCAATGGAGGAGAAACCAAAACAAACATAAAAATGATGATAAGGGTATATATTCTATTGATTCCCTTGCTAGTCCCTACTGTTATGTTTCTGCAATGATGTCTCGACTCTTCATTCAACTCGATACTACTAAATTTTCAGTCAAATGGGTTCCCCTAATGGAAGCAGTCGCATATTGTTATATCATGGACTAGGGTACCATTTTTTACAACAATATCACCACCCAGATTCTAGAATATAGAAAGAATCGTTCCATTCCATCAAAGGTATTTCCCCCATTTTACATGAGCGCTTATAGTATGGGCGTTGTATGTTTTACCTCAGATTTTCCAACCATGGGTTGGAAATGGACTACCCAGGACCTATCCCCATTCATGTCTATCATAGTATTCTATGGGAGTCAAAATATTGAAATAATTTCTATAAAATCTGTCATGGATTTATGCTCCCTTTATTTCAATATGTGTTCAATGAAAAAGCCCCCGAGTTATCTAAGGAAGCTCAATTTGATTTATCCTCCATTTTAAAATGGTTCGGTGAAGAATTTTTTACCTAAGTCAAAGTCTTCGGAAGCCTGGCTCGACCACATGTTTTACCATTGTATGTTCCAGATAAGCTTCTCGTAGGAGAAATCACTTATCAAACTGTCGGTAGTGGATTAACTAAATTTTTGAAGGAAGCCAAAAAAGCTTCAATGCCATATTTTCCTATTCATTGTGGTGTCTACGCGTTACACAATTATAAGCATGCAGGGTTAAAGGTCAATCAAATTTTATCTTTGACATTGTTTACAATTTCAAACAAACAATATGAACCAAATCAATTTTCCAATGATTTCACCACTCAAGTAAAAATCAAACCTTTTGTTCATGAATAAGATGGTTTTGATGACTTGTTTGAGTTAGTCGACACTTATTCCGCAGTTTTGAAGTTAGCAGCGTCACGCCTCAATCCACAATAGTTTTCAAATTTCAAGCAATACATAAAAAAAATATTGGAAGGGATTCCTTTAAAAATGCTAGAGGTATCCCAACCCATCACACATAAAGAACAAGAAAAATAACAAACACCTAAGGATACTGAAGTCCTTAGAAAAAATGAAGAGGATAATTCTGCTGAAGTTCAAACCAACAATTTAGAGTTTCCAAGTAACTTGAATGATGTATGGAAGGATTTTAATCAACAACTTCAAGGAGACCAAGAAGTGGTGATCACTGGTCATTAAAAAAGAGTGCAAATTCCTCAAAGAAAAAGTTAGGACCTATTTACTATTGGGTCAACTGACAAGTCAGTTAGCACAAAACAAGTGGAGTTCATCCCGGCCTACCCTACTTCAGAAATTGTATTGAAAATTGAATAAATTCCTCCTCTAGATATATTTTATAGTCCCAAGCATAAAGTCGTCATGAGCAGGCAAAGAAAAAGGATGAGAACAAAATAGTTTCAACTCCTCGTTCCAAGAGATGTTCCTATGGAGGGTTTAGAAAGATTCAAAAGTAGTTCCTTCTTAGGATCTAACTCGTTTGAACTAGTTTGTAGGAGCCTATGCATCTTCTATTATAGATAAGGCCATCGAAGTTCAATAGTTAATCAAAGAAAATGATGAAATAATCCTTCAATTACAACAGGAATTATACACAGAGAAACAAAGTGTCAATCAGAAACTACAGGTACAAGTATTACAACTCCAAGAGAGCCTTGATCAATTGAAGCTGCAACACCAAACTGAAATTGGTGCTAAGGATACTCAAATTCATCAATTGCAATTCATTGTTGAGCAATTGAAAGAAAACCTAAAAATAGATGAATTCAACAAGGAAGAACTGGAATTGAATACCCTGTTGGCACAACAACAAGTTATTTTTTGCCAAAATGTTTCGAGTATCATTGAATTATGTGAGAAAAATGATTCACTAATGAATTGAATAGCGGACCAAAGAATCAGCTTCAATGAGATCGGTGACAATGTGTCACACTATGTCACCTGGCAAGATACTACTAATGGCCGAAAGGCTAATCTTCCCAGGATTGAGGATTCCAAAAAGGAAATTGTATTTACTGATTGGGACATACAATTGAAACAAGCTGAAAGGGCCATCTGCAGAGCTAAAGATGTTGCCAATAATATTGTCGAAATAATCAACCAAAATCTCATCGTTGCTAATCTTATTGATATATGCCCTCCTCATTCTCTTCCTATTGTTAAATATTTGATAAAGCGATGGCAGGAAATATCCAAGGTAAAAGAGGAAAGCATTAGAAATTGGAAAAGATGGATTAGGAAAAGTATCAAAAATATTTGGTTAAGCCACATAACCAATGGCTCATGTTGTGTTGTCTAACATATACTTCTACCGATATGATGCCTCCACTTTCAAATGTGGTTTATACTGGGAAATTGCATATTAGGCCAGGCTAACCTCCCAAGGTTCAACCTATGCTCAACATCCTTCAACTGAAGGAACAAATGGCCAATGAGACAACACAACAATCCTGAAGCAAGTCACCCCACTAAATTTTGTTTATGTTTTTATTTTCACTTAGTTAAAGAAGAGTTGTTTAAAAATCCTCATATTTTAAGGTAATTACTATTTTTAAACTCTCTATTTTATTACATAACCCCTTCCTGTCTTTTAAGAAGGGGTCCTGAAATTTTAAAAGGAAGACTTTACAAAAGTCACAATTTTGTACTCTTAAAGTTTTCGTAATAGAAAAGGCTGGACCAAATACTATTTTTCAAATGAGAAGAGTTAGCGTATACATGGTACTTTTATCTTTATGCTAATTCTCTATTCCAAATGTGAATTAGTTTATTTTTCTTATGGTGTTTTGCTATACATATCTTGTTAAAACAATCAAGCATTAATTCACTTTTGAACATGTTTGATATCCGTATTTTATAGATATTCAATACTTGCAGTAAACAGATGCGACATATGCTTATTCAATTGATTTAATTAACTATTTAAATAAATCGATTATTTTAAATTTTTTTCATATCTCAAAGTGTTTGTATAATATTCATTTGCATCCGCTAAAATGTCATCTCCTTAAATCACATAGAAAGATAATTCATCTTGGGATAGATATAGAAAGGTATATTTATTTACTTCAAGATTTTTATCACTCCCATCTATCAAGTTACAGTCAGTTATAATACCATCCATCCACCTAATTATATTTCATTGGGAAACTGGTGCCATAAATCCATTTGGAGCCACCATATCAAACGTATAAGGGATGGTTTTCAAGTCCCTGACTGAGTGGTTTTCCCCAATGTTGTTGTATCGATTTTCAAGGCCTAAAAAAGACTACATATTCAGATATTTATGTGGCAAATGTATTCATCAGGGAGATTGTGAGGTTACATGGTGTTTTGAAGAAGATTATGTTGCACATGAATGCAAATTTCATTTCCAAGTTATGGAAGTAGTTGCTTGCAGGTCTAGGTACAGAGTTGGCCTTCAATACAGCTTATCATACACAAACATATGGACAGACAGAGAGGGTCAAAATATTCTGGAGGACATGCTAAGGATTTATTTGATGAACCAATGAAGGAAATGGGAGGAGTACCTTCCACAGGTTGAGTTTGCATACAACAGTGGTTATCCAGAGTCGTTGAAGGTGAGTCATTTCGAGGCATTGTATGGGAAGAGTTGTAATACTACCATTAGCTTGAGTGATCTAGTGAACAAGGTACTTATTGGACCAGACATGTTGGAAGATATGGAATAGGAAATGCAGGTTATAAAGAAGAATCTAAAGGAAACACATGACAGACAGAAGAGTTATGCAGACTAGCACAAGGAATTTAAGGAGTTTTAGGTTTGGGAACATGTGTATTTTTCGCATCATGCCCAAAAAGAGCTCCTTGAGGATTGGATCATGTGCCAAGTTAGAACCATGGTATTGCGGGCTTTTTGATATCCTTGAGAGGGTTGGACCAGCATCCTATTGACGTGCACTTCCTCCAATAGTGTAAGACCATGATGTTTTTCATGTTTCGTTACTTAAAAGGTATATAAAGGATGTTGATCATGTTACTGACTGGTATGTATTGAAGGTGGAGAAAGAAGGAGAATTCCAGTGCGAACCTTAGTGCATATTGCAACGGAAATAGCTCATGCTCAGGAACAGAGCCATAAAGAAAGTTAAAGTGTAGTGGAAGCACTTTGGGCCCGAAGAAGCAACATGGGAGATGGTGGATCAGATGCGGGCTATGTATCCTTAATTGTTTAACTGTTGAGGAAAAGTAATTTTGGTATCTGTACATATTTATGTATGGTTTCTATTGTAAATATTTCCATGAGCTAAGTTATAAAGCTCCAATAAGTGGTATGGTTGTTATATTTTCATGTTGTCATGAAGATTTTTAGTTTTGAGCAGGTTATTCATTGTAAATATTGCATCAAGCTAAGTTATAAAGATCCAAGGGTAGTATGTTTTATTTTCAGCGATTTTTCTAAGGTATATGTGTGGTTTAACACCAAGGACAATGTTACTCGAGGGGGAGGGCTCTGTAACAGTATTAGGCTAAAATTTCATGTAATAAAGTTAATAAAGGAAAAAATAACACCACAGTTAAGGGACACTTATTCCAAGAGGAATGCTTGGAAAAAATATCATAGTGGGCGTCAATGGATGTGTTTATGGCTAAGGGGAAATTGGAAAAGGCAATGGCTAAGGCATTAAAAATGAAAAAAGTATTTTGGCACATTTGTTTATGAAAATAAAGGAAAGTAGGAGAAAATGAAGGTGAAAGGTCATAGGTTGCATGTGAGGAGGAAATTGAAGGAAAATAATGGAAAATTGAAGAAATTGGAGGCATGAATGATAAAAATACCTCAGAGAATCAATTTGCAGCCTTTTGCTAGTTCATTTTCAGAATTAAACTCATAGAAGATAAGATAGTCAAGAGGAGAAGGAGATCAAGCAAGCAAAGGAAAGGAAAAACAAGCAAAGGAAAGCAAGGATCAAGCAACTTCAACGGGAATATTTGCAGGTAATAGGTTGCATGTATGACTTCCTAGCTAGTTTTTACATGCATGGTATGTTCTTGTTGGTATTTGGTTCTTTTGATGTCGTTGGCTTGGTTTTTGTAGGTTTTTACAGTGGTTTTAAGCCTTGCCTTGCATTTTTCCAGATAGCCATGGTGTGATGGGATTGTTCTCATTTTTTAGCTCTAGAATTGCTAGATGGTTTCAAAATATAGGGCAGAGGTGGTCTTAGGAGTATTCCCAAAAGCTTAGGAATCCCTTGACTGGTTTTGGCGGGATACACAGTAAATCCAAAGGGTGGTGTCTCATTAAGGGCCTAGTGATCCGGTGTGGATCGTGGTAAGGCCTAGAGACAAGGAGATGAAAAATTCCTCAAGGATAGTGATTTTGGTTCAGTGATATCGGTGCCAGTTTAAGTGAGATCACGGTATGGTGAGGGTGGAGGTGGTTTAACCTCTTGATTCCCTTGGTTGTTTTTGTATTGGTTTATCCATGAGATCACACATTCATTATTGGAATATGGCATGAGGGTGACTCGTTGAAAGAAATATTTTCTCCACCCATGTCTATGGTTGGATGGTATGTGGAAGTCCGAACCTGGTTAGCTCTTGCCTATGTTTAATGAAAGCTAATTTCTCTTGATCTTTTACTTTTTATTATGTGGCTTTAATGGTTTTTATCTTATGGTTATTTATGTGTTTATAAGCATGGTTATGTGACTGGTTCTATTCATAGTTCATTTCATTTTTTTACTTGTAACTGAAAGAATAATGGATGCAAGACCTAATTGATGTTAAGATAGTTAAAGAAATAGGGTGGTGATCCTGCTTGTTAATTATAATATGAATTTCCAGTCCCTTATTCTCAGTCTTGTATTCATGACTTGTAGGTCACATTGTTGCCAAATGTTTGATAGAATGTCAATCCCAGTTGGGGATGGTCAGGGATAGTATTGGTTTTAATTCTTGGTTTATAATCATTTTTTTCATGTACTTTATGAGTTATGGAAGGTATATGGATTTTTGGGTAGATTTTTAGCCCCATCCATGAAAAATTGGCTTAAATTTCGCATTCCCTAGCATAACACTACGAAAAAATGCCACAATCACACTAATGTAGGCCTATGGGAGCGACTGAGATTTTCTAGTCGCATGGAGGGCTTGGAAAGTGAGAAATTGGGGCTCAAGCTCAGGGAAAATCTAGGTTGGCTCGGGGGATGGACACTTGGAGGGGTTGGGTTACTCTTGAGGTTCCTATGGCACCTGAGGGAAGTCAGTAAGCTTTTTTTGTCGACTCCATTTCCTTAAGGTCACCTAGGAGGTTGAGTCTTGTCATAGTGAGCCCTCATCTCATGTTTACCCTGGGTAAGCCAGTGAAACTGGGTAGCTGTGAGGGGAGGTACGTTATAGATCCTTACCACATGTACAACACTACAACTATCCCTTATCATCACCTCTACTTTTCTGCCCTTTAGGTTGTGACCCAAGTCCCAGTCTAACTGTGTTGAATTTATTTTAAGGTGCAACATTTTCTTTCTCTTTTGTATTATAAGGTCTTGTTCTATTCGGTTTCCATTTACCTTTAGCTTTGTCTTACCCTTTCCAACCTTGCTGATATTATGTCTTACGCTTTGAATTCTCATAATAGTGCTTCAATTTCCCAATGACTTCCTCAAGTGACTGAGGCTCATCATATTCAATCCGATTTCTAAATGATAATGGAACTCTAATGACAGGCCTATGAACTATAGCTTTTTCATCCTTAAGATACAATACATAGTGTCAAGCCAGGAGGTAAATCCACCAAAAAAATGACTTGACTTTCATTAAGGATGCATAAGAATATATACATGGAGGTGAGATTCTTGGGATTCATCTCCTAGCGTCTATTCAACTTCCTTATTTTGTATTTACATTATTATATAATTTTTCCCAATCCCTAGGATTAGGTGTTAACATTACCCCCCTTAATCTGAAGGGATGTTGGTGAATCCAAGAATCGTTGTGAAGCTTTCAAACTTTTATATTCCAAGCTCTTTGTTGAAGATGTTTGGAACCTACTCAAAAATGGTGTAGATGGATTGTCTTGGACTAAACATGATGTTGAATCAGATGGTATTGTGTATTGATGTGCTTCGTTCAATCATTGAAATTTGGGTTCTTGATCAAATTTATTGCAAAAGTGTTGTCAATCATGACTGGAGTTGAATGCATTTGTTTCATCTGCAGATATTCTATGATTTTCCTGAGCCACACAATTTCCTTTTTCACTTCGGTTGCTACCACATATTCTGCCTCAGTTGTGGAATCTACTGGAACTAATTGTTTGTGTGATCTCCAAGAGACAACTCCTGATCCAAGACTCATAGTATAACATGAAGTAGATACCCCAGTTTCTATGTCTCCATCAAAGTCTGAATCAGAGTATCCAATCAAGCTTAAGTGACCCACTTGCGTATACTTGAGTCCAAAGTCTTGAGTCCCTTTCAAGTACTTTAGAACTCTTTTTGTAGTAGACAAATGTTCCTCACAAGGATTTTGAATAAACCTAGAGAGGATTCCAACAACAAATAATATGTCTGGTCTAGTAGTAGTCATGTAGATGATACTTCCTACAAGTTGTCTATACTTCATTGCATCCTCAAATTATTTCCATTCAATGGATGTGAGCTTCAATTTTTGTTCCATTGGAGTGGTCAAAGGATTGAACCCAACCATGCTGAACCTGTTCAATAGATCTCCAATGTACTTCTTCTGAGATAGGAATATAAACTTAGGATGTTGAGTCAGTTCAATACAAAGACAATAGTGAACATAGCCCAAATCATTCATTTCAAAAACTTTTCTCAATTCCTTCTTTATGGGTGCAATATAGCTCTCATTATTCCCTCACATCAAAAGATCATCTACATACACCACAAGATATACAACTTTTTTTCCAACTTTCTTGACAAACAAAGTTGCATCATCAAGATCATAATGTTTGAAGTTAAGTTTCATAAGATGCTCAGTTAACTTCTCATACCAGGCTCACGGTGCTTTCTTGAGTCCATACAAGGATTTAATAATATTTCATACTTTTTTTTCTTCACAACAAGTCATTCTGGATGGGACATTAAAAAATTATCTTTTATATCTCCATTCAAGAAAGCAGTTTTTCCACAAGCATGGCTTTGTGCTTGTCAAGTGAGCCATCAACTTTGTATTGGTTCTTGTAGACCCACTTGCATCCAATTGGTTTGGTTCCCAATGGAGGATCAACCAGCTTCCATGTGTCATTGTTTATCAAGGCATCATATTCCTTTTCCATCACTTCATTCCATTTATCATGAGAAGCATCTTATTTGAAGGAAGTTTGTTCAAGATCTATAGACAAATTCAATTCACAAGTATAAGAAACATCCATATCAACAGGTGAATCGGAATCATCTACATCACCTCCATTTTTCCTGGTGGAAGAGTCTTGTTCCTATCTTTCCAACCTCATTAGGACGAACATTTTCAAGTGTCTTTATCAGCCCTTTTGGAGGACCTTTCTAAGATGGCCCAGGCTACTCATTTAACTAATTTGGGGTTGAATCAAGATTCAATCTCCCAATTTTGACAATCACATCACTCAAAGCTTCATCTGTGTCTAGATCCTCATGTGGGGGAGAGAGTTATTTGGAATATGATTCCACAAATTGATTCAGTATAGGAATACCCCCTTCAATATGTGGAATCTGATTATCAAATTCTTGAAATGACTTTGCATATGCGAATCTATCCAAGCGATCAAGCTTCTGCTCAACAAATTTGTCAGTCTTGGAAGATTCAAGAAATATGACATCTCTAGATACTAAAAAATTCTTATTAAATTCATCATAGAGAGGATATGATTTGGAGGTATTGGAATACCCCAAGAAGATTCATTTTAGACTCCTTGCACCAAGTTTATTTATTTTTTCCTTAGGTATCAAAGCATAACAGGTGGAACCAAAGACCCTAAGATTCTTTATTGAAGGAAAGTGGCCATGCCACATTTCATAAGGAATCTTATTTCTAATTTCATTAGAAGGAAACCTATTATTTAAGTACTCAACATATAGAATTTCACCAACCCAAAACATCAATTTTACATTCTTGAAAAACATCATGGAATGTACCATATTTAAAATTGTCTTGTTCATTCTTTGAGCTACACCATTTTGTTGAGGATTTTAGGGCATTGTTGTTTGATGTTTGATTACATGTTGGTGAAGATATTTTTCAAATTCATTTGAAGTGTATTATTTTCCATTATTAGTGTGTAAAGAGCCAATATGAGTTTGTGCATCATTTTCAATCCATGCATGAAAGTTCTTGAATTTTTGAAAAGAATCATATTTTTTCTTCAATAAGTAAACCCAACACATTCTAGTGTAGTCATCAATAAATTTCATCATATATTTATTTCCATTTGCAGAAGGAACAGACCTGGGGCAACATAAATCTAAATGAATAAGCTCCAATTTTCTATATTCTCTGGAATGTGAATCATGAAAATATTGTTTGCTATGCTTTCCTAGAATACAAGCATCACATTGCTTAAGTTTCCTAGAAATTCTAGGAAAACTAGTAACACCATTTTTCTTCAACAATCGAAGGCTATCATAGTTCAAGTTTCCAATTCTAGCATGCCATAAAAGACTTGATGGGAGTGTACCTTCATCATAGTGAGAACTGCATGCAAATTTTTGTGCATGAGGAGAGGTACCTTGCAACTTTAGAAGTCTTTCTTCTTCTATCCCTCTCATGAAAAGTGAGTGATTTGATGCTTTTATAACCTCAACCTTGCCATAAAATATATTGATGGAGTGTCGTTTCTAGCGGATGTTGACCAAAGACAACAAGTTTCTCCCCAACTCTGAGAGGTATAAAACCTCATGTAGAAGAAATTCTGGAAGACCAAGTAGCTTAATCCTGATTGTTCCAAGCCCTGATCACTTGAGTTTAGTTTTTTCTGCAAAGTATACTGCTCCATCGACCTTGTCAGTAAATTCTTCAAAAAAATATTTTCTAACTTTTATGTGGCATGTTGCTCCCGAATCTAGCAACCAATCATTTCTCCAAGAAGGAAGTGAAGCATTAAACAAGTATTTAGTTACTCAAATATTACAATGTGCCACAACATAATGAGCGGATTTAGGTGCTTTACCTTTGGCTTCATTTCTTTCCTGCTCAATTTTGTCCCAAGGCATCTTACACGTGGATGCATCATGTCAATCTCTATTCCAGCGTATGCAATGAAGATCAAAATTTTCACTTTAAGCTTGTCTACCCCCCTTGCCTCTGAATTTTCTTCTTTCTCATCCTCTTTGGCCACCTCTCCCTCTAGAAGAATATTGAGCATGATTCTTCTCTCTATGTACAAGACATACAAATTCTTCATAAGGCTAAGGACTTGTCTTCTTCCCAAAATCCTTCTCTCTCTCTGCAAACTTTTTCTCAAGGGAGTCAAAGGTAATCTCCTTGAGGTTCCCACTTGCTTACAATGACTTGAGATAATGTGAGTAAGTGGGATATAATGCCTTGACATAAGCTATGAGACGTATGTCAATTTCAACACCATTTTTTTTAATGTCATGCATGGTAGATTTTACTTCTGATGCTAAAGAAAAAAGGTCATCATTTTTCAATTCAAAACTGAATAGTTTAATCATCAACTGGACAACTTCAAGTTCTGAATGTGAGTCATATAGTTCTTTCAACTTATTCAAGGCTTCATAAGCATTTGAAAATGGTGTAATATGGTGACTCGCCTCTTCATTTACAGATGTTTCAATTAAGGCATAGGCCTTATTTTTTTGTTGTCCCAAATGGTGATATCCTTGTCTGTCATAATCTTTGCAGGTGGATTTTCTCTGTCTCCTTCACAAATTCATTTCCACAACTCATTAAAAATGAGTGTGTGTTTAATCTTTCTTGAGCATTCAGGATAGTTCTCATTTCCAGAGAGAACAAATCCCACAATATATATGATTGAATGAATTCTAAAAGAATCAATCTACTGCTACTGTAAAAAAATACAATTATAGTGCTAAAAAATTAAATCCTTCAATTAATTTTTTTTGTCAATTTTTTTTTCTAGTACTAAAAAAAGTGGATAGGTATTAACTGCGGGAGGTTTTAACTGAGGGAGAGTTTATTTAGGGAATGGTTTACTTATGGGAGGGCACTGGTGAGGGTAGTATAGTGGAGGGAGGGTGTAACTTGGGGAGGGTTGAACTGTGGGAGGGAGACGTCAAAGTGTTATGGGCCACGGGAGAGGCGCAAGGAGTATGTATGGAGGAGGCCATGGTGTGAGGTCATAGTGTTATGAGCCACACACTGTGTAATGGAGGAGAGGCCACTGTGTGAAATATGTCGAGCAATGTGAGTATTACTGATCAAAACTAGATCATGGACCAGAGTGATAGCTCAAAATTCAAAGTTTTTGAAAGTGTGCTAAACCTGAGTGACTAGATAGATCTCATCTTCCTGATTCCAATGCCGTGAATGGTTTGAAAAACCGACACCGTATGAAGAATTTATCGCAGTTTGAAAATTCCAGTAAACTATAAAAACTGGACTTTGACCAAGTCTGACTTGGATTTGGGAAAAATTAAATAAAGAATATTACAGGGAATATTCTAGGGAATATTCTTGGAATATTCCCTAAAATATTCTGTATGGACCAATCATATTTGGACAAGTGTGTGCGTGCTATTGGATGATGGATCGTATGTGGTTTTAATTGACCAATTTGAGGCTGCCACATGGCAGGCCCAGAGGCCACCATGTGGCCCAGGAGTGGTCATGCAAAATTTTATTGGGGCAGCTGGGTGTCGAACCCTGGACCTCCTGCCTGCAGGCCCGCACACTTTACTATTTCGCCATGACATTAGTTCTTAACTAACTATGTTCAATGAATACATTTAAATTAAAGTTGTTTATGCGACGGGGGTTTGGAGGGCCAACCTTCCCCATATGGCCTTAGCGCCAAGACCACCAGCCAGATTTCTAACCACCGACGATATCGCGGAGTTTTTTCAATGTGTTCACATGTCGTTTAAACGTAATATATAACAGTTTACGCTAACAGTTTGAAACCTCTTCCGATGACAAGCTCCTTATCGCCAACCATAACCGTGCGAAATCCGGGTTGCATGTGCCCACTTTAACAGCTAAATTTAATGCTAGAAGATTTTATAGTGGGTTAACTGGTTGCGGCCACCAAAAATGTGGATTTGGCCAAACTTAACTAGAGTTAAGTCCAGTTCTCCACAATTAGTGGAGTTTTTGAAGGGACACTGGGAAAAATCTTGTTTTGGCTCTATCTGGAGCTAGATTCGCCCAATTTTGTAGTAAAAATAGTCAATTTTGACCATCTCCAACATTACAGACTCAATGGAGTGGGTTTTGGATCCATCAGAGGACTTTTGAGAAGGTTTTTTCTTCAGATAATTTCAAGGGGCCACTAGGACCACCAAGGGGCAGCAACAGTTTAAGGCCTAGCCAGGGGAGCTAAAGGTCTTATTTAGAAATCCAATAGTCAATTTTGGATGTTTCAGATGTTCTAGAACTAATGGTGTGGTTTTAAAAGCTTTTATATGACTTTTGAAGGCCGATATTCTTCAGTAAAGTTCCAGGGGCCATTAGTGCCAGCTTTTGCCAGCAACAGTTCGGTGCCTAGCCAGGGTAGCTAAAAGCCTTATGCAGCGAAAAAATAGTAATTTATGATTGTAATGAGAATTTTGAATCCATTGAATTATGTTTCAGAATCTTTTGATGAATTCTAAAGGTCGAGAACCCATTAAAGAAGTTTTCAGTGACCCTAATGCCAGAGGGTGGCGACAGGTGTTGGAGGCGAAACTGGCGTAGCCAGAGGCCATTTTCAATGAAAAAATAGTCTATCATGACTAATTTTGGAATTTGGAATCCAATGAATGTATTTTCAGAGCGATTTGAAGACTTCTAGAGCTTGAGAAGTTGAATGGAAGTTTTGGGCAGCCCTAGGCAAATCGTGGAGGAAGGCCTAGTTTGGGGATGCAGTGCTCGTTTTAAGAAAATTATCAGTCGATATTTTGTGTCTGATGTGTGCTTGATACAATTGGTTTCAGGGAAAAAAATTATTCTGAAGGAGTGAGTTCCATATTTTAGCTCAGTGTAGCTCAAAGCACCAACTGAACGAATCGAGTCTAAGGGAGCCTAAAGCTGTTTGCAGAGTGATGACAGCCATGAAAGGGAGGTAGATGGTATTCTAAGCCATTTGGATCAGTTCAGTATCCATTGGAGTTAAGTGTGGAAATTTTAAAAGAAACCTTACCATAATCCCAAAGAGCCTAGTCAAGATGACAAAAGCTCAAGGATATGTAGCCCACGATATTCGAGTGAACTCCTAGATTAATTTTTTTGTTATGTGTGAATGTTTTATTGTTGCATTATGTTGTTGTTACACATGTTAAATTTCAGCAAGAAAAAATGGACTTAAGAAATTTAAACAGTTAAAAATCACACACCACTTTCAAGCATAAATTCCACAAAATTTCAAGTATAAGCTAGATATTTTATTTGTTTAACTGAGTGGGAGGTTCTTGAAAAACATAGCAAGTTATTCAACCCATTTTCAAATCAATTACCCACTAGGAGGCGAGCAATGTGAGGAGAGGGTTGAGTAGCAATAGCATATTTGGCCCAATTTATGACGGCCAAAATGTCACTATTGTGACACATAGGCATTCCAAGAGCGACACTTTGAGGTTGGACAAAACGTCGTTTCCTATCCTGTCGCAATTCCGACACTTCTAATAGTTGTTGGTAGAGTGACACAAGACACAATACGTGTCTTCATTTATTCAGTCTTACAATCACATTGATTATTGTCACTATTCTGACATCATCTGGAGACGTCGGCCATACAACATTGATGCCTTCCCAGAAGGTGTCGCAATACCGACGGCATGTCATCACACATGTCATCGCACATCCGACTCTATTAGTTTTCTAACGACGGAAACAACTATCTAAAGTGACACGAAAATCATCACTATTCCAACAACTCACATAAAAATGTTGTGAAGGTTGGGTCATACCAGCAACGGAAACAACCGTCAAAAGTGCGACGGAAATAACCGTCGGAAGTGCGATGGAAATAACCATCAGAAGTGCAACGGAATCAACCATCGGAATTGCGACGTGACTCCTAGAAATTTTTTTGGGGGGTAGAAGTAACCATAAGATGATCATCCACTTTAAGAAGGAACTCACATTTGGATTATGGCATGATAGCAGTAGTTGATAAAGGAGAAAGGAATATGTGTGACCTCCCAAGCAAGCTAGGATGCAAGAAAACTATCTAAGCTCTCTTGCATCCTAGCCTAGCTCGCTTGGAGTTCGTCGATCTTCGTTTCTCATGTATCAACAATTGGCATGATGCCAGAACAGAAAGTTGAGTTCCTTCCTAAATTGGATGATCATCTCAGGCTTACTTCTGCCCCTATGGAGGTATCTCTGCTATCTCCATCAATTACTTTGCCACCACAATTTTTTTTCTGCATACTCTCTTTTGAAAGATTTAACATTGGCTCAAAATCATCTTTTGTTTTTTTTTTCACTACAACACCAAAATTTATATACCCCTGCAATAATAATAATGCACATTGTGAGCCAAAAATTCACTTCTAATTAGATTCATTTTAAGGTTATAACAGATGCATGGAAATACATTAATTACTACCAAAGATACAACTGCTTTGAAACAATACAAATGCAACAAGTTTATCAATAATTTTATCATAAATCAAAGAATAAAATATTTTTTCAAATAACTAGTAAGATGACACCAAAAAATTGTAACAACAAGAAATATAATGTATTCATAGGCTAACATTTCACAATTCTATTTGTCAATTTGATGTCTAGGTCATATGGTTATTTGGGTAACACCCACTTATGTTATTACACATCTACGAGAGACTAAGACTAAGGACATTTCATACTCCATCGC
Source organism: Pinus albicaulis (assembly GCA_034641835.2). Classification (NCBI taxonomy): domain Eukaryota; kingdom Viridiplantae; phylum Streptophyta; class Pinopsida; order Pinales; family Pinaceae; genus Pinus; species Pinus albicaulis. The sequence continues at coordinate 724,635,640 of CM076581.1, forward strand.
CCCATTGATTATGTGATCAAAATGGGGTTCTATTGCCAATTCAAGGATCACAAAACTCAGTTTTGACCTTATTTCAACATTTAAATTAGATATTCCTATCTTTGTTTATGTGGGATACCCTTAGGGAAATCTCATATTTTTTCTCGATGCTCCGACCTACTTGAGGCACCATGTGGCAAGCCAAGTGCAACACCTTATTTGATTCTAGATCCATTAGACCTCAATGGATAATATGCTCTTCATCAATGAGTTTCCTGACCCTCTTGATGGGCATCTTATAAATTTCATCTCAGAGCCTGAGATAGTTCATGTCATGCCAAAAATAATTCAAGTTCCTTGAGAAAATGTATTATTAATATAAACATGTGCTTGGTAGACCAAGAATAAAAGCAACATGTGCTTGCTAAAAATCAGGAAGGAGAATCATTGACATAGAAGAACCAAGAACAGGGGAGCCATAAAAAAGGGTTGTTACTTCAAAGGTTCAAACTCACTCAGATCCATAGTTGACACATGAGTTTAGAGAATCCTTGTTTGTAGAAAAATTAAGATAGATATTTGAGAATTGTGATGTAGGGTAGGTCCTCCTTGCTTATGTGGGATGTTCTAGTGAGTTGTCTGAAAAACTGCCAAATGAGGAGAAGATTGTGAAAGCAGCTACAAATAGAAGAAAATAGAGGGATTCTTTGAAGGTGAGAAGCCTTGGGAAGATGGTGTTGAGATGTAGTATAGATGATTCTCCAACATCATAGGTTCACCATGTGGAATTGTCTATTGCATCTCACCAGTGTTGAAACTTCAAAAAATTGCAGTGAAGCATGTTACTATAAATTAGCAAGCACAAGAACCCATTATAAAAGAGGTTGTATTGGCTCATGAAAGTCTTTGTATTAGCATATGCAAGAGAAGTGTTAGACGATATGGAGGTGAAATAGGTGTGGAGATAATTGCAAGAGGGAAAACCCATGTCAAATAGCTTGAAACTTCTTCAACGTAAACCTATAGATGTTGGAGCTTTTTTGCAAGGTTTGGAACATGCTCACTATGTTTTCCATCATTATGGTCTAAAATTGTTGTTGTTGTTAGAGGGTTTGCATGAACCCACTTCCAATATGCTCAGAGTTGAACATGAGGAATAGTGAACATAGATACAAACACAAAATGGGGTTCCAGAAGTGTTGGATGCTACAGTTAGTTAGATTACAGTGTAATAGAGAACTAAATTAATGAATCAACTAGTTATTTTCATCAAAGTTAAGGTCTAAAAAACAGTGGAATGGATTGTTGTGACTAGGCCTTCCAATGGTAAAAAATAATCATACAGAGTGTGGAAATGAAAAGAGAAATGATTTGGGTAATCCAAGAAAAAATAGTATCCCTATTTATCACCCAATAGTCACTGTAAAAATGTTTCAAGAAAGATTCTAAGTAGAATGAAAAATCTAAAAGTGGCTAGAATGACAAAGCTACAAAGCTCATAATAAGCCACAATATTAAGCCTCTGATACCAATTGGGATGAGCACAATAACAACAATTTAAATGACATATACACAATCCAACAAGTAAGAGACAAGTACGTAAGTAAATATATAATTATCATAGAAAGAGTACAAACTTGTGGGGAGAGTAATCAAAGTTGACAGTCTCTAATAAAATAGGTGACTCAAAAATTTATACCAAGAGACCCCAAAGAGATGAGACAAAGAACAAAATAGAAGTGTACAATTATTATACATGTTCATAAATGTTTGATAAAACATGTCTCGAAAGAACACTATGACTAAGTGCCATCAAAGTAACAATTTCAAATTTCCCAACATCCTGTTCTACTAAGTAACTAGAGAAGTTTCTGGGCTTATGGTACCATAGAATGTACTGGCATAAGTTGTATTATTGGAAAAATGAAACAAGAAATAAAACTAAAGACGGATAGAGATGCTAAACTGCAGGGCTAATAAGGCTCTCCAGACCATACAAATTCTTAGCAAGCCCATAAAAAAGATTACAAAATTATGGGGGGTCTGATCAAGGTTGAAAATGTCTACAATAAATTACGACAAAGTGGGGAACTAAACAATTGATACCAAGTCACCCAAATATATATAGGCATAAAAGTATTATACATGTTCATACATGGTTCCTAAAACAAGTCTCTCCAAAGTAACATTATGACTAAGTCTCATCAAAGCAACATTTTCGGATTTTCCAACATCTTGTTCTACTCGTTAAATTTCTAATGAGAATTGAAAAATGAATATTTGAACTTCATTCATTTACATAACCAATGTATAAATAGTTTTAGATACAAGACCCCCATAAATAAACAAAACTCTGAAAACAAGTTAAATATCAAGCATTAAGCTGACAGAAACAACTTTATATCCAAAAAAATTATCTGTACATAGCACAATAATAGAATGACATATGAATGGAATGTAAATTTGTACTATATTATACTAATCTATTCTCAAAAAGAAGCTAGATGCCACTCCTGATCTTGACCATGTTAATAAGCTAACATTTTGGAGACATGTAGATCACTAACATAAAATTCTAAATTCACATCTAATAACGATGAGAAAATTAATTACAATTTTGATCCGTATTTATACAAGAACGCAACAAAATACAGAAATAGACATAAACACAAAGATGCAGCAGAAATAATACTTCATTTCATTAATATCAAATAACAAAAATATGCTTACAAACATAATGGAAATAAACTAGCTAGGGCACTGGTAGCTTATCTCTGAGAAGAGATGTGGCAGCTACAGGCCTTTGAACTGTGTTACAATGAGGCTCAAGGACCTATTTATTATTGAGAAACAATGGAAAACCCTAAACATCCAAAAACCTAAACCTAGGAGATGAAGCCCCAAAACTATGGGCCCCGTTTGGGTAAATTGGTGTTTCAACTTCCCAAAGACATAAATTTGGCATATGAGGAATACCTCGTTAGAAATATATATCCGAGGAATACAAATTTTGATGTGAGAAACATCAATCATGGACCCGTGTTGTTCCCGATTTTCCAAAAAAATGTCGTTTAGGGCATCAAAACGGATCCAGAAGTTCAGGACCTGAAAACCTGCTAAAAATAGTAAGTTGTGTTGAAACTGAAAAACTAAAAGAACTGATGGTGCAGGTCCAAATGGAATAGGTGAGTGGCCAACAATATCCACCTATATCATTCCTCCCTCCTTAGGAAGAAATGGTCCTCATTGCATTAAGTTCCTCCATGAGAGGAAAATTCTGCTGAACTTGGTATTGGATTTGTCTAGGATTTCGTGGACATGCTGGTAGGCATGCTGGATGCGTTCAATAAATTTGTTTTCCTCGGGAAGTATATGTGTGGATTATTTCTATGTATTCGCATGAGGCAAGGAAACATCAGGCAGCGGTGCGTCAAGGGTCATCTCAATGGAGTGCTTATCTTGACAGTGTAAAGGAACCTATGTGAGTGAGGAGAAAATGTCCTCGTATTCCTCCACGACTTTGTCCATCTACTGCAACCATGCATGGGAGCCTTGTTTCGAGGCTCTGGCCATAATATTCTTCTTTCCCTGTAAGGGATTTGTAAGGAAAATAAATTTCCTGGTTTGGTAAACAAGCTTACTGCGTTGTTTTGCAATAGTCAAGGAGATGGCAGGAGGCAGTATTACCTATAGTATCCTGTACAAATTATTTCCCAAAGTAATAACAACAGAATGAGGCCTGGACTCATACACAGCATGTCGCCTCCACAAGTATGTTTGGCCCAATAATACATCAGCTACATCAAGAGGAACAACATAACATAATACCTCATCTATGAATGGATTGATGTTGTACAGAAGGCAGCATTGTTGGCGGACACAAATATATCTCCCTATGTGAAGCCACCTGATGGTATATAGTTGTTGGTGTGCTATGGTTGGTAGGCCGAGTTGCTTCATGACCTCTATTGAAATGAGGTTCTTTTGGCTTCCGCTATCGACAAGAAATTGCAGTGGAGAACCCTTCACCCACATCTTCGAGTGGAAGAGGCGCTCCCCCTCCTATGGATCCTCGGGATCCTCCCTCTGGAGCTTGGTGGTGGAAACAATGGCACTGAGGTCTGCATCAAAGATACTCTTCCCATTTTCATATCCCTTGTTTTTTTCTAGCTCAGGAACAGAACATGTAACTGATTCGGGTGCCTTCAGTTCGCCCACCAGCAACTGTTTGGCCTGATACTCGTTTGTGCTATGAGTGGGGCTATTATGAAATTCACACCACTTCCCCGTGTCCTTATTTGGATTTTTGGTGGTGTTCTGAGCCACCCTTCTTTGGCTCTGCCCCCTGTTCTATGGTTTGGGGGTGCCTTTCCCTGGATTCGGATTCGCGGATCCAAAGTCTCGCTTCTTCTACTTAAATTTATGTTCGATCTTGGTGGCATAGAGATATGTCATGCCAAGCAAGGCAATGTTGCGGAAATCCATTTCCTCTTGAATGTGCATGTGTAGAAAGCTGTGGAACTTGAGAACCAAATGTCTCTATAAATCTTTAATACCCAAATTTGTGCATAGGGTATGGAACAAATTCGTCAGTTCGTGCACAACTTGACCCTTTGCTATCGCAGCGTGGTCCATTGGATGTGCTTGTCCTCATAGCTCCCCACGGGGTAGTATTGTTCCTTGATGCTATCTTGGAACGAATTCCAAGTGGGTGCAACTGAGAACAGAGAGGGTTCCCCCTTGTCCTTTCGCTCACAGTAGGTTTTCATTAGTCTTTGACATGGGGGGCGGCTTTGAGGAGTGAAAAAATAATATTTTCTCGGTCGGAGAAATCATGGACCGAGAAATACCATTCTAGCAAATTCAACCATCTATATATGAAATCTGCATCTATCTGGCCTTCAAATATAGGAATTTCAAAGTTTACGTGTACCTTGAAGGGAGTGCTGCCTCCAGAGTGGTTGTTGAATGCATATGTGTCGTAGGTGGGCAGCCGTTGAAGGATCTGAGAAAATTTGTCCATCATCGCGTTCCTCTGTTTCTCGAGGGCCTCCTCGAACAATATTTTGATAATATCTCATGCTCCCTCATCTTTCTTTTCTTCCTCCATGGGAGGTATTAGGGGTTTGTGAGGTTGATATTGCAAGGGTTCAACGAGATCGAACCCTAAATCCTTATATGTTGACCGCGTTTGGGACATGCAAAGAAAAAAAATAAAGAGAAAACCGCTCTGATACCACTGATCCGGATTTATAAAGGAACACAATAAAATACTGAAATAGACATAAACAAAGAGATGCAGGAAATAATACTTCATTTCATTAATATCATATACCAAAAATATGCTTACAGACATAATGGAAATAAACTATCTAGGGGGTTGGTAGCTAATCTATGAGAAGAGATGTGGAAGCTACAGGCCTCTGAACTGTGTTACAATGAGGTTCGAGGGCCTATTTATTATTAAGAAACAATGGAAAACCCTAAACATCCAAAAACCTAACCCTAGGAGATGAAGAGCCAAAAATATGGGCCCCGTTTGCGTAAATTGGTGTTTCAACTTCTCGGGGACGTAAATTTGGCATATGATCTTTGTTTGACGTGCACCATACCTTGTTAGAAATATCTCTCCAAGGACTACAACTTTTTATGTGATAAAAATTGGTCTATGGACCCATGTTTCTCTCGGTTTTCCCAAAAAACGTCGTTTAGGGCCTCAAAACAACTCCAGAAGTTGAGGACTAGAAAACTTGCTAAAAATAGTAAGTTGTGGTGAAACTAAAAAAATGAAAGAACTGATGGTGTGGATACAATTAGAATAGGTGGGTGGCCGCCAATATCCACCTGGATTAAATTTTTAAAAGAGTGATACCACATGAAAGATTAGATTTTCAAAAAAACATTCCTGAGCTAAAATATTGGGAAATTAAGGACATGATCATAGCTGTGCATGGTAAAACACATCAGGTGGAAGTTTCTTCCCATAAACTGGACTAAAATAGACTATACTTATCACAAAATCACTACATTCAAAGGACAACACTATAATGCACTCTTTAAGGGATTTTCTACTTCTTGGTAAATCTTACCATTTCGACGTTGTGTGAAATGGGAAGCGATATTTCTAAATCTTGATTTTTGCAATCCTATTGTTGTGACATAAATGAAAAACCATATAATTTTGTCACAGATGGCACATCACATGAAGGAATCAATCATGAAAGGTTGGGTCGGAATCATTTGTGTTTCCTTTTGCATCCATCATTTCTTCCCCATATCATTGTAACATCCTAGCAATGAACCTATAAAAGCTTATGGGGAAACACAAATTTCAAGGAAGGTGATGTTTAACAAGCATTGTATATGTATTGAGCACAAATCGAATTTATTTTTTGAAGTTACTTACCTCACATCAATTCTCCATGGAATAATTTGAGGCAATCATTCCCTCCTACGCCAAAAATGATGCTGCTCAGAAGCTATCCAAACTCGTTTTTCATGGGTTCGGCACTTTCACATTTAGATTCTATCAAGCAAAGTGTCCGAAGAGAACATGATCCACCCATTTGGAATTTGGACAATATGTATATCACATTTCAAGATATAACAATTCCAACCCCCATCCCCATCCATACGTTATGGATGGCCTAAATGGAGTGCCATTGTTCTACACTTACAGGGGTTGCGCATTTGCCCATGTTTCTGGTAGCAACTATATGAGTAGAGGCTCTGGCATTCAAATAAGAGGAGGATATTTTGACGCAAACGATGATCAAAATTCCAAGGAAAGTAGTGATATGTATTATTGAACTATTTTGGAAGCAAATCCTTCCAACCCACTTCTTCTCAGCAACTATGCCAAGTTTTTGCATGAGGTTACCAATTTTGACTTATGGTTGATATGATGTTTTATTTATTCCAGTTGCATCATCTAAGTATTGATAAGGATGAGAGATCATCTTTGAATATGAATCTGAGCACAAAAACTGCTAACCCATAGATGAGGGTCTGAGTAATATAGATTCATGATATGCTAGAAGCCTATGTATGAGAGAGGATATGCTCCTTATAGGTTTATAAACTAAGCATTGACTACAGGATTGATAAGCACACCCTGAAGAGTGATGCCACTCTCAAGACTGCATAGAGATTTTTCCAAGTATATATTTTTTTTGGAAAGTATTGTGCAAAGTTGCAAGTATCTTGCTACAAAATCACATAATATAAAAAAGTGAAGCATATGGAAGTCCCATCCACATCAATCGTTTTGGATGTTTATCAAAACCAACATTAAAAAGTATAACCACCATTATGTGCCTAATTCAATTGGAATTTTCTACCAATGTGTAATCATAGTTTTGTATGCCAATGACACTACAGATAACTGAGGCAATTTTTATTCAAGTTATACATTTTGTTAAGTTCAAAAACACAACCCGTGATCCTTGAATCTTAGAAATACAACCATATGCCTTGAAAGTAAAGAATAATGAACATTCAGGCACATAAGAATAATGTAAATAACAAATAAAGACCAATAAAACTTATTTAAAACTCTACCAAATCAACTTTCTACATGGGAAATGAGGTGAGAAATACATAAGGCTAAGTGATGACCAAGAAAAAGTGACGACCTTGAGAAAAAGGAATTACTTCAGACATAGGATGGCTTGAATTGATAACTGTGTTTGTAAAACGGGATCAGAAAGCACATGAGGCGATGCCTATTGATGAATTGATTTTTTATCCAAATCTGGAATTTGTTCTTTGGCAATGGTCTCCTAATTAGAAAATTTCTCCTCGAGATGAGACACCTTCTCATGAGGTAACTTTTGGGATGCCACCAAACAAGAATGGCTGACGTGGAAAGATATGGAAAAGATTAAAAGGTAATTAGGGAATCACAAAGTCTCCCTTCTAGATTTTTTTGAAGCCTTTCCTAAGGAAGAAAATAGCAGGTTGTACTTGTTGCTCCTCTCTCCCATAATTGATGGGATTGAATCTAGAGTTGTTGGGAACCTAGCTAAACATACCAGACATTAGACTTGTATGAAAATATTATCTCTAGACCTTCTACTCAAAGTAAGCTTAATAGAAAATGGAATCTCAAGAATTACAAATATAAAGGGAAAAACAGAATGGAAGCTCTTTGGAGTGAAATGGTTTTCTTTAATATGAATTTGCTTGCCTGGTCCATTGCAATCTTCCTCTACCAAAAATGACACCACTGCTACAGCTAAAGTAAATAACAACAAAAAATATGATAGGAGTAAGCTGAAAAATTAGAAAATCAGAGACAAGAGAAAAGGTAATGGAGTACTTTCACACCCAATGGTGGATTGCACTTACAAAGCCACCTTAATGGAGGAAAACTTCTCCAAGAAACCTTTTTGACTATATTTCTAAAATTGATTTACAAATGAGAAAGAGTAAATCACTATTTGAACTAAAAGTGATAGAAACCCTACTAAAATCTTAAGTTACTAATAAAGTAATAAGGCCTTTATTACATGAGAGTGGCTTTATACTATGATAATATGAATGCCTAAGACATAACATCATCACAAAATCACAAGCTTGCAATAAAAATTTTCATGTACATACAACCTAATTCCTAATAAAGATGTTGTGGTTATGTGCACAACATTATTATGTGGTTAGGCTTCATAAAACATGATTAATATATGGAAATTGCATCTATTGTGGAATACATAATATTTTGGCCATATTTTTTGGAGGTGCCTATCTGAACTTGAATAAAAGGCCTTTTTACAGGTACATTTATGTCACATTTTTACCAACAGCCTATCTTCCTAGAGGATCCTTGGTGTTGCCCCAAGCCTATTTCTAGTGTCTAGGAGGTAATCAACATAGTCACGTTGTATTTCCTATGGAAAAAGACATGTGCCACAATGTTTGAAGGTATGCCGAAAGAGACAGTAACTATAGGGAATAAATTATTGATTTTCAATTACGTATCTATTTAACTCATTTGATTTCCTTGATAAAAGATACTGAGAAGCTATACGCATGATCTAGATCTCATGCACTTTTCTGCTTACATGAGTAGGTAGGAGGAAGGCTGTTTAGATATAATGAAGACTCGACATATATTTTCACACTTTTTGAAACAAATTGTTCCATACTCATACACTCCAAACTTCAAACCAAGGTTTTAAGACATTGAATCAGCAAAACATCAGTCAACATGGAACTCAAAACAATTTGGTGACTTGATAAAACTCGGTTTAGGACTCATTGAAACTTGGAAAATAGCCTTGTTGAGACTCATCAAAATTCTACAAATATACCTGCAACACTCGTGGGTGGCAGGTGCAGGAGAGATCCTCATTGATCCCAGAGGAAAAATTAAATTGTCATATGCCTTGGGATTAGGAATGTCATCCAACAATCAAGCAGGGACTAAGGTTGACAGTGGAAATATAAGTTAAATCATTAACAGTATTAGGAGATTCTAGTACAATCAACAATTTGAGGAACAAGAAAATACCCAGATTGATTATAAACTCACCTTTATCATAGCTTGAGCTCAAAACGTGGCAACAATAATTAAAACAACTTTTTTCTATCAAGTGATAAGGGATTTTAATCACCAAACCGATTCATTAGCTAAAAAGGCAACAAGGTTAAAAAGGGGAGCTTCTGGTTAATGTCCAATTAACCATCTAAGCCATTCCTGAATCAACCCCTTGAGATAATGGCAATTTATTATGCCATATGTCTTTCATGCACCAGTCCTTCCCTCAAGGAAATGCAATAAACTTGACACTACCCAAGGCCCCTTTCCACATGTTCAAGTTCTTGGGAAGGTGGACTAATGGTAATTGAAATTTGAGGTTAAATACAACCTAGGAGAGGTGGGAAAATGGACTGTTTGAACTTTGTGTGGTGAGAAGAATGTAGGCAGCTCTACTCAATTCACCTCCGCTTGGAAGTATCTTTGATTCTCAAGTTGTTGGTCAGCTCTATTATCACTTTGTTTGTTTTTTGTATGCTAAGTTTGTGTTATCTTTAGGAGTTGGCTGTTAGCACTTAGCACAATAGTCATTCCCTATCTTTTTCAAAGTGGATCTGATCTTGAATATGTAGGGAAGGGTGTTTTAAGTGCGCAATTGGTGAGTTTGAAGCTCAATATTTTTCTCTTAGTAGCAGAAGCCAGAATTCAGAGTCTATTATGCATGTATATTGGGTGAACTGTCTTGAGCACAGTGTTGATTCCCATCAAGCATTTTCATTTTTAGGTTTTTGGGTTTGTAGCATTATCAAGAAGCAACTTTCTTTTCAGTTTACTAGAAGTATTTTATTCACAATGGACCATCATAGCTACAAAATATTAGGAGATTTCTCAGGACTCATGAAGAATTATGTGTCCCTATTAACTCAAAATTTCATGAATATGAGCAACAATGTATTGCGCAAGTTGTAGATTATGAGTACTCTGTTACAGGTTAGGCAACAAATTTCCATTCTAGAATTTGAACAAGGATGCATAGTCTATGGCTTCCAATTAGCAAATTTCTAACCAAGGGAAAGAGAAAGATGAGGACACAGTGGTTCACCTTATTGAAGGTGTGGAAATTGGAGAGCAGGAGACAACACATACTGTCATTGGCCTGGAAGAGGCCACGAATCATCACACCTTATACTAGTTTATGTTTAGAAGGTTATAAATATCTTAAGTATCTTTTATAGATTATATAATAGTAGTAAAAGCAGGGATAATTTTCCAATAGCTATATATGAACTTTGCATGTTGTTTTCGACCTGTGAAAATAGCTTGAACTGCGAACAAATTATGTATGCTTTAAGAGTGTTGTTAGTTTTGATACAACCATTTTTAATCATAAAATTTACCTAGTTTATGTTAAAAAAATAATACATACTTGCAATGCTCACTTCAAGACTTGGGATATTTTCTTCGCAAGGCTCGGTTCAAGACTCGTCAACTCTGACAATTTTGAGAAGGGTTCAATTTATTTTTGGAAATTTTAATTTTCAATCAAGTTTCACGCAAGTTTATACTGATTACCTGTTTCAGGGTTGAGTTGGAGACACATAGAAAGTCTCAAGGGTCTTGACTAGGTCTCACAACATTGCTCGAAACTTATTGTGCATTTGTAGTTGAAGCAATGCCAACTATTATCAACATATTGTGCCAGCATACAGTTACTTTGAATACTGTTGTTTCCAAAGGAACAATAAACTGAACCTCCAGCTAAAAGAAGAGAAATAAACTGAATGGAATCAATCCCACTTTGAACAAGATTCTGTTGATCTACCCTGCAAAGAATAATGTCAACTAAGGTAAACTAATATTTCGAGGTTTCGTAGAGTATTTTAGAGACCTACTGTAAGAATTTTATTTGATTTTGAACTATTTCATGGAAGGTACTTAATTTTAATTTACTCAAAGGTATCACTCGCTCACAAGGGACCTATATTGCACTTGAAAATATACATTTCCCTATTATTCCTTGAAGTACCTCTGAAGCTACATCAAATATTGAAAACATATACTATTTCATTTCTGTGCGAAGAGACCATAATTAAGGCACTGTTGTCGGTAACCTTGGATTTTTACATCCATTTTACTCTGGTAGCAATTATATAAAAATTAAAGAAAACAATAGATAGTGATTAGACAAAAATATTATAGAAAACAATATTAATTTTGTTAACTTATAGCTAGTTGTGGTTTCATAGTGTTTTCCTCATTAGCCGGCTTGCAGCGATAGGTAGAAATTTCTACGCCTCAAATCTTCATTGCCTGAAGATCAGTTTGCTTTCCAGAAATAAATCTATTTCAATAAAAAAAGGCATGTGAAACATCATTTCCATTATAAATTCACAATTATGCTCTCATGGAAGCTGAGTTTCATATTTCAGAATAAGTAACGATAAAATTTTATCCACCGAAAATGCTTAGCCGCCTTTAATTAATAGAATGCTCGATTTTGGCACCCCCGGCATCAATTAACCTGCAATTTATAGAAGGTTCTTATATCCATGAGTGACAACTATTAAACATTACAAAAACCTCTACAGTCTACATGCTCACTCAATTTAAACCAAAATCTTGTGGGAAAACTGATACCCTAACTCAATTCTTCCAAGGGATCTGATTATCATTCGTAGGGGAGCCTTGCCTTAGTCTCCTTAATCTTGAAATCAGCTCTTCGTTGAAGTACTTTGGATCTTCATCGTATTGATCTGAGAAAACTTCAGTTCTTGGGCTTGATCCCTACCATTGAAGCCCCAGTCCACCGAAAATGCTTAGCCGCCTTTAAGTAATAGAATGCTCGATTCTAGCACCCCCGGCATCAATTAACCTGCAATTTATAGAAGGTTCTTATATCCCTGAGTGACAACTATTAAACATTACAAAAACCTCTACAGTATACATGCTCACTCAATTTAAACCAAAATCTTGTGGGAAAACTGATACCCTAACTCAGTTCTTCCAAGGGATCTGATTATCATTCGCAGGGGAGCCTTGCCTTAGTCTCTTTAATCTCGAAATCGGCTCGTTGTTGAAGTACTTTGGATCTTCATCGTATTGATCTTAGAAAACTTCAATTCTTGGGCTTGATCCCTACCATTGAAGCCCAAGGATTCGGGGATCAATTCTGACATGATCTTTGTTAGAAGTGGCAGGGTTTTCATATTGTCCTTCATCGTCCTAAAAGCCAAGGGCGGGCACTGCTATTCGAAATTGAGGCTGAGGGTAAACCCTCCTTCATCTTCCTAAAAGCCAAGGGCATGCACTTCTATTCGAAATCAAGGCCGAGGGAGAATGTAGGAGCTTCCAAAACATCCATTAGATGATGAATTGGAAAAAAATGCAATGCAAAAATTCAACCCTTCAAAATTAGTTTGAATTTAACCAAATTGGCACCAAATACTCGAACTCATTCTTACTAGAAATTCACTTTGAGGTTCTCCATTGGCTAGGATAAATATTTTCGAAAGTCACATATTCTATTTTTTTCTTAACAATGGGAAACATATGATTTTTAAAAAAAATTATGATTTCACCTTTTAAGATTTTTTTTTTGTACGTGTGATTTATTAATTCGTAATCTTTACTTGTAAAGAAGGTGGTTTGTGTGTATTTTAGTTGTCATCAAGTTTTTTAATTTAAATCGTCTAGAATGGTTGATGTGGGAGTTAATTATAGGAGTTATACTATCTATCATAAGGGGTAATGAGGCTTGATTTAATCTTATACAATTTTAGCGACAACATTTCACATTTGGGTAGATTTTTTTTCCACCCAATATGTGGTCTAGCCCAACCTAAGCACAACCTGATAGTAGGGAATAAAATTCTCATTCGGTTGTTTTTATCATGACAAGACTTGGTTGTGCATCTTATGGAATCATGTTGAAGGTTAGATGAGGTTCATGGTTATGGAAAATTCATATTGTCATTGCTTCGAGGTTTTCGATGATGAGATTCTATTGCCTAATATGGAAATTTTGTTGTTGGGGAGGCACAATTGAAGAAATTTTGACTTGTCAAAGGTTCCACATGGAATATCTACTCATCAAGATTCATTATTGTGGTGAATATTTAATTTATGGTTTTGTTGTATTAAATGTGTTGACAAATGGATACTTAGGGGCTTAAGGACTAGCGGTTATGATTATGATTTATTTATGCACTTAAGGATTATGGCTTAGCATATTTAGGTGTTAGGGGGGTAAAGGCCCTAGGGATTATATGGGTTTAGGGGTTTAGGAGTCAAGGGTTAAGGGTTAGGGCTTAGGGGGTTGAGGTCTAGGGGGTTTAGGGGTTAGTTCTTATTGGATTAGTGGCTAAGGGATTCAGGGGTTAAGGTTTAAGCACTAAGGGATTAGGGGTTAATAACTTAAGGGTCATGGGATTTTGGTGTCAACGGGTTAAGAAGTTAGGGGTTAGGGATTAAAGTGTTTAGGGGTTACAGGTTAAGGGTTAAGGGCCAGGGTTACTTTATTCCTGTGAAATTAAATGCATGTGTGGACGTTAGACGAGCATATTATTTCTCTTTGAAATAAAATATAGAGGATATTTTGGGGAAATGTGATTGTCCATAAAATGTAGATTATATTTGGCGACCTTGTGGCTCTTTTCCTTGAACCCTAGTAGTGCTTGAAGGTTGTATTTGGAAGGTCTAGTGGAAAAAAACACAATATGATCAAGAATATTAGTGTTGGGGCACCTATGGTTTGGGAAAAAGGGTTAAGGGTTCTATGAGTTAAGGGATTTAAGGGTTTAGGAGTAATGAATTAAAGGTAAAGGGTTAGGGCTCAGGGGGTTCAGGGGTTAGGGGTTTGAGGGTTAGGGGGTTGAGTTCTAGGGGGTTTAGGGGTTAGAGATTTATGGCTTAGTGGTTAATAGATTCATGGGTTAAGGGTTAAGCACCAAGTGCTTAGGGGTTAAGTTCTTAAGGATTATGGGATTTAATTTTCAACAGGTTAAGGGGTTTAACTGTTAAGGGTTAAGGGTTAAGGGTAAAGGATTAAGAGGACAAGGGGTTAGGGCTTAGTGGTTTTATGGATTTTAAGTTATAAGGGGTTATGAGTTAAGGGGTTAGTGGCTTAGTGTTTAAGGGATCACAATGTTAATGTGTTATGAGTGAAGGGGTTAAGGGATTATGGCTCTGGGGTTAAGGGGATAGGGAATTTAGTGGTTATGGGTTAAAGGCTTATTGCGTGTGATAATGGGAGCCATAATCCCCTTATCACAAATATTGCAAGTTCCATTATCAATTTCTCTTGTTGCCTTCCCTCTAACCCCCCTAGCCCGTATGCCATGAGGTCCTAAGGAACCTTCTCATTCTCTAATGTTATGATTATATATATCAATAAAGCATGCTCAAACTTATCACTTCTACCCATATATGCTACCCTTATGTCCTATTTCCCTGTTAAGTACAAAATAATATCCCCCTCCCCCAAAATAATGAGAATTGAACATTTGGAGGCGATTATTTAACAACTCCCCCAACTCTAGAAATTTAATTACAATGACTTCTTCCTCTTCTTCTTCTTTTTGTGGGGGGGGGGGGGGTTGTCCAAAACTACCTCCAAAAGCTAAATTTTCATTAATTTTAAGGGTGGTTCAGGGATTTTAATTTAGGAGTTAAGGTGTTAGTTTCTTAGGGTTTAAGAGATCAAGGGGTTAATGTGTTATGAGTTATGAGTGTAGGGGTTAAGTGATTATGGTTTGGGGGTTAAGGGGATCGGGAATTTAGTACTTATGGGTTGTGATCATGGGTCACCTAATCCCCTTATCACAACTATTGAGGGTTCTCCTCTCAATTGCTCTCATTTCCTTCCCTTTAGGCTCCCTAGTCCCTATGCAATGAGGTCCTAAGGCCCCTTATCATTCTCTAATGCTATGATTATGGATCTCACTAAGCCATGCTCAAACCTCACACTTCTACCCATCCATGCTACCCTTATGTCCCCTTTCCCCATTCAATACACCAAAAGATACCTCTCCCCCAAAGTTCATGAGAGTTTAACATTTCATGGTGATCGTTTAACAACCACCTCTAAAAGTTTAACTCAAATGAATTTTTTGTGGGGGGTTTTCCAAAACTACCTCCAAAAGTTACATTGTCATGACTTTTAAGGGGAGTTTTCAAAAAAAACCTCTGGAAAGTCACAAGAATTGAAATTTTGGAGGTGAGTTTGGACACCACCGAAAAAGTCATGAAAATTTAAATTTTAGAGTCGGTTGTTAAATGATCGTCTCCAAATGTTCAATTCTCATGACCGAACTAGGGTCACAAATCATCCACTTATAGTACATTGACTAAATTTTTATAGGCTGCTTCATATCTTTGTCCAAAACTCTATGGAAAATCTACCAAAATGATCTCCTCTTCATGTCAATATATTCCTCATATGGCACATTTATTCTACTCATAGAGATGAAACATGTATTGAATCATAGGAAAACTATATTCTCATTAATTGAGGGAAATGATACACTCTAATTATAGTGTACCATAAAATGTTAAGAGATATAATGGTTATAGTATTATGGTTATGGTTTATATGTGTTAAGGAGTATAGCAGTGAGGTGTTAATGATTATATGTATTAGAGGTTAGAGAGGTAAATTCTTTTATAGGATAAGGGTTGTAATCTTTAGGTATTAAGTGTGGCATGGGTTATAACGATTGGGTCTTATAAGTTTTAGAGGAATTAGGGCTTAGGATTAAAGTTAATATGAATTAACAATAATATAGGTTATCTCTTAGACGGATTAAGGACTATAGGTTTGTTGACAGGGAAACAATTCCACCTTTCCAACAAGGGGGAACTAACCCGATCGTAGGTCCCAACTAGACCTGCTCTCATTTGGAATGGCTAATCCCAACAATTTTTAAGGACTGTTATAACGGTTATGGGAATAATGAGTTAGTGGTTAAGGGATTAGGGATTAGGGGCTTAGGGGTTATGAGAATAGGGGCTTAGGGGTTATGCGAATAGAAGCTTAGGGTTAAAGGTTTAGTGTTTAGGGGTTAGGGGAATAATAAGTTAGTGGTTAAGGGGTTAGGGATTGGGGGCTTAGGGGTTAGGGGATTTAGATGCATTTAGGGGTTAGGGGAATAATGAGTTAGTGTTTAAGGGATTAGGGATTGGGGTTAGAGGAATAATGAGTTAGTGGTTAAGGGGTTAGGGGAATAATGAGTTAGCGGTTAAGGGGTTAGGGATTGGGGGTTAGGGGTTAGGGGTCGTTAGGGGTTAATGGGGTTACGGTTTAGGGGGTTAAATGGGTTAGGGGTTGGGAATTAGGGTTTCAAGGTTAGGGGTTGAGGGTTAGAGGTTTAGGGTTTAGGGGGTTAAATGGGTTAGGGGTTTAGAGGTTTAGCGGGGTAAGGGATTTAACAGTTAAGGATTTTAGGGGTTAAGGGTTAAGGGGTTAAGGGGTTAGAGCTTTTGGGTTTAGGGGGTTAAATGGGTTAGGGTTTTAGAGGTTTAGGGGGTTAGGGGATTTAGCAGTTAATGATTTTAGGGGCTAGGGGTTAGCGGTTAATGGGGCTAGGGTTTAGGGGGTTAAATGGGTTAGGGGTCAGAAATTAGGGTTTAAGGTGTTAGGGTTAAGGGTTTAGAGGTTTAGGGTTTAGGAGGTAAAATGGGTTAGGGTTTAGGGGGTTAAATTGGTTAGGGGTAAATGGTTTAGGGGTTAGGGGTTAAGGGTTTATAGGTTTAGGGTTTATGAATTAAATGGGTTAGGGGTTTAGAGGTTTAGGGTTTAGGGGTTAAATGGGTTAGGGGTTTAGGGGTATAGGGGGTTAAATGGGTTAGGGGTTGGGAATTAGGGTTTACATGGTTAGCGGTTAGGGGTTAAGGGGTTAAGGGTTTAGAGGTTTAGGGTTTAGGGATTAAATGGGTTAGAGGTTTAAGGTTTAGGGGGTTAAATGGGTTAAATGGGTTAGAGGTTTAGGGGTATAGGGGGTTAAATGGGTTAGGGGTTGGGAATTAGGGTTTAAGGGGTTAAGGGTTAAGGGGTTACATATTTAGGGTTTAGGGGGTTAAATGGGATAGGGTTTTAGAAGTTTAGGGGGTTAGGGGATTTAGCAGTTAAGGATTTTAGGGGTTATGGGTTAGGGGTTAATGGGGTTAGAGTTTAGGGGGTTAAATGGGTTATGGTTTTAGGGGTTTAGGGGGTTAACTGGGTTAGGGGTTTAGGGGGTTAAATGGGTTAGGGGTTGGGAATTAATGTTTAAGGGGTTAAGGTTAAGGTTTTAGAGATTTAGGGTTTTGGGGGTTAAATGGGTTAGAGGTTTAGGGGTATAGGGGGTTAAATGGGTTAGTGGTTGGGAATTAGGGTTTAAGGGGTTAGGGGTTAAGGGGTTATAGTTTTAGGGGTTTAGGGGGTTAAATGGGTTAGGGGTTGGGAATTAGGGTTTAAGGGGTTAGGGGTTAATGGGTTAGAGGTTTAGGGTTTAGGGGGTTAAATGGGTTAGGGTCGGTTTAGAGATTTCCATATCATATCCATATTTTTTTTATTTTTATGATTAATTAGGAATTTTTAATGTCTCACTACTCGGTTAATTAGGATTAAGTAATGATGCAACTAAAGGATCAAATAAATATCCTATTTATAATACTGGGTTTGTGAGTCATTTTTGAGTCTAGAAACCTAGCTCCTATATCGTCAAGGCATGCGAGGTGTCTGTCCATGTCAAGTTTTAGTGCATACAGTAACAATTTGAAAAAAAATCAACGTTGGCCCCATTCACAGGTCACTATTGGCTTATAAATATAATGGTGTAGGGTAATATCATGTCATAATTGACCTAATTTTTTCTAACTAGTTACAGACTTATTGCTAAAATCCTTTCCTAAAGCAACACAGAAAGACAACAATAACATAGATAGACTATTGCTCTAAATTGTCTATAGGTTTCATATACTAACATGTGGCAATATATATATATATATATATATATATATATATATATATATATATATATTCTTTGTTGTATCCCTCCTAATGTTGTCTCGATAGGACCAGGCTCCCACCCTTGTACAACCAATTCCCCAGCTAGTAACTCTCTCCTTGCATTACCCTGCTCTTCTATTTCCTCTCCCTTTACAACAACTCACTCCATGTTTCTGGTTAGTTAGGGCTTGGCTAACTGGAATTTTCCTTTCCTTCCATTGACCTTCTGTGATTCACCTCTACAATATATGCTCGCTCTAGTGACCCGACACATAGATCGGAGAGAAGCCCAACAATTTCCCATGACCTCGCTCAATGGTCTCATTTTTGGACGTCCACTCTCGACATTGGAACTATAACAACAACCACCACAGTAAAATTCCATAATACCCCTTATGAATTCGATTAAAAATCATTTAAACTTATGTTGGTAAAACCCTCATCATTGATAACTATCGATTTGAAGGAAACTTTTAGAAGCCCAGTAATTTCCCATGCCCTCACTCAATGTTCTCGTTGGGAGATCCTTGTTGTTGATCCAGAGGGGAAAATGGAGAAATAAGCAGCAGGAGTTAGATCTTTAGTGATAGGAATTCATGGGCTTCTACTAAATCTTTTGTTTTATTCTCCCCCTCCATATTAACCCTATTTCTAGAAAATATGTGTTATAAGGAGATCCAGATTTGTGCCCTTGCCTTTCATCATAGAGTGCGATTCCAAAGAGTGGAAGAAATTTGGGAAAGAAAATTGGGGGGGCTATTTATGCCCAGGGAACACAAAAAAAAGTAACTAGGTATGAACATAAAAATACTATGGAAGCACGCCCTGAGTTCATTAGCAGGTTACCTACGGATCTGAAGACCTACCTAACGAAATGATACAATTTTTACGATACGTTTTTTCATTGTGTTCCCTCCTCTGGGCGGAAATAGTGTTTAGATACTCCAACACCAATGAGCAGAAACAATGTTTAGCTACTCCAACACCTACATAAGTGAACCAATAGTATTAACCAAACTATGCATATGGATTTTATCATGTAGGTTGCTCGTAGTTACATTACGTGCATACCATTTCTACTCCACTATTATTATGTCGAGTTCCTATAGTATCATGTTTCTTTTCTTAGTGACCTTGATGCACTTTCTCATTATCGTGTACACCTACTAATCACAAGGATGAGTGTAGCCTTATCCCTTCACTTGCTTCCCTTAAATTTGAGGTTGTGTAGTTTATTGTTACACCTCTTCTTAATATTGCTACATTTTATCTAGTGTCATATCTTCCTATTCTATCCTTTGCACCAATTGCATACCATTCGATTTTACCATTGAAATATGCTCCTAGATAGCCTCTTATTACTAGCTCTTTACCCAATATCTTACTTAATGTTGTCACTATCTTAGATAACGTTAAGGCCATTGTTCAAGACTAGGATCGCAACTCTTCTATCAACGCAATCCCCTTCATTAATAGTCTAGAGTAGCACTTCATTAATGATGAAATGGTTGTTAACATTTATTTTTTAACTAATGAGCCCATGTGACTACCACCATGTAGGTCCCACTATCCACATGGAATTTCACTAGAAACCCTTGCCACTTGAAACATGGAATTGTACCATCAACCAACCCTTGCATTCTCTACATGGACTGGGTTCAGAATACCCCATACATGACAACCATATCACTAGCTCTAAAAGGAGGAGGCAAAAGGATACAGAGTGAAAAGTCACCCTCTCTCATTTACATATCCAATTACCTACAATTGACTAGGAGAACCACATCTCGATCATACCAATTGGAACCATGTTGAATCTGATTAGACCCATTGAACCATGTTGAATGACCTGGTAAGGTAGAAAACCAAGAGGAAAACCTCAAGACAACCAACCATGGGGATCGAACCCATCCTTAAGATTTGACACCTTTTACCAACTACACCTACACATGCTCACTCTTAACTTTTGAATGTACTTTGAACATTATATTGAGGTTTATTATTACAACGCACCCTATATATTTAAAATAAACCATTGCTATTGTGACGCTAGTTGACCAAGTCAAATTTGACTTTGTCAAAGGGAAAGTGACCGTTCCACAATGGTATTTTCATATCTTTCGGTATACCGATGCACATAAAATGGATGTCTCTATAGCGACATTGTATTCTATTACTGTCATTATTGCGACACCCTAGTCGGGGCGTTGCAATAGCGATGCTTTTTATTATTGTCGCAAGAGTGACAACGTCGTCATCGGGGTCGCAAGAGCGACACCACATTGAGGGATTCAAAAAATTGAGAAAAACTGGGAAAATTTCCAACAATACGTCAAAAATATCGAAACTAAAGTCTCAGAAAATATACCATATGTACTAGTGTAGCGTGGAGGCCAAATGATAGAGAGGGAGCGATGAGAGGCTGGGGGAGCATGACGCCAAGCAGGTAAGGAGCACTGTGTATGGAGGGCTGAGCAGTGGGAGCATCAGGAGGGCCAGGCCACGGGAGGGCCAACGTAGCGTATGAGCAGTCGTGGTGGTGGAGCAGATGGAGGCCCGACGGAAATGGGAGGTTGGGAGGCCCAAGTATATGGAGGAAATGCACTGTGCAATGCAGTGAAGAAGAAATACCACAATGGAGCGTTATCGATGAAAAATGTTGGAGAGCATTGTAATGTTGGAGGAGAGTGAAGAGCGTATCAAGTACTATGTGAACGGTGAGGGAGGGGAGAGAAATGCACAAAATTTGCAGTGGGTAGTGAGACAGTTCTTCCAGGTGAAAATAGAGAGACAGTTCTTCCAGGAGCAGGAGAGAGTTACAAGGGAAATAATGCCAGAAATAGAGTTGGCTCTGATACCATGCCAGGCCAGGAGGTAACTCCACCAAAAAATAGACTTGAATTTCATTAAGGATGCATAAGAATATATACATAGAGGTGAGACTCTTGGGATTCATCTCCCAGTGTCTCTTAAACTTCTTTATTTTGTATTTACACTATTATAAAATTTCGCCCAATCCCTAGGTTTAGGTGTCAACACATACCTTAGTAAATCCAAGAACTTGGTTGTATACTATTCATCTATCATCGATCCCATTTTTAGATCATAGAATTCCTTATTTTTGTTGTCATAGTACCTCTCTGATAAATATTTCTTCTTGAAAAGCCTCTTGAATTCATACCAACTCAAGTATTTTGTCCTTGTCTCTAAACCACTCCACATCTTCCCACCATATGTATATTTTCCCTTTGAAGTTGAAGATAACTATTCTAGCGTTCATATTCTCTGTGTAATCATGAAAATCAAAGAACTTCTTCATCCCGAGTAATCGTGCCTCTGAATCCTTTGGCTTATTCAAATCCCCATCAAAGGTAGCTGGTGTAATATTCCAAATCTGGAATAGCTAGCAAGGCATGACTGAAAAATGCATTTTCCAGTAATGGCTGCTACAGGAATTGAAACCAAGACCTAGATCCCTTAGAACAATGTTTCTAAGTGCTAAATCCAAGAGGAGGCTCCAAATAAATCCTTCTAGAGTGGTTAAACAGATCTCCCACTACTAGATGTCCTCAAAAGGTGCCCGATGAGGGACTGCAACAAATGTAAGCACATAGAATGGAATGACAACGTTATTCAATAGTTGTGAACACATGAAGATATGTATAGCCAATAAATATCTGATATAGCAACAAATGTGTACAATGTGTGGAGGAATCAATCACTCCAACTAGGCAATGGAAGCCTCAATAAAGCATATACAAGGAAATGCAAGAGCATTGCTACAAATGAAAATCCCTGGCTAAAATAACGCAGTTTATAGAAGACACTACAACAAAATACATGACAATAGAATGATATATCAATATTAGCTCAAAGAAATGAGGGGGAGCAAGATCTCAACCTCGGAAAACACTAATACAGCAATAATACACAATCCTTGGAAGGATTGGCTACAATATACATGAAATTGGAAAATCTGTAGAAATGACGGAGTTGTTGGGTAGCAGCTACAACTCAAAACTGATACAATGTGGAGATGGCTGAATAATATGTCCAATATGCAGCAAACCTCCTCCAATGTATTTCCTAAGTACAAGGTTGATCCTAATACTGGAAATCTTTCCCTCCAAAATGCCAGTGCAACCTCTCACTACAGATGCACTCTAGAATAACGTAGTCAAGGCATTGGACTGTGCTGTAGGAGATAGATAACACTTGGCCTGGTGCCAAAGATGTGCAATCAGCTCAGAAACCTCCTTCACTGACCTCCCGAAGAAACAAGAACTCCCTCCTGTGAAAGATAAGCCAAGGAAAGGTGTTGTGGAACCCTCCACTGCAACACCCAACCACACTATGTTATACTTCAACAGAAATAACATAGTGACTGATGGTAGTGGCTTTGGCCTTGAGCCAATATGTGGAGAAGATGAAGTGCAATCCTTCAAGAGGCCTCTCAAGAAGGAGAGGAAATCCTAAACAGGAATCCCTCGTGTGAAGCAACACTGCAACTCAGCTGAACAACCGGAATATGCAATTTAGTCTTCAGACTAAATCAATATGCTTAAAGATATCCCGCTATGTCTGCCCCTTCCTCCTTTTATACAAGTGAATGCCTCTTTGCCATGGACCCCACACATTAGGGTTTTTTCCACAAAGAATCTATCTCTCTCTGAAACTGCGTTGTCTTCTAATGCAAGCTACACCTCTTAGGCAGCGTTGTTGACTTGGTCAAACTTGACCTTGTCCTCATGCATTTGCCCCTTTTCACACTGGAAGGTGCAAAATAAAGTTGCTCCATGGATCCTTTTCACATTATGAAGGATCTTATTCCTACTCATGGGCCTTTTACCCATGTTATTCACGTCCTAGATGAAATAAACAAAAATTAATGTTCCAATTACCTCCATGAAAATTTTGGAACATTACAGGTTGCTTGGCTTTCTTGAACTAATATAAAAAATATCCCCTATCACATGTAAGAATGATAACAATGATGATCATATTGCCTTTCAGCAACAGAACTAGAATATAACCTGTGTCCATCACCTCTCCTGTTTGGAATATCCAAGAGCCTGCCACCTCTTATCGTTTCATCCCTATTTGACCTATGCCCACCATGAGATCTACTGCCATATGTCCCATTAGTCCTATCCTCTTGCCCATGAATGATCTGAAGAGGTCCCTGTCTGTAAAATTCTGATAAAATATGAAGGATTATTGCATTAACTTCTTCTTATTTCTCTCGTGCCTGAATGATCTTGCCATTATATTCCTTGTAACTTATTATTTCTTCCTTCAAACTTCTCAATGTGTTTTCTAAGTTAGAAGAATGTCTACCACCATGATGCTCGTATGATTTATAGGGAGAATCTCGTGAACTGTAGTATACCATATTTCTAGTCATATTTGATCTCTTACCTGCAAGTATACCATGTCAGCTAAAACCAAAACATAACATAATAAAAATACCTTAGTATAGTTCAGGGGAGGATATCTTGTCTACAAGATCAACTAGATTAGCACGATACATGTATAAACATAATCATATCAACATAAAATCATCATTTCAACCATTATCTAGTTATCAATGCATGACCATACCAACCACATACCATGACCTCATGCACGAAAAATATCACCGTGTCAATGTATGCATAATAACATATAAACAATAACATGCATAACCAATATACACTTATGAAGACCACATCCAACAAGAACACTATCATCTTTCACATGATGACACAACTGCAACCATGACCACCAGCATGCATATACAATAAGAACATATACCATAAGCATAAAGATAACATATGCAACTGACATGTATGCATGACCATCTCATTGCCCATCCAATCCAAGGGGTGAACCATGCTCTAATACCACTATGTAACACCCTCCTCCCACATTTACCTAAGCTAACCAGTCCGTTGGGGTAAACATTTGATGAGAGTCTACAATGATGTGATTCAACTCCCCAAGTACATTTAGGGAAGTTGAACCGACAAAACAAAACCAACCTTACCTTCCTCACGAGCTATAGAACCTTCAGGAGGAAACCAACCCTTCAAAGTGCTTAACCCCTAAGACAACTTATGATTTTACCGATATGGACCCTCAACCACTCCCATGATAATCCAAACATGTGACTGAGGCATTCCAGATGCTCCCACAACAAGGCATGGTTGAGCCAGCGACCCTGGATTTTGAGCCAATTTTCTAGGGGTAGGTCTCAAGCCTCTGCCTAGAAATTCATGAAACGTTGAAAAATGATACATAACCATGAAATCGGGCTAATAATACAAACATTTGATCAAGTACTTGACTATACCCCTACTATCCATGACAGGAATTTCATCAAACATATAAAAAATATGTAATCTACAAGTCATAACAACATATAGGGGTCTCATACGTATCTAAGATTCATAAATAACCATTGATACCTTATCACAATAGCTGCATTATCATCTATCAGGTCATATAATCATTCACATCTCATAAACAAATAAAAAAATGATAAGAGTCATAAATCAAGTCTATCATAAAACATACTCATAACCAACATAAATAATAACGGTATAACAACCATAAGAATCACATGTGAACAAGTAAATTTACACATGAAATACTAAGGAGAAATTGAGCCCTTATTAATGAATGCATAAGCTAACCAAGTTAGGGACTTCCACGAACCACCCAACCATAGATTGGGCTTAACCAAATATTTCTTTCAGTCAACCATGCCATATTCCAAGCATGAATGTGGGACTCTCAAAACCAATCTAGGTTTCCTCAGGCTTTACCACAATCCACCAAGGGATTCTTATGCCCAAACAATAAACATGTAATACCAGGATTTACCGCAATCCCACCATAAACCGGTCCAGATATCACTAGGAATATACAAGCATGGATGCCTCCAGATCTCTCCACCTACACCATGAGGAATTTTTCTATCTCTTAGTCTCTAGGCTTTACCGTATATCCCTCCATTCACTTGTTGAGGATTAATAGGACTAATCGAGACTCCACGCTCTAGTATTTACTATATATACTTCCATTCACCGACCAAGGATTCCTAGGCCTAATCGAGGGCATACACCTCTATACTTTACCGTACATCCCTCTATTCACCAGTCGAGGATTCCTAGGCCCACCGAGGTACACACAATCTGGCTTTACCCTAATCCCACCTAAACTAGTCCAGGGATTCATAGGCCTTGTGCTCTTCTCCAAAGACCACCCCACTCAGTTTCAAAACCATCCTAAAATCTAGCTCAACCAAAATGAGAGAACCCCATCACACCATGGCTATCCGGAAATGGAAAGGGAAGGCTAAAAATCACAGTCAAACCTGGAAAATCCCATGCCAATGACAACAAGAGAACCAAATACACACATGCATGCCAAATATAGCATGGAAATAACACATGCAAATCGATACCTGCAAGTAATCCCCTTGTAGTTGTTTGATCCTATTCTTTCGTGCTTGATATTTGCTTCTCTTTTTCTTCTTTGTCCTTCCTTTGCTTTTCTTGATCCAATGCTAGGGTGCTCCAAGAATTCTATAAGTGTCAAAGAGTGTGAGAGAGTGAGAGTAGAGAGAGAGAGAGAGAGCTCAAAAATTGAAATGACAAAAAGCTACAAACTGATCCTCAAATTTTTTTTTATTAAGGAGGCCTTTGTTTTCTTTATTTTCCATTATTTTCGTAAATAAAATGTGAATTAATGCCTCTTGCTTTTCCAAATCCTTTGTCATTGCCTTTTCCAATTTCCTTTAACCATAAGAAACCAAATGAACACCCACACTAGGATGTTTTTCCCAACATTCATCTTGGAATATGTGTCCCATGACCTTGGTTATTATTTTTTCTTTATTAACTTTATTTACATGATTTTTTGACCAGGGTTGTTACATAGAATATCTTGCTGCACTTCTCAACACTTTTAAAATATGAGAATATTTACAATAGACATATTAATTAAAAAATATGGATCTATTAAACTCCATAAAATATCCTAATAAATATCATGATAATTTCTTGTACATTTCTTTGATTCACAGTGTTTTAGAACAACTTTCCGACTGGGTATAAACCATTTTTTCGTTGAAGGCATTGTCTATATTGGAATTGGGCTTGAAGACTTTATATTTTCAATAAAATTAATCGTTGAGATTGCAAGCCAAGCTAATTTTCTTTGTCTAATACACCATCCAATGGACAACATGAAAATTTTCTCAATCATTTTTGAGTTTCTTAAATATGCTAGTCTTTTTAATTTATTAAAAAATCATTTGTTGAAACGTGGCTATCCTTGTAATTTGTTAAAAAAAAATAGTTATGAAACATGTTGTTGGAATTTAGTGTCGGTCTGGTTCATTTCTTGTGGCTATTGAAAGGTGGGTTGGATCACTTCTTTTAATAATATTAGTTTTATTGAGCGGGGGGACTCATTCTACAACCAAGTTTGTCGGTAAATTATGTTCTAAACACAAACATGATAATTTAGGCTATATGATCTGAAATACATTTGAAATAGGACTGATTATTCGCTAAAGTGGATTGATTGTTAACTTGATTGCTTAGTGTGGAAGACTGAAGGAAAACAATTGATTTTATAACTTAATCCAAAACTTAAGAAGCACAATTAAGCATGAATTTGCAGCAAAGAAAAGAGATAGAAGAAAGCAAACATTGATTACGGAGTTCATCCCTGGTGGACTACGTCTTCGAGCCTGCTTTCAAGATCGGCACCTGTTTTATTAAGGAATGATCCAAGGAATTATTTACATAAAATTCACCAGACTGAACGTGCTCACAAGCACCTATGGTCTTTTTCAACAGAAATCTATCCCTCCTAGATTTCCAACTCCTGTCTCGACACTAAATTCCGCCTCTACATGACCAAGATACACTGAAAAGAAAACTGCCTCCTCTCTTCACAAAGTTTTGAACAAGGCTCAAAATCACTCTCCTCCTCATCCATGGAGCAATGATTTAATTGTATAATGCAAGTTAGGTTCAATCTCAGGCCCCTTGGGCCGAAATTGGCAAATGGTTGAACGTATTAAGTGTGATTAGCTCTCGGTCATATAAAATTAAAACACCTTGTGTTTTTGTTACATGATGGTTAAATTAACATAGCGTGCATAACCAATTAAAAACCCAAAATGAAATTTAGGCTAAAATAAGCTCCATGGTTCTGCAAACGGTGGCTCGATGAAATGGTTTGCATGTGACAGGTTCTCTGTCCCTTGCTGTCTAGTGGAGGACTGCCACATCAACGCTTAGGTCCAGCATTTTTTGGCACTCGACTGTCCATGTGAAAGTTGTGCTCTATCTATGGTCTTCCAACAGTAATATGCTTGCGGTCTTCCCAGCGATTAGGTATAAACTACGCGTTAACATTCCGACAATTCACATGTCACTTGCGGTCGGCTCCTTCTGTGCAGTAAAACTCCAATGCAGTTAGACTAATATACAATATGGTTTATTGATATGGTTTGGGTTATTACATAGTTCATCACCGAAACCATAGTTTTCCACCATAAGTTTGTAACATTGTTTCACGCTAGGTTTTCCTATTAGCATAGGTTTTAGCATTTATGATTTTGACCATAGGGTTTTACACCTTAAGATTTACCACTTATGATTTCTAACAAAATTTTCACCACATAATCACCATGAAATTTCTGCACCATTTAACCACATTTTACTTGCACCATGACTGAAGACTCTCATCCGGAAAACCGGAGAAACTGAAGATGATACTGGACTTCCCTATCAATTTGAACTGATGCAAGATCCTTCTGGATCAATCCTCTCCACTTGAAATCTTTTGGACCAACAAAAGTTTTATTTAAGTAGACATGAGGTGAGGGTACAACTCCCTCACTCTTCCAATCTCCATCCACCTCACCTTGCATGGATTCATGCCTTTGAGTCCCACTCGAAGATATTCAATATCTCCATGCCTTGAAGTGCGAACCTTCCTATCCAAGATGGTATCTTCCTACAACTCATTCATATACTCAGGTGAAAAATCATCAACTATAGGGATATTTGTATCTTCCTCTAGATAAATGATCATTGAAGCTTCATACAACTTCATATTTTATACATTTACAATTGAATAAATACACATGTAAGGAGGTAAATCTAACCAGAATGCATTATTTCCAATATTTTAAACAATATTGAAAGGACCATACATGATGGGTTTCAGTTTCTTACCTTCTCCTTCCAACCTGTCTTTACTGATATACAACCATACCTGATCACCGACCTGAAAAATATGATCCACTCAATGCTTGTCATGGTGCATTTTGTACTTCGCTTGACTCTTCTCTAACTGATCTTGCATTGCTTCATGTATCTTTTGTATCCATTGAATGAACTTAACTGATTTATTTGTATCTTCATGTCCATCCACTTTATCTTCTTCACCAAACATTAAATCCATTCGTGACTTTGGTAGATATCCAAAGCATGTTTCAAATGGCGATTGTTCAGTCAAAGAATGTAAGGCTCGATTGTAAGCATGTTGCACATAAGTTAAAGATTCATCCCACAACTTGGGATGTTTTCTGCAGTAACCTCTGAGAATATGTATCAATGTATTTTTTACCACTTTTGTCTTCCCATCGGTCTGTGGATGAAAAGTTGTGCTCTTTTTCAGTCTTGTGTCCATGAGTCCCCACAAAGTGGACCAAAAATCTCCTACAAAAGAAGTGTCCCGATCGGAAATGATGGAAGTAGGTGACCCAAAATGAACCCATACATGCTGAAAGAACATATGTGTAGTCTGTTCAGTAGTCACTTTCTCTTTACATGGAACAAGAATGCACATTTTGTTGAAACGATCAACCATGACATACATGTAATCATTCCCTCTCTTGGACATAGGAAGTCCTACAACAAAGTCCATGGATATGTTGTCCCATGGTCATGAAGGAACTGGAAGTGGCATATACAACCCAATCTTTCTATTTCTTGGTTTTCTTATCGAACACATAACACATCCTTTAATGTACTTAACTATTGTTTCATACATGCGAGGCTAGTAGCAATACCTTTCAATTTGCGCCATTATTTTTCTTACGCAAAAATGTCTTGAAATGCGAGAAGAATGTGCTTCTCGAATAACATGCACCCTTTCTTTCTGCGGTATCCACAACTTACCCAGATGATATAACAACCTATCATGAACATGAAAATTGACTTCTTCCACATGAGTACCATGAGTTAGTGATTTATAAGTATCTTTGAAATCAACATTTGTACTATATTTTTCTAAATAAATTTCATGTTTTAAAGAACTATTCTGCAGCATTACTGAAGCATTCAAAGATGGTCTAGACAACATATCAGCTAATTTTTTTGTTACACCACTCCTATACTTAATTACTAAGTGAAATTTCTGAAGAAATCCCATCCATATATAATGGCGAGATTGTTGCAACTTAGTCTGAGACTGAAGGTACTGAAGCGATTGATGATCTGTGTGAATCATTATTTCCTTACCCATTAAGTAGTTTTTCCATTTCTTAGCAATTTCAACAAAAGAAAACAATTATTTATCATATGTTGGATAATTTGCAACTTCCTTAAAAAACATTTCTGAATGAAAAAAAAAAATAGGTTTCCCTTTTTGAAGTAAGACTTCACCCATTGCATAACCACTAGCATATGTTTCAATTTTGAATGGTTGTTGAAGATCTGGTAAAGCGAAGATTGGTGTTGTGACAATTTTCTACTTAAGTGTATCAATTTTTTGTTGTTGTTTCCCTCCCCACTGAAAGGAAACTTTAGAACCTATTAAAGCATGTAATGGTGATGCAATCAAAGAAATCTGAGAAATCAATTTTCTCCAATATCTAACTGCACCTAAGAAACTCCTAACTTCAGTCACATTTTGTGGTCTTGGCCATTTAACAATCACATCGATTTTAGTTGGATCAATTTTCAAATGACCACCTCCAACTATGTAACCAACATAAACCAATGAAGTTTTCCCAAACTCACATTTGGACAGTTTAAGGTACAATTTTTCCCTTTGCAACACTTCAAAGACCTTTTTAACATGCCTAACATGATCTTCCATACTGGAACTGAAAATTAGGATATTATCTAAGTATATTATGACATATTTATCAATGTATGGATGGAATACATCATTCGTAACCCACATGAAATTTTATGGAGCATTACAAAAATGAAAAGGCATCACTAACCATTCAAATTGCCCCTGCCTAGTTTTAAATGTAGTTTTCTAGATGTCATTTTCTACAATGCGAATTTGATGATAGCCATTATGCAAATCCAACTTAGTGAAATAGACAACATTTTTCAATGGGTCAAGTAAATCGTCTATCCTGGGAAGAGGATACCTGTTTTTTATTGTGACTTTGTTTAAGGCCCTAAATTCGAAACACATTCTCCATGTCCCATCTTTCTTAGGAACCAAAATTATTGGTGAACCACATGGAGATAAACTGGGTCGAATGAAGCCTTTTTCAACCAGCTCTTGGATTTGTTTCTTTATTTCTTCGTTCTCTATGACTGACATGCGATACATTCCGACATTAGGAAGAGGGGCATCAGACATCAATTGTATCTCATGTTGTATTTCTTGTTTAGGAGGCAGATGTTTTGGTTCTTTAAATAGACTTTGAAAAGAATCTACCACTTTAACCAAATTATCTTTAAGCTGAGATTCACAATCTGAAAAATCATCATGTTGACCCTTATGTTTTTCTTTTACAACCATGAGTACATATATTTACTTGAACTTATTAGCCTCTTCGTCTGATTAGCAGTAACTAAATCCAAGTGTGTTTTGATTTTATGTGCCCTGACAATGTATTCAATCCCATATTTCTTAAGGTGATACTTATTCTCTTTCTTATGAAACACAGTATCACGATCATAGAGGTAAGGACTTCCTAGCACTAATCCACATATGTCTAATGGAATCACATCTAGAACACTTCATCAATGTAATTAGTTGTGATGGAAAATTTTAAATGACATTGCTTTTGACATTAATATGAGTCTTTTATTTTAGACAACCTAATGGGTATGGTCTTGGATGGTTCTATGTCTCCAAACCCAATTTCTTAACTAATTATTCAGATATTATATCTACCTGTGATCCATTGTCAAATAACGTGTCTATTTTTGTGTGCTTAGAAGTTATCCTTATGTGAAATAATTCAACTCTTTTATCCTCATTCGGATGATTTATGTTTGAAGAAGATGCAGAAGTACTAGAACTTGAACTAGCATCAGAACTTTTACCTGTCGAAACCATTACAATTATTTTCTTTTCTTCACTTGACTCGAAGCCAAAATCTTGTTGGATTGTTGTATTAGCATTCTTTTCACCTTTGTTTTTATGGAACTTCTTTGGTCTGAGTTCTAGGTGAAGTTTCCAACATTTGGCTTCATCGTGTCTGATTCTCTGGTAGTGAGAAAAAGTAGGTCTTTCACTTTCCTTCTGAGTTGTCACTGTTTTCTTTCCCTTTGAACTGCTCTTCCTCTTGTTGTCTTTGGAATCCTTGATTTCCAACTATTTGGATGCTTTCTGTGAAAACTTGAGCAGTTTTCCACTTGATTCAATATGTATGGCTTGAACACACACTTCATCAAAGTCAATGGGATTAAACATAAATAACGCATGTTGTAAATAAGAATTTAAACTGCCAATGTACTTTAATAAAGTTTCACGTGTATCCAATGGAATACCAAGTGCCAAAGATTTCTTCCTGAACTCCTGAGTAAACTCCTAAACATTCTTCCCTTTACCTTACTTCAAATGCTGCCAATCAATAACAGCTTGTTGCATGTATCCCAAAGGATATAATTGTTATCTGGGAGATTTTAAAAACTTAGACCATGAAGAGATGACTTTACCTTTCCACTTTAAATCTACTTGGGTTTTACTTTCCCACTAGATTAAAGATGTTCCCCCCATTCTAAGTGTAGCTAACTAAAATTTTGTTCTTTCATCAAAAATGTTATGAATTCTACAATATACTTCTAACTGCTTAATCCAGTTATCTAACTTTTCAGGATTCATTTCGCCATCATAAATAGGTAGTTCAAATTTTAAATCAAGTTTCAAAAGAGATGATTTCTAATGTTTCTTTTCTATTTCATAATCTGAACTGGAAGAAGAAGAAGAAGAAGAATAAGATGATGAAGATGATGGAGGAGAAGGAGGTTTATCAACTTTTCCTTTTCTCTTTTCCTTCTTTGTCACCTTTGGGGAAGAAGATGCATCTCTTGCCTTCTTATCTTCATAGAGTTCTCCGAACATCTGCTGCATGTTCAAAACCATTTTCTAAATCTGTTCCTCACCCATGACCTTCACTTCAAGAGTTTCACTTGCATCGGATCCTCCCATTGTCAATTGTTGAGTGACTTTCTGCTTTCCAACTTCTAGGTCTAACTCCTCAAGTGTTCCTTCTCCATGTCACAACCTGGACCTAGTTAACATTCACTGGAAAAAATCCTACAAAATGCAACCTGCTCTGATACCAAAATATGATCTGAAATAGATCTCAAATAAGAATGATTATTCGCCAAAGTGAATTGATTGTTAACTTGATCGCTTAATGTGGAAGAATAAAGGAAAGAAACTTATTTTATGACTTAATCCAAAACTTAAGAAGCACAATTAAACATGAATTTTCATCGAAGAAAATAGATAGAAGACAACAAACATTGATTAGAGAGTTCGTCCCTGGTGGAATACGTCTCCGAGTCCACTTTCAAGATGGGTTTCTGTTTGACTAAGGAATGATCCAAGGAATTATTTACAGAGAAATTCACCAGAATTAATGTGCTCGTAGGCACCTCTAGTCTCTATCAACATAAATATACCCCTCCAAGCTTTCCAACACCTATCTCGGTGTCAAATTCTGCCTCTGGGACGACCGAGATACACTAAAAAGAAAATTGCCTCCTCTCTTCACAAAATTTTGAACAAGGCTCAAAAACACTCTCCTCCTCATCCATGGAGCAATGGTGTAATTTTGTAATGCAAGTCAGGTTCAATCTCAAGCCTCTTGGGCCAAAAGTGGAAAATGGTTGAATGTATTAAGTGTGACTAGCTCTTGGTCATATAAAATTCAAACACCTTGTGTTTTTGCTACATGGTGGTTAAATTAACATAGCGCACATAACCAATTAAAAACCCAAAATGAACTTTATGCTAAAATAAGCCTGATGGTTCTGCAAACGGTGGCGCGGTGGAACAGTTTGCATATGATAGGTTCTCCTTCCCTTGCGGTCTAGTGGCAGACTGCCACATCGCCGCTTAGGTCTGGCGGTCGACTATCCATGTGACAGTTGCACTCTAATTGTGGTCTTCCAGCAGTAATCTGCCTACGGTCTTCCCGATAGTTAGGTTTAAATTGCGAGTTAACATTCCGACAATTCACATGTCACTTGCGGTCAGCTCCTTCCGCGTGGTCAAACTCTGATGCGATTAGACTAATATACACTATGGTTTGGGTTATTACATATTTAATCACTGAAACCATAGTTTTCCACCATATGTTTGCAACATTGTTCGGCGCTAGGTTTTCCTCTTAGCATAGGTTTTAGCATTTAGGATTTTGACCATAGAGTTTTACACCTTATGATTTACCACTTATGATTTCTAACACCATTTTCACCACATAATCACCATGACATTTCCATACCATTTAACCACATTTTACTTGCACCATGACTAAAGACTCTCATCCGGAAAACCAGAGAAACTGAAGACGATAATGGACTTCCCTGCCGATTTGAACTGATGCAAAATCCTCCTGGATCACTATAATAAAAATAAAATTGAATATGTTGAAAATTAATTAGAAGTAAAAAAAATGTGTGAGTAAGATGTCTAAATCTTATAATTTGGTTATTGATAAAATATTTTAATACAAATTATTATTGACGTATACTTAAAAATTTGTTAATAAAAAACCATTTTAATTTGCATCATAAAATGTCTCGATGAACATGTGATGTAAAATATGTAAATTATTTTGAGCTGAGACACTCATTCTACAACCCAATGTGTGGGGTATGTGTAAGTTTTGGCGCTTGTCCATTGCCTTTTAAAATGAAAATAAAATTTAAAAATGATGTTCTAAACAGAAAAATAATAATATTCGTTATAATTTTTTTTTTTTGAATATGTTGTAAAGTAATTAGAATTAAAAAAAATGTGTGTGTAAGATGTTTAAATCTTATAATTTAGTTATTGATAAAATATTTTAATACAAATTAATATTGACATGTACTTAAAAATATGTTCATAATAAAAAACCATTTTAATTTACATCATAAAATGTCTAGATGTACATGTTATGTAAAATATGAGCTGAGACGCTCATTCTACAACCTAGTATGAGAGGGATGTGTAAGTTTGAGCATCGCTTTGTTTAAAAATGATGTTCTAAACAGAAAAATAATAATGTAGGCTATAATAAAAACAAAATTGAATATGTTGTAAAGTAATTAGAATTAAAAAAAATGTGAGTAAAATCTTATAATTTGGTTAATTTTTATTTTTATTTTTAAATTTGGGTAGGACTACATCTTCATCATCATGTCCAATATATATCACCCTGATCGAGGCAGGGAATTGAACAGTGACTTCATATCAAAGAGTGCCTTAACACAACACCCGATCACTTTCTATCAAAAACCCTGCGGACCTTATAATTTTTTTATTGATAAAATATTTTAATACAAATTAATATTGGCATATACTTAAAAATATGTTAATAATAAAAAATCATTTTAATTTGCATCATAAAATGTCTAGATGTACACGTTATGTAAAATATTTTAATGTTATATATGATTTAAATAAAAAATATGATTATATCATGAAAAATTAAGTTTTTATGATTAAAATGTTTATTTGTTCCTATATACACTTTATTTAGCATTCAAAAATACAATTTAAATAATAAAATTTGATCTCTCTCAACTCATATTATATCAATACTTAAAATAAATCTATACTGATAATATTAAACTCCTCACTCTTATATCCTAATTACATAAAATGAAATCATTTAAGCTATATTCACATCACATCCTCGACGCAACTCAAGTTAAGGCACTCTGTATTATTTTTCAATGATAACTTAAAATACAAAAATACAAAGAGATCTAATAATGCCTTGGACATGGGCCTTAGGTCAGACATCCTTACCAATGAATGAATGATGATGCATTATTGATTCTTTAAGTTATGCTTCCTTGATCAACCACCCTGAAACATTGAAGCATGTTTGTGATTCCATGTCCACTTCAAACCAGCTTGGGTGTTGGTTTTACATCAATAATAACTTGGGGCCTGTCAACATATCTTACCCTATGATATTTTGTTTCTGCAATATCCGCCAATGATCGAGTGATTGTTGTTTAATTTGAATTAGTACGCAATATTATTTAATTCAAGGTTAATCTTTATTTTTAATAGATTTCTTTGTTTACAAGAGGAAATGCCATTAGGTTAGATAAGTGTTCAATTCTATCCGAGCAAGTACAGGGCTTAACTCTATACAGTGTGAGTGGGCCTAATGGTTAAGAGCATGTGTTTCCTCCTAAGAGGTAACATGTTCAAAACCAGAGGAGTAGAATATGTATGTCATCGTAGAATTAGTAGTCAAATCGATGAATGGAAGTGAGTCCCTTGTTCCACAAATAAGAAAGTCTCATACACCAATTTGATGTTTGGCTTAGCCATGACCTTAAAATTACATCATAATAATAATAATAATAAACCCTCTAAATTTTAATGTTTATTGTTATGGCTGATTAACGGATAATCTTCCACCATTAAAATTCCATCATTGTTTAGCAATATTACATCAAACACATAAACTAGCGTACAATCACAATTCGCAGATCTTCCCACATTGACCACTCAGTGTTGCTCACATATAATTTATTTTAAATTTGCCAAAATTGTCTTGGCATTAAGTTTTATAATTTAAATTAGTTTTCCATCTTTTAAATTTGTAATAAAATAATTGGTCAAGTATTACGTAGTTTCAATAATTTTTTGCTTGAAAATATTATAAAAATTGAACTATTTTTTCAAAAAAAATTCAGACTAATAATTGATGTTACAATTATTAATTATAGAAATTGCAAATGTTTTATGAGTTTTAAATTTGTAAAAGCAATTTATCTTTTAAAAAAATAACATTAAAATATTAGAAAATCAAACATTCTAATAAAGTTTTAGGTAAGTTTTTATGGAATATTTATATAGTTTCAATATTTTTTGGTAAATGTTTTTTAGAAAATTTGAATATGTGATTGATATAAACTGATGAGCTTCATTTTCAAACACCAATTGGCATATAAAAGGTGGAAAATTAAGTTTATCTCCACATATCAACCACATTTATTAATATGGTTGTGGTTGTCATTGGTATATAAATAATGAAAAATGAAACCTCTCATATATATCAACCATAATTACTAATGTAATTGTGCTAGTTTATACTATAATAATTAAATAACCACTAATTTAATTGAAAACTTCATATTTATCGGATAACATCTACAAAGAAAAATGTTGTGATAAATTGATAACTTATTACCTATCATTAAAAAAACAAAAATATCTTAAAACTAGCAATTTCACTTAATGTTGCAAAGGAAACGGCATAAGGAAAATGCTAGAAAGAGATCAACTGTAATTAATTTGATGTGTCCTTATATATATATATATATTAAATTCATTGGACTTGGGGTTATGCCAATGACTCTTCTATCTTTAAGTTTAATCCTTTATTTCATATTTAAATGATTGGATTAGGATTTATATTTAAATGATTCGATTTGGCTTTACTTTTTATAAAAATGTTGATATCTACTTCACCTAGCATTTTGAAAATAGGCCAGAAGGAAAATAATTAGAAAATTAACTAGCACCCAATTGTTTGCATTAAAATAGAAAATTTGAAATTTGTTGTGTCTCCAATGTTGTTTGGTTTTGTGACCTAATTGAATGCTTTTGAAAATAATCTTTAAACAAATATGAAAAAGAATGTTGAGAATGGTATTATTATTTGTTATCATAGATGAAGAGAGGCTTTAAATCATGCAATGCATTCAAGCACTTGGGTACTCATGAAAACTGAGTTGTAAATCACATCACACAACACACAGAGAACAAAGTATTCTCCACAATGAATACAATTGTAGGATTAATATGGATACTATAAAGGGGCTACATTGTAGAAAGGAATTCTGAAAGTAACAGGCAAGAGGAGGCAAGAGTGTACATCTATGCATAAAAGTGCATGAAAAACAACTCAAGGTTAAGAGTGCATTTTTTACTATTAGTGATGAGGAATTGTTGTGTTTTGCAGCCATTGAGATTACCAAGAATCTAAAAACTCGGTAAAAGAACCCAAGGTTAGAAAATTTTGACAAATAGATCGAGTCACTCACAATTTCATTCGAAGTTCTTCAAGCTAACAATCGAGAAGCAGATAGATGTTCCAAGTTCTTCAAGCTAACAATCGAGAAGCAGATAGATGGCAAATAAAGGGGCCACATTGTAGAAAGGAATTCTGAAAGTAATAGGCAAGAGGAGGACCTCCATATGATGCACTGATCCTGTCCCTTAATGTTTCCCAATTAGCTGACCAAGCTTTTATGTTTGATTTCAGTAAATTATATATAATTCGATTTGGCTTTACTTTTTCAAAAAATGTTGATATCTACTTCACCTAGAATTTTGAAAATAGGCTAGAAGGAAAATAAGTAGAAAATTAACTTGCAATCAACTGTGTGCATCAAAACAGAAAATTTTAAATTTGTTGTGTCTCCAATGTTGTTTGGATATGTGATCTAATTTAATGCTTTTGAAAATAATCTTTAAACAAATATGAAATGAGAATGGTATTATTATTTGCTATCATAGATGAAGAGAGGCTCTAAATCATGCAACTTTTGACTGTTAGTGATAAGGAATTGTTGTGTCTTGCAGCCATTGAGATTGCCAGGAATATAAAAATTCGGTAAAAGAACCCAAGGTTATGAAAATTTTGACAAATAGACCGAGTCACTCACAAAACGTTGAATATAATTCTTTTAAATTTTTTTTATACAAATTTTAAATAAATAAAACAATCTAAAAAATAAGAAAATAAAACTAAATTGAAAGTTAATGAAAAAATTAATCCTATAATTTTCTTGGGGTAAGCCAATGACTTCTCTATCTATGAAATATACTCTGCGACGGTTTTGGCCATTCTTTAAGTTTAATCCTTTATTCATATTTAAATTATTAGATTAGGCTTTATATTTAAATGATTCGATTTGGCTTTCACCTAGCATTTTGAAAATAGGCATTAACTAGCACCCAACTGTTTGCATCACAAAGAAAATTTCAAATTTGTTGTGTCTCCAATGTTATTTGGTTTTGTGATCTAATTTAATGCTTTTGAAAATAATCTTTAAACAAATATGAAAAATAATGCTGAGAATGGTATTATTATTTGTTATCATAGATGAAAAAGGCTTTAAATCATGCAATTTTTTACTGTTAGTGATGAGGAATTGTTCTATGTTGCAGCCATTGAGGTTGCGGGGAATTTAAAAACTGGATAAAAGAACCCAAGGTTAAGAAAATTTTGACAAATAAACCGAGTCACTCACAATTTCATTCCAAGTATCATGCAGTGCATTCAAGCACTTGGGTACTCATGAAAACTGAGTTGTAAATCACATGAGACCACACACAGAGAACAGAGTATTCTCGACAGTGACTACAATTGTACGATTAATATGGATACTATAAAGTGGCTACATTGTAGAAACGAATTATGAAAATAACATGCAAGAGGAGGCAAGAGTGTACATCCATGCATAAGAGTGCATGAAAAACAATCCAAGGTTAAGAGTGCATTTTTAACTGTTAGTGATGAGGAATTGTTGTGTTTTGCAGCCATTGAGATTGCCACGAATCTAAAAACTCGGTAAAAGAACTCAAGGTTAAGAAAATTTTGACAAATAGACCTTTCATTCCAAGTTCTTCAAGCTAACAATCGAGAAGCAGATAGATGGCAATAAAGGGGATACATTGTAGAAACGAATTCTGAAAGTAGCAGGCAAGAGGAGGACCTCCATATGACGCACTGATCCTGTCCCTTAATGTTTCCCAATTAGGAGACCGAGCTTTTAGGTTTGATTTCAGTAAATTATAAATTATTCGATTTGGCTTTACTTTTTCAAAAAATGTTGATATCTACTTCTCCTAGCACTTTGAAAATAGGCTAGAAGGAAAAAAAGTAGAAAATTAACCGGCACCCAACTGTTTGCATCAAAACAAAAAATTTCAAATTTGATGTGTCTCCAATGTTTTTTTGGCTTTGTGATTTAATTTCATGCTTTTGAAAATAATTTTTAAATAAATATGAAAAAGAATGCTACAACAGAAAATTTCAAATTTGTTGTGTCTCCAATGTTGTTTGGTTTTGTGATCTAATTTAATGCTTTTGAAAATAATCTTTAAACAAATATGAAAAATAATGCTGAGAATGGTATTATTATTTGTTATCATAGATGAAGAAAGGCTCTAAATCATGCAATTTTTTACTCTTAGTGATGAGGAATTATTCTGTTTTGCAGCCATTGAGATTGTCCGGAATCTAAAAACTCGGTAAAAGAACCCAAGGTTAAGAAAATTTTGACAAATAAACCGAGTCACTCACAGTTTCATTCCAAGTATCATGCAGTGCATTGAAGCACATGGGTACTCATGAAAACTGATTTGTAAATCACATGAGACAACACACAGAACAGAGTATTCTCCACAATGACTACAATTGTAGGATTAATATGGATACTATAAAGTGGCTACATTGTAGAAACGAATTATGAAAGTAACAGGCAAGAGGAGGCAAGAGTGTACATCCATGCATAAGAGTGCATGAAAAACGATCCAAGGTTAAGAGTGCATTTTTGACTGTTAGTGATGAGGAATTGTTGTGTTTTGCAGCCATTGAGATTGCCAGGAATCTAAAAACTCGGTAAAAGAACTCGAGGTTAAGAAAATTTTGACAAATAGACCGAGTCACTCAAAATTTCATTCCAAGTTTTTCAAGCTAACAATCAAGAAGCAGATAGATGGCAATAAAGGGGATACATTGTAGAAACGAATTCTGAAAGTAGCAGGCAAGAGGAGGACCTCCATATGATGCACTGATCCTGTCCCTTAATGTTTCCCATTTAGGAGACCGAACTTTTATGTTTGATTTCAGTAAATTATAAATTATTCGATTTGGCTTTATTTTTTCAAAAAATGTTGATATCTACTTCACCTAGCATTTTGAAAATAGGCTAGAAGGAAAATAAGTAGAAAATTAACTGGCACCCAACTGTTTGCATCATAACATAAAATTTCAAATTTGATGTGTCTCTAATGTTTTTTGGTTTTGTGATTTAATTTAATGTTTTTGAAAATAATTTTTCAATATGAAAAAGAATGCTGAGAATGGTATTATTATTTGTTATCATAGAGTCACTCACAAAATGTTGAATATAATTCTTTTAAATTTTTGTTATACGAATTTTAAATAAATAAAACAATCTAAAAAATAAGAAAATAAAACTAAATTGAATGTTAATGAAAAAATTAATCCTATAATTTTCTTGGGTTTATGCCAATGACTTCTCTATCTTTGAAATATACTCTACTACGGTTTTGACCATTCTTTAAGTTTAATCCTTTATTCATATTTAAATTATTGGATTAGGCTTTATATTTAAATGATTGGATTTGTATTTACTTTTTCAAAATAAGTAGAAAATTAATTGGCACCCAATTGTTGGCATCAAAACAGAAAATTTCAAATTTGTTGTGCCTCCCATGTTGTTTGGTTTTGTGATCTAATTTAGTGCTTTTGAAAATAATATGGAAAAGAATGCTGAGAATGCTATTATTATTTGTTATCATAGTTGAAGAGAAGCTCTAAATCATGCAGTGCATTGAAGCACTTCGGAACTCATGAAAACTGAGTTGTAAATCACATGAGACAACACACAGAGAACAGAGTATTCTCCACAATGACTACAATTGTAGGATTAATACGGATACTATACAGGGGCTACATTGTAGAAAGGAATTATAAAAGTAAAATGCAAGAGGAGGCAAGAGTGTATATCCATGCATAAGAGTGCATTTTTTACTGTTAGTGATGAGGAATTGTTGTGTTTTGTAGCCATTGAGATTGCCAGGAATCTAAAAACTCGGTAAAAGAACCCAAGGTTAAGAAAATTTTGACAAATAGACCGAGTCACTCCCAATTTCATTCCAAGTTCTTCAAACTAACAATCAAGAAGCAAATAGATGACAAATAAAGGGGCTACATTGTAGAAAGGAATTCTGAAAGTAACAGGCCAGAGGAGGACCTCCATGTGATGCACTGATCTTGTCCCTTAATGTTTCTCAATTAGGTGACCGAGCTTTTATGTTTTGATTTCAGTGAAT
The DNA here is from genome assembly GCA_034641835.2 of Pinus albicaulis. Lineage (NCBI taxonomy): Eukaryota > Viridiplantae > Streptophyta > Pinopsida > Pinales > Pinaceae > Pinus > Pinus albicaulis. Next base: position 724,677,615 of record CM076581.1, read on the forward strand.
TATAAATGATTCAATTTGGCTTTACTTTTTCAAAACATGTTGACATCTATTTCACTTAGCATTTTGAAAATAGGCCAGAAGGAAAATAAGTAGAAAATTAACTAGCACCCAACTGTTTGCATCACAACAAAAAATTTCAAATTTGTTGTGTCTCCAATGTTGTTTGGTTTTGTGATCTAATTTAATTCTTTTGAAAATATTCTTTAAACAAATATGAAAAAGAACGCTGAGAATGGTATTATTATTTGTTATCATAGATGAAGAGAGACTCTAAATCATGCAGTTTTTTACTGTTAGTGATGAGGAATTGTTATGTTTTGCAGCCATTGAGATTGCTAGGAATCTAAAAACTGGGTAGAAGAAGCCAAGGTTAATTTTTTTTTGACAAATAGACCGAGTCACTCACAATTTCATTCCAAGTATCATGCAGTGCATTCAAGCACTTGGGTACTCATGAAAACTGAGTTGTAAATCACATGAGACAACACACAGAGTACAAAGTATTCTCCACAATGACTACAATTGTAGAATTAATATGGATACTATAAAGTGGCTACATTGTAGAAACGAATTCTGAAAGTAACAGGCAAGAGGAAGCAAGAGTGTACATCCATGCTTAAGAGTGCATGAAAAACAATCCAAGGTTAAGAAAAATTTGACAAATAGACTGAGTCACTCACAATTTCATTCCAAGTTCTTCAAGCTAACAATCGAGAAGCAAATAGATGGCAAATAAAGGGGCTACATTGTAGAAATGAATTCTAAAAGTAATAGGCAAGAGGAGGACCTCCATATGATGCACTGATCCCGTCCCTTAATGTTTCCCAATTAGGTGACCGAGCTTTTATGTTTGATTTCAGTAAATTATAAATTATTCGATTTGGCTTTACTTTTTCAAAAACTGTTGATATCTACTTCACCTAGCATTTTGAAAACAGGTTAGAAGGAAAATAAGTAGAAAATTAACTGGCACCCAAATATTTGCATCACAACAGAAAATTTCAAATTTGTTGTATCTCCAATGTTGTTTGGTTTTGTGATCTAATTTAATGCTTTTGAAAATAATCTATAAACGAATATGAAAAAGAATGTTGAGAATTGTATTTGTTATCATAGATGAAGAGAGGCTCTAAATCATGCAGTTTTTTACTGTTAGTGATGAGGAATTGTTGTGTTTTGCAGCCATTGAGATTGCCAGGAATCTAAAAACTCGATTAAAGAAAATTTTGACAAATAGACCGAGTTACTCACAATTTCATTCCAAGTATCATGCAGTGCATTCAAGCACTTGGGTACTCATGAAAACTGAGTTGTAAATCACATGAGACAACACACAAAGAACAGAGTATTCTCCACAATGACTACAATTGTAGGACTAATATGGATACTATAAAGTGGCTACATTGTAGAAACGAAATCTGAAAGTAACAGGCAAGAGTGTAAATCCATGCATAAGAGTGCATGAAAAACAATCCAAGCTTAAGAGTGCATTTTTGACTGTTAGTGATGAGGAATTGTTGTGTTTTTTAGCCATTGAAATTGCCAGGAATCTAAAAACTCAGTAAAAGAACAGAAGGTTAAGAAAATTTTGACAAATAGACAGAGTCACTCGCAATTTCATTCCAAGTTATTCAAGCTAACAATCGATAAGCAGATAGATGGCAAAAAAAGGGGCTACATTGTAGAAACTAATTCTGAAAGTAACAAGCAAGAGGAGAACCTCCATATGATGCACTGATCCTGTCCCTTAATATTTCCCAATTAGGTGACCGAGCTTTTATGTTTGATTTCAGTAAATTATAAATGATTCGATTTGGTTTTATTTTTCAAAAAATGTTGATATCTACTTCACCTAGCATTTTGAAAATAGGCTAGAAGGAAAATAAGTAGAAACTTAACTGGCATCCAACTGTTTCAAAACAGAAAATTTCAAATTTGCTTTGTCTCCAATGTTGTTTAATTTTGTGATCTAATTTAATATTTTTGAAAATAATCTTTAAACAAATATGAAAAAGAATGTTGAGAATGGTATTATTAAGAACGCTGAGAAAGGTATTATTATTTCTTATCATAGATGAAGAGAGGCTCTAAATCATGTAGTTTTTGACTGTTAGTGATGCCAGAAGGAACACAGCCCATATGATAGAGTCTTCACCAACATCTAGGTGCGTATTTAATGAATGTATAAACATTTAATATCAAAAAAATCATCAACCTAATAGGCTCTTAGTTCTATACTTTCAACTGAAAATGGATGAAAGGAAGGGACATTTAAGGGTGCCTAAGGGAACACGAACCCGGACCCCTGAATTGTTGCTGCTATTCTCAATCAACAAAATATCAGCCCAATAACAACCTACACGGTCATGTTGTGAAAGCTTTACAGTGTAACTGCAGATGGAATCGGCGAATGTGTCCCAATTCCTTTGCAACAGGGGGTGTTGTGCAGGCGCTGGCCATATTCCAGGTTTCTATCAATTGGCTCAGCAAAAAAAAGTAGCAATAGATGTATCTTTGAATCCACAAAGATAGGTTGTAGAACTGGTTTGATTTTTTAAGAGAGTTCACAGCCCAGATGACAGAGTCTTCACCAACATCTAGGTGCGTATTGAATGAATGTATAAACATTTAATATCAGAAAAATCCTCAACCTAATAGGCACTTGGTTCTATACTTTCAACTGAAAAGGGATGAAAGGAAGGGATATTTAAGGGTGCCCTCCTCACCACCGCGGTGTCACGAGATTTTTACTCCAACTTGCACTACCCTAGAGCATTCACAACCGAGATGACAGAGTCTATTTAATGAATGTATAAACATTTAATATCAGAATCCTCAACCTAACAAATTGACTAATTCCCCAAGCTGCAGTCATAACAGGGATGTGCATCAAGAAAAGTTTTAAAGAATTAAGAATAGGAGGAAGTCCTTCCAGCACAAAGCTAAAGTTCAGGTTGGATAACCACCAACTGCTTCCATGCTAAAGAAAATAGGATCCCGTAAAACTAATTCCATGGCTTGCGAGCTGAATGGGCCTGCAGGAAAGGGAGCTGGAAAGAACAATGATTCTATATTTTGGTTTCTACTTGAACCAGCCAACAGTTATGAAGCTTTTGAAAGAGAATCAGGGAGTTGGAAAAGAAACCTTAGTGCAGCTTGAAACCTTTCGACAGCAGCCCTTGAAACCCTCGGACAACAGCCTTGCAGCCAAACCGAACAGCAGTTCATTTCACTTCTCTAACTTCACTGGAAGTCCTCAACACTCGGACGCACCAGTGTTATTCACTTGAACAAAAAAACAACAGAAAAGATAGATGAACGATAAATGAATGAAACAGATTTAAAAGAAAATCTGAAAACTACCTGCAGTTAACTAATAACTACCAAGTTTGCTAGTTTTTCCACCTCCGGCTTCTGCATCAAAGAATTTATCATTGTTCCAGCTGCCCCTTCTCTGCAGCAAATGAGGCTTCTAAAGGAGGATGACTCTTGCAGAATAATGTTGCATATTGCATATTAAAGTTTTAGTTATGTTTTCATTTATTAACTGTTTTTTATCTATGGCTGAGCTTTCTTCAATCGTCTAACAATGCCTCTGACAGTCAGCAATTGTACACATAGGCAAGTAGGAAAGTTGTTTTCAAATAATATCTCCTGTTTGAGAAAAAAGAAAGAGATAGACACCAACAAGATTTCACCAAACACCCTTTTCTCTCTTGGTTTTGAGCAAAAAGAAGTTGGTCCTTCATGGATGCTTCAAAGTGTGCTCTTGATGCTGCTAATTATGGACATAGAGCGTGTTTCTAGTGTTTTGATGAGTCAATTGCTTAGTTCCCGGTCAAAAAAAGACAATAAACAAGTAGCAAAATAACAAAATAATAAACCACATCATACTGACAATGAGCAAGTAGCAAAATAACAAAATAGTAAACCACATCATTATTCACTATGAGGTCAATTACTCAAACTCCATGTCAGAGTCAAAATGCCAAGAGGATTTGAGGAATAATGAAAACATGTAACACATAATAACCTCCAAAATCAATGATGCCCAAATCATCCACACAACTTTGCTTCAATTTTTTCATTATCTAGCATGCCTTTGACTCCTAGTGTATAATTGGTTTGGTTCAATGGTTCATGCATTTAGTGAGATTTTTTATCGTTAAATTCCAAACGCCCAAAAAATGCCGAAATACAGCCGATCATTCAAAGATATTCGACCTTGCGTGATTCAATCGTTTCAGCAGGGGTAGCATTTGAAGACTGTTAGTTTTGAAACCAAAACGTTTCGATACAATCTGTTTAGATGGCGCAGGGGAAATGCCAACAATGATTAAAATACATCCCAACCTTGCGTGGCAACCTGCAATAGAGGGTATATAAGACGTGTCAATGCCTCCAATGCGACAAAGACTTTCCTCGGTTGGCCTGCTGCTGTACTCTGTAAAGCACCGAGAAAGGAGGCCGGACTCGGGGTGAACAAACATGCCAATATCTCTCGCAATCGCGAAGGTGATTTCAATGCTGAGTATACTGATGGTAGCAATGGCGATGCCACGCTACATGGATTCTGCGAACGGACCTTTGCCTCCAGGAATAATATTTAAAGAACCAGAGGACAACAAGCTTATGTTTCCAGAGGAAGCATTGCCATGGAGATCTGGGTATTTAAATGTGAAGGCATCCTCCAAAGCAAGATTGTTCTACGCATTTTATGAGGCAATAGAGCCCAATATGCCCATTGCAGAGACACCCATAATTCTATGGCTACAAGGGGGCCCGGGCTGCTCAAGCATGATTGGTAATTTCTACGAATTGGGGCCCTGGAGAATCTCGGCAGACCTCAAACTCTATCAAAATGACTCACCATGGAGCCGTAAATTCGGTGTTTTATTCATTGATAGTCCAGTGGGTTCAGGCTACAGCATAGCAGAGAAGGACGAGGACATTCCTACTGACCATAACCAGGTTGCTGAGCATCTCTATACCGCTTTGGAGGAGTTTTATAGCTCTGTTCCAGAATTCAGTAACCGCCTTTTGTTTGTGGCTGGTGAGAGCTACGCAGGTAAGTATGTTCCTGCTTTGGGTCATTGTATTTTAATGAAATCTAAAAAGAATTCAATGGAGAATGCAGAATTGGGTTCATTGGGTGATGGTGGCTCAAAACTTCCATTCCGTCTTGGGGGTCTTCTGATTGGCAATGGGCTGACAGACCCACAAATTCAGGTGCAAACCTATGCCAGTGTTGCATACCATTTTGGGCTGATTGACAGAAAACAGAAAACCCATGTGGAGGAAATGGCAGAACGGGTTTTGGAATTCATGCATAAACAAGAGTGGTTTGAGGCCTACAAGGCTAGGAAAGATTTGTTGGACTGGATTCAGAATGCTAGTGGTATTGCAACTCCTTTGGATGTGAGGAGGAGTGTTCCTTACCACTGCTCTCCTGATGGAAAGGACTTCCTTGCACCTTTCTTGAACCAGAGATCAGTGAAGGGGGCACTGAATGCCGAGCAGGGTGTGGAGTGGTTACCCTGTAATCCCAGGGTCCGCAGAATTATGGCAAATGATATAATGAAGAGTGTGAAATGGAAGGTGGAGAAGGTGCTGGAAGAGGTTCCTGTTTTGCTGTATCAGGGCCATTATGATATCCAAGATGGAGTTGTCAGCAATACAGAATGGATGAGAACAATGAATTGGTATGGAACTAGTGAGTTTTTTAACACAGGAAGGAGTATATGGGTTGTGAACGATAAGGTTGCTGGGCATTAGAGTTCTTATAAAAACCTGACACATGTTGTGTTGCTAGGAGCTGGTCATGAGGTTTCAGCTGATCAAGGACTTCATTCTCAGAAGATGGTTGAGAAATGGATTGCAGACCAGTTATCTAGTTGCAGGTTTTCTGAGTAGTGCAACTTTGACACGGCTCGGTTTTAAACTGTATTTTGAAAAAATCAGAAGTCATGAATTGGGTGTGTCTTTTCTCCACCCCAGGAAGCTCAGCACTCAAAAAAATATAAATAAGTTTTTAGATACTAATTTGGGCATGAAAGCTGGTGTCCTGAAATGCTAGATTTTGTTAATGCAGTTATCATGATTTTTCTTTTGAATCATTATCACTTTGTTTGGCTCCACGTGATATGGCTTCATCTACAATTTAATCTTGCTTTTGAAATGCTGCAATATTGTTTATTAAAATCGAGGGGGTATCAGATGTGTAAGTTTGCAATTAGGGTTGACAGAAATTGTTTGCAAATGCTGAATTACTGGTAGTAACTGAGAAGGACAACGCATTGGTGTATCTGGGAATAGACATGATTCTCCATGGACGAAATATTTTTGATCTGTTTGTGGAGGGAATTGCAATTTATCGTTTGTAAAGTAGGAGGTCATGGGGATATGGGTACAGCAAATTAGGGTATGGTTAGGGTTTCTAGGGTCCAGGAGATAGAAGTGCCGATGGCGTTAGGAAAAATTAGTATCCTCGGGTGTGGCACATCAATTTGGTCATACACCAACCTAGAAGTTACTGTGACTTTTGCATGGATGAAATGATTTTTCAAGGAAAAGGATAGAATGACTGCATATGTCAAAAATGTATAAGTGATTTATGCCTGTTATTGTTATCGTATTGGTAGTATATTAAGTTGTCAATGTTGTCATTTCTGGTTCGAAAGTTTGATATGGTCATAAATGATTTCTGCCTGGCATACAAATACAAGGGCAAATAAATAGCGGCTTCCGTAGTTCGGTTTCACTACATTGGTCTAGTAAAAGTTGGGTTTCACTACATTGTTCTATTAAAAGCCATATAAAAGTCATACAGTAAAAGTCATATAGTAAAAGTCTTATATCTCTATAATCCAAGAGTTACTTTGGACATTCTTTAATGGGGTAAATAAACGTATCAAGAGTTATTGGTTAATTCTTGGCATAAATTAAAATAAATTATTCTTTAATTCTTTAATGGGGTAAATAAACATATCAAAAGTTACTAGTTAATTCTTGGCATAAATTTATTTAGACTAAAAATAAATGGGTAAATAAATGTATCAAGAATTGCATAAATTAAAATAAATTTAGGTAAGACTAAAAATAAATGGGGTAAATAAATGTATCAAGAGTTACGGGTTAATTCTTGGCATAAATGATATGGTCATAAATGATTTCTGCCTGGCATACAAATACAAGGGCAAATAAATAGCGGCTTCCGTAGTTCGGTTTCACTACATTGGTCTAGTAAATGTTGGGTTTCACTACATTGTTCTATTAAAAGCCATATAAAAGTCATACAGTAAAAGTCTTATATCTCTATAATCCAAGAGTTACTTTGGACCTTCTTTAATGGGGTAAATAAACGTATCAAGAGTTACTGGGTAATTCTTGGCATAAATTAAAATAAATTATTCTTTAATTCTTTAATGGGGTAAATAAACATATCAAAAGTTACTCGTTAATTCTTGGCATAAATTTATTTAGACTAAAAATAAATGGGTAAATAAATGTATCAAGAATTGCATAAATTAAAAAAAATTTAGGTAAGACTAAAAATAAATGGGGTAAATAAATGTATCAAGAGTTACTGGTTAATTCTTGGCATAAATTAAAATAAATTATTTAAAAATGCATATTTATTAAGGGTAGCTCTTGTCATAAATTAAAATAAATTTAGGTAAGACTAAAAATTTAAATATACATATTTAATAACAGCATTCTTTGCATAAATTTAGGTAAGACTAAAATTGTAAATATGCATATTTATTAAGGGCAATGCTTATTAAACATACATATCTATTAAGGGCATTCTTTGCATAAATTTAGGTAAGATTAAAAATGTAAATATGCATATTTATTAAGGGCCATGCTTATTAAACGCTATACAATTTCACAATTCCTAAAATGTATACAATTTCACAATTCCAATTTTACAATTCCTAAAATTTATACAATTTCACAATTCCTACAAAATTTAGGTAGGAGGATTATTAGTTTTTAGGTAAGAGGATTATTAGTTTGATAAATTTAGGGTGAGCTTAAAATTGAATTTTTTACACTTCATAAAATTTATACAATTTTACAATTCCTACAAAATTTAGGTAGAAGATTATTAGTTTGATAATTCTAGGGTGAGTTTAAAATTGAATAGTGAAAATTAAAAGAGAGGACCATGATTGAATACTTCCCCACCAATTCCAAAATATACAAGTCTATTGGCATAGCTTTCCCTTCAAATTCCAAAATATACCAAGTCTATTGGCATAGCTCTAGCTCAAGCAAGAAATATACAAGTCTTGAGCAAGAAATATACAAGTCTATTGGCATAGCTTTAGCATAACCACCCAAGCTCCCTTCCAATTACAAAATATAGAAGTCTATTGGCATAGCTTTCCCTTCAAATTCCAAAATATACTAAGTCTATTGGCATAGCTCTAGCTCAAGCATAACTTGAGCAAGAAATATATAAGTCTATTGGCATAGCTTTAGCATAACTTGAGCTTTCTTGCTGTCTAAAATATACTTAAGGCTATTGGCATAACTCAAGCATAACTTGAGCAAGAAATATACAAGTCTATTAGCATAGCTTTAGCATAGCTTGAGCTTTCTTGCTGCAGGAAAGTTATTCGGTGGTACTATGAAAACTCTTAAGAATCATGCTCTTTTTACAAAATGTATTGCTTATTTAGTTATGCTAGGTTGAAAAATCAGAAACTTCTGGCAACGTTGGAACCTGGAACTTAAAGCAAGTAGAGCTTTTATAGTATGTTGAAATTTTGAGAGGATGCAGTGCCCAATTTTTTTTGTAGCTTTGAAACTATTTTCATTTATCGAATTTTGTAGATATTTCTCTCTAACATTTTCTTCTTCGCCTAAGAGAATTTCTTATTGCCATCCATATTTGTGATTGGAAAGTGTTATTAATTATGTTATATGTGATTTTATGATTAATTTGGTTTAAATAAAAGTCCATGTTTGGAAGATCAAGGGAACTGTGATAAATAGAACTATTTTCAATTGAAGTCAAGAGAGCAGTGGCCTCTTGTGACAATATTCTAGACATTCAAAAGTAGCATTAGCCTCTTGTGACAATATTTTAGACATTCAAAAGTAATTAATGATCTAGATAGTGGAAGGGCTATTACTCGTTGATTCTCATTTTTTTTAATTAACCCTCCATTTTTAAAGTTTACCTAGCCAAGGACAAGAGCTAAAAGCATTAATTCAATTTGTTAGAATAAATAATGTTCTTTAATCCAGTTAGATTAGACGCTCTATTTTTTTAAATGAGTTATGCTTTCCATGGAGATGTTATAAACTCTAGTGTAGCAAGTTTATGTTTTTCTGACCTGGGCCTGGGCTTGGGTTCAATTCTAGAGGTGATGGAAATGGAAGCCTTGCCAACCCTTATTGCATAAATTAAAATAGGTCGTAAATGGATTATATATGACTAGGACCTCCAGCAACAACCATAATCTGAAAAGTAAATTGGAATTGCCATATCTGGAATAAGATCATTGCCTTCGCTTTTAACCTTCCAATGTCGAGTTTTTTAATGCTATGAACCCATCCAATGGTGTGGGTAATGCAAGATTCTTCCATCTCACGAATTTCACAAAAGCATTCCAGGAGCAATATTTTTGGCCCGAGAGGCATAGAATTAATGTCCACTTCAACATGATTAAAGCATGTGTTAAGGAAGATGTTTTATGCATTGTGTAGATAAGTTCTGGAGGATTATTCAAGTTCATCGTGTGGGATGAACGTGAAATGAAAACTGTCTGCCGAACTTAATGGCTGATCGATTAAAGGTTCCAATTACATGTCATAGCCTACTTTCCATTTGTCTTCCACTGAGGAAGTTCATAGTTTTCAATGAAGACACTAAATCCACATTGTTCACCAATGTACGCCAATCACAAAAGCTTGCAGCTTTAGGAATATATATATATATATATATATATATTCCTTTCTTTTCATTACAAAACCACAAAGTCAATTAGATTTATCTTTTCATTAAAATGTTACAAAACCACAAAGTCGATTAGATTTATCTTGGTTAATTAGATACAAAACCACAAAGTTAATTAGATACAAAGTCAATTAGATTTATTTTTTCATTAAAATGTTACAAAACAATAAAGTTAATTAGATTTATCTTGGTTAATTAGATTTATTTTGGTAAGTATTTAAATTACAAAGTCAATTAAGTTTATCTTCCTTACTTGAGAGAAAAGGAATAATTGAAATTACAAAGTCTAAATCCTCTCATCAGTATCAATTTCAATTTAAGTGACTCAATACTTCTTTCTTATATAGCCTTTGAAGATCTAGCTATTTATCCATTTTATATAATATGATAATTATTTTTTTCTTATATATCTTTCGAAGATCTAGCTATTTATCCATCTTATATAATATAATAATTATTTATTTCTTATATAGTCTTTGAAGATCTAACTATTTATCCATTTTATATAATACCAGTCTAGATCCATCTTAACTACGGATCTATCAAGCTCCGAGAGGGATCAAATCTCTCTAGGTGCAAACCTCTTTTTTGAGTACAAAACTTGAGGAAAGGTTTGCACCTCTAGAGATTTGATTCCTCTTGGCGCTTGATAGATCCGTCTTTAAGATGGATCTAGGCTGGTTTCATTCATATGCGACCAAGGAAAATCTATCGATAATATGAGGAACATATGATTAATTTTATCAATAATATGTAAACACATATAATATTAAGATAACCATTTTAAATATGCTAAATATGTTTGATATTTATCAAGTCATTTTAATTTTAAATTTATTGAGTGACCTCAGTTTATTGAGATGATAAATATTGTAAAACAACTTTAATGATGAAAAATGAGGAAATAAAATTTGTGAATGCAAAGTGACAATGTAATAATACTGAATGGTAGAAAATGTGAATAATAAGACTATAGCCAATTACAAATAGCCTTCATTGTGATCAATCTCAAACTATTTTCTTCTACTATTCTTATTGTCACCCTTGTTAGTTTTGTCATCTTGACAGTAGAAATCATAAATCATAAACCATTTAAATATTTAGCTCGAGCTATTGCAGTAAACATCATACCTTGTATCTCATCATACCTTGTATCTCTTGCAATATTATTAGGTTTAATTACTATAACACAAAAATCGTTCTACATTGTCAATAATTTTGTGTGTTTACACTAAAATCAATGCACACTATTAATCCAATGACTTTAAAATTAATGTACCATCAAACATCCAATTACATCAAATCAGAAATCAACATATACATTGAAATCAATGCATCTAATGCAAGAAATCAAATAAGATTAGAAAACAACATATACACAGAAATCAATGCATCTAATGCAAGTAA